>JARQOD010000008.1:86935834-87090600 GCA_033576555.1 Oophaga sylvatica | reverse complement strand
GGCGTTATATGGAGGGCAACAAAACTAAAATTTCCCCAAAAATTAATGGGACAGGGCAAACAAAGGTTAAGGAAATTTTCCCAAAACACCGCCCATCTGACCTGACTGCCTTCATTTAAATATCCCCCCAATTTGGGTGACAGATTCCCTTTAATTTGGTTGTCCCTCCCTAAGGCCGCCATACACATTAGGTCCCTGTCGCTTTTCGTTATGGCCTGGGTAACACTTGCAAGAAACTCACACGAGTCTCGCACCTAAATACCCGGCACTGCCCCCGGAATTGGGGAAACCGGACTGTGGGGGCTGTTGTATTTTGTGCAGCAAACGCCCCGATCTCAGTGCCGGCGGCAGTGCCGGTATTGGATGCGAGACTCGTGCGATTTTCTCGAAAAGTGTGACCCCGGCCTAGGGCCCAATTCCCCAGACCCCTCCCCTTTAAAAACCCTTCCCAAAATTTTAACGGCCCTACCACCCTTACACCCCCCAAGTCTTATGAAAAAGGGGAATAGATTGTGCCGACACCTTGGGGGCCCAGCTTATCCCCCCTGGTAACAGAAGGATTGGGATACCTAAATCCAACAGCCAATTTTTCTCCCCACCCATGAGCTGATGATGGGTGGGTCAGGGATCTTTCACAGGAATGACCCGTTCTTAGGAAAAATTTGTTTCCCAAAAATTGTTAGTCTTAAAGACAGTAGCCTGATCGGCGGTTTGGTTTGTCCCCCAGGTCATCTCGTGAACAGGACATTAACCCTCCATCCCAGATTAGTCTGCCAGCCCTATTGATATCAACAGGTTTTGCAACATTAAAGTGGATTTTTTTCACTAGGTTTTCCCCGTACAAAGGGATTCATTATTAAGTAGAGCTCTTGGACCTTTGGACTGGAGGTTTACTTTTAAAATTTTTATCTCAGATTTGCTGTATAAAAACTGATGTTATAAAGAGCAGTGAGAGAGCTCCGAGGGCCAAGTGTATTATTATTTTTATTATTTATTTTATTGCGCCCTTTATTCCATGGCGTTTACATGTGAAAAGGGGTATACATAATAAAAAACGAGTACAGTAATCTTAACCAATAAAAGTCACAACTGGTACAGGAAGAGAGAAGACTCTGCCCGCGAGGGCTCACAGTCTACAAGAGTATGCAGTCTCTGACAGCTGCAGCTTGTACTGAGCAGTGTGAGATCTCAGCAGAGAGGCGGCACACTGAGGAGCTGTCATTGAGGAGATAGGTGGGCAGAGATTGAGTTGCAATTTCGACATGGTTCTTTAAAGTAAATACACCAGACTCATCAGGTCTAAGAGCTCTACTCAATAATGTATTCAGTCGGTATTGTGAAATCTGATGACCGATCTCCTAGAATCTAACATGTATGGCCAAATATAAAGTGTGTGAGTACTGAGCTCACCTACCACAAATTAGTGTCTGTGTCTCTTGTAGACTTTATTCCATCATGCATTAATGGTCGCCATGTAATATTGGCTGGGACTGGCTTTCCAGAATCAGCTGATTGCTATGACAGCTCCCATATTAAATGGGTTATCTATAATAAGACTCTCCTGTTAAATTCCAATTTATTAATATAACATTAATATTATTCTGAGCAGCCAAAATCCACAGGTCTTCGGGCTACTTTGAATGTGGACCAGGTATTGTTTCCTTACATTTGTCTGAAAGGAAGAGATACACACTCGGAGCCCTAAGATATGTTTTGTGTCCACCCCCACTACCTAATTTCTGAGATCAGTGTCAAGGGATCCGATGTAACAATATAGTCCAACAGGAAATTAGAAAAAACAATTATTCCGCTTATCAGATATATTTCTTAATAGAAGGAAATTGATCTCTTTGGACACAACCTTGGGATTATACTCAGATAACCATCAAAGAAAAACAATAACAATATATTTGCATACAGGGGTCTGTTCTGTAAAGAGATACCAATTTATAAAATCACTGTTATGTAATAAAGTATCTAAACCCCATTTATTACAGTCATATATGGTTTTCTCTTTTAATTGCTTTTCTGTAAATATCTCTCTGGTGTGTGTTTTTTTTTATGTGTTTTAATGTTACTGTCCAACACAACTGGATATTGAGTATTATGGGGCACAGTAGGCTTCTGCCTATGGACAGCACAGTTTGTGGGGCAACTCTTTTTTTTTTTTTACAAAAGAAATATATCAGGTAAACTCTGGTCTGATTTTTACTAATTCATTGAAGGGTAACTTAATTAAAAGCAAACTATTTTATTAACTTTCATTGTATTAGGCCTGGATCACACATGCAAGAAACTCGCACGATTCTCGCATGTAAATTCCCAGCTCTGGCGCCGGCACTCGCGAGTGGAGTGAGCGGCTGCATGTATTTCTATGCAGCCGCACGCTCCGGTCCGAGTGCCAGCGGCAGCGCCGGGTGCTCATGTGGGAGACTCGCACGAGAATCAGGCGAGTTTCTCGCATGTGTGATCCCGGCCTTAGACAAATAAGTGACATGTGAAATGTAGATAGATGGGTGTCAAGCTATAAAAAATGGTTGACTTTTAATTACTTTTTTAGCACTGTTAGGGTGAGTTTCCACGGTCAGGAAACGCTGCGTGTTTGGCGCTGTGCGCTGGCGCAGCGCCAAACACGCAGCGTCCAGATGTTACAGCATAGTGGAGGGGATTTCAAGAAATCCCGTCTCCACTATGCGTAACAATACGCAGGTGGCAAACCTGCGTAAACGGACATGCGGCGCGTCTTTTTAGACCGCAGCATGTCCTCGCGTATTGCGGCGACGGTGCGTCGCCGCAACATAATTAACACAGGGCTATGTAGCCCTGCGCTCTTTCCGGAGGTGTTCCGGAGGTGTCCTGACACCTCGGAAAGATCGCGCGTCAATAATAGGGGGCGGGCTTAGACGGAGCGAATTTCCGCTCGTCAAATAGCGCTTATGGTTCGGACCGTGGAACCATAGCCTTAGTCTGCTAGTCTCTCATTAGTAAACTGCTCAGTACCTGGGACGAATTACAAGAGAGCCCTTTCCCCATTTACTATTTCTAGTTGGTCAAAGTAGGACTGCCAGAAGTACAATTAGTGCAATGCTAAAAAAAAAATGCAATATATGTAAATAGTCCAGCAGATCTGTCTTTAGATTTTACTATACAAACTGAAAACATTATTAAATAGATTTCTTAGACCTGATGAGGCTTGTGTATTTACTTTGAAAGTACATGTCAGAATGTCTTCATAATCCTTTTTGAAAATAGATTTAAATACTAATTGTAGCATTAGGTGGGAAAAATTGGCAAAATTATCAGAGAGCCAATTTGACATGGATTTTCATAGAAAGTACACAGCCTCATCAGGTACGAGCAGGTACGTATAAGCTGGTATAAGAGATCTACACTACTCACAAAAAGTTAGAGATATTTGGCTTTCGGGCTAAATTTCAAGATGATCCTAAAATCCCCTCTAACCTTTTCAGGTGAATGTAATGTGATGTCTCTAAACTTCTGAATGCCCGTGTCCTACTGTTCAGGACTTTTTGCACAACTTGCTGTTCTCTAACAAGGAGCTTAATGGCAAAATTCACAACAGATGTTGGATCCATGAATCGCCCAATAAATTTCGGGGTTTGGTATTTGGTCCTTCATCCACATCCCACACTGATGGCCACTTCACTGTGAACCTTCGGAACCGGATGATGAATGTCACACAACTCCAGGCACATATAAGGGAGGTGAGAGGCCCCCAAGTGTCACGTCAGACCACTCTAAACCATTTACATCAGCGTGGTCTGCGCGCCAGATGACCAGACACGGACATTATCTTCTTGCATTGGCCAGGGAGCATCTGCACATTGGAGAGGAACCGGTGGGCCTCAGTGCTGTTCACTGAGCAGAATTGATGGCCACCAACGATGTTGGAGACGTCAAGGAGAGCGCTCTGCGTCAGCCACTGTTGTCCACCAAAGGCTTGTCTGTTGACGTGTTACAGTGGGGCCAGGGTGTCTACATAATACAGAACTGCCCTATACTTTGTGACTGGTACAGTAGTGACAAGACCCTACTACTTGAATCTCATGACTCCAGTCATTGTGCCTCTGCACGAACATCACAGGCCTAATTTCATCTTCATGGATGACAATGCTCCAGCTCATCGAGGTCACATCATTATGGAGTGGCTGCTGGAGACTGGGGGACCTCAAATGGAGCAGCCTGCTCTTTCTCCAGGCCTGAATCCCATTGAAAACCTATGGGATCAGCTGAGTCTCCGTGTAGAGGCTCGTAACTCTGTACCTCAGAACCTCAACTACCTGAAGGCCGCCCTTCAAGAAGAGTGGGATGCCATGCCTCAGCAGACAAGAACTCCACATGTGAACAGCAGGAGATGTCATTGTGGTCAAGCTGTAATTGATGCTCAAGGCCACAGGACAAGTTATTGAGACACTGACCTTTTTTGAGGGTTCAGTTGCGACCCGCAAAGTACCATGACTGGACAAGCAAGGCAAAAAAATCCAACTCTTTGTAACTGGTGGCAGTGGTGGCAGTAGTGGTACACTGTTGGTCCCAATGTGACATCATTCACTGCTTTATGCTGCGACGTAACAACAGCATAGAGCAATCTTCGACTTTGGCAGCAGAACAGGTCACGTGGTCAATGTGTATCTCCAGTGTAAATATTCTTCTAGTGCAAATAAATGGAGGATTTTTAGTGGGTCTGACGTAAAAAGAATGTCTTTTTCAGGTATATTCCTCCTGGAATCTGTCTAAAAAAAAAGTGCAGCAAAGCTGCCACATAAAAATAAACATAATGCACATCAATGTAAAAGCGACATGTGCACATGGTCAGTCTTTTGTTACTTCTTTTCACCATTTCAGGGTTCGTAAACCACGAAGCGAATAAAAGAAGTAGCATGTCCATTCTTCGGGCAGTTTCCGCCCAAGTTCTCCTGAAGCGGCTTTGCCTAGAAAAATTCCAGAAAAAAAGACATTGTGTGCACTTACTCTAAAGTCTCGACCACACGAATGTGTGTTTTATCAGATAGCACTCGGTCCAGTGTTACACTATGGGGCAGTGCAGATCTGCCATTATTTCCCTATGCCCAATCTTCAAGAGAAAAAAAATTGCAGTATGCTGCAATGCATTCGATGATTGATTGGACCATACAAGTCTATGGGTGTGTGTGACACATCGGACTGCACTCGGATGTCATCTGAGTGCAGTCCGACATCTGCGGACACAGAGTGGAGAAATTAAGTTCTCCGTCTTCTCCGCACCAGTGCTGTGATTCTTTCATGCAAGAGAATCTGATCACACTAATAAGGTGACACCCAGCTCAAACTCTCACAGAGTTTGATCCGTGTGTCATTAACATAATTGGTCCAATTCTCTCGCATGAGAGAATCGACGGCCTTATGACCCCAGACTTAGGGTAGGTTCAGGCGACCAATTTCTACACATTCCAGAAAAACAGTCCAATTATTGTGCTGAGACTTTGATCAGAGTTTGATCAGACTTTGACCAGAGTGTGGTACCGTGTCATCAGTTTTTTCTTTAATATGGACGGGGAAAAAAAGTTTCTCTACGTTCTCCATTTTCTCAGTTGTGAAAATCGGTCTGCACTCAGATGTCATCTGAGTGCGGTCTGATGTTTTTCACAAACCCATAGACTTGCATTGCTGATTTTGATCTGACACTAGGATCTAAAAATTGATCTGCACTCAGGTGTCATCCAAGTGCAGTCTGATGTTTTTCACAAACCCATAGACTTGCATTGGTGAATTTTACTGGACACTAGGATAAAAATCAAACATCTCCGATATTTTCTGCGGAAAAAATTAGACATGTGCACATAGAATATCATAGTTATGAGTGTTATCAGTGAAAGCCACAGATAGCACTTGTACAAGAAAATCAGTCATGTGCCTAAGGGTAGGTTCACACGACTGATTTCTCCACAAACAAGAAAAACAGTCCAATTTGTAGATTGTGAGCCCTCGTGGGCAGAGTCCTCTCTACTCCTGTATCAGCCGTGACTTGTATTGTTTAAGATTACTGTACTTGTATTTATTATGTATACCCCACCTCACATGTAAAGCGCCATGGAATAAATGGCGCAATAATAATAATAATTATTGTGATGAGAGTTTGATCAGACTTTGACCAATGTTCTACAAGTGTCATCAGTTTTTTCTTTGACATGGAGAGGAAAAGAAAAGTTTCTCAGCCTTCTCCATTTTGTCAGTCGGTGATAAATCAGTCTGCATTGCTGATTTTGATCTGACACTCAGATCTGAAAATTGATCTGCGCTCAGATGTCATCCGAGTGCAGTCTGATGTTTTTCCCGGAACCCATAGACTAGCATTGCTGACTTTGATCTGACACTCGGATCTGAAAATTGGTCTGCGCTCAGATGTCATCCGAGTGCACTCTGATGATTTTCATGGACCCAAAGACTTGCATTGCTGATTTTGATCTGACACTAGGATCAAAATCAAACGTATCTCGATTGTTTTCTGTGGAAAAAAAATCAGACATGTGCACATAGAATATCATAGTTACTAGTGTTATCCATGAAAGCCACATAGTGTACATCACAGACTACAGATAATAACCTATCTGTATCTGAACAGATAAATTGGCGTAAGAAGACCACCCCTTTTCTTTTCTGGCTCAAAGAGTGTGGTCCCAAGCGAGAAACCCCCTCCTTATGTCGGCCGTGAACAATAATAACCCCTTTAATTCACAACCTTCTGTAGTACTCCAGCCCTTGTGTGTAAAGTTTACAGGGCACTTAAGAGTGACTAAGTAAATGTTCTGCAGGGTGGTACCCGAGCGCGGCACAGCCCATCTTCACTGGCTCCAGTAAAGGCGTTTAGTGGTTTTGTTCTTTACCTTTCCTGTGTTCATTACATTATAATGGCGAGAATAATGGTAATTACCATTAGAAGTATGGACGCCCAAAGTCGTAGTAGTGGTCAAAAGTAAAACGCTGTCGGCTAATTTTCTGCATGCGATCGAATAAAACCCGAGGAAGGAGCGGCCGAAGACGCATGCGGCGGTGATCCTCCTCTATGTGACATTATGAGATTAGACCTCACAATTCTGAAGTTCTAACCCTGTGTCAGGCCAGACATGATGACGCTGGGTTCGGTTTGATGTTAAGTTCGGAGCAGATTGAGTCAGCAGAATTTCTCTGGTTTAACCCTTCGCTACTCCCCTCCCATCCTCCCTTTTTTGCCCGGCGCTTTAAACTCGGGGTAAAAGGCTAATTAATAAGACTCGCCCTCTCGTGAATGATCTCTAATGGTTGTGTATATTCCTGTTTAAATGTACGCCCCCATCGTCTTTGTTTCCATGACACTGGAGAAGTCTTTTGAGATTCCTTCCCGTAATTCGGCCCTCCTCTCTACGTCTGCATCAGTCAAGGCACCAGCTAAAGAATCTGGATTTGCATGAGAAATCGTGCAGGCGAGGAGGGCTAGTTCAGGGGAGCGACGTCTTGACTTTTGGGCGCGTTCTTTGCTTCTAAAACGGCGTAAGAAGTGAAACTGAAGAGAAAAAAAAACCAACATATTCTCAGAAAAAGGAGCTCAGAAACCAAATAATACTCAGAAGTCGCGAGAGGATTAAAAGCGTAACCCTATATAGACGTTTTATAGCCCCAGACCGAATAGACAGCCAACCTATAAGTCCTACTTGTCAGGGTGACGATCAGCATGGCTGCAATGAAGTTTCCACTGGAGAGGACTCATGTCTGCATAGTTTTGCTGTGTATTATTTGGCGGGATTATTTATTTGTTTATTTTATTTATTTAGTGAAAATGTTCTAGGAAGCAAATGTAGCTAAGAAAAGTTCCAAAAAGTAACTTCTGTTTTACTGTCTGGTGTAATACACCACGCGTTTCGCAGCCCGGTAAGGGTTACTGTGTGCAGGTGGAAAAGAGTTAAACGCTAAGCTGTTGAGACATGAGCAACCGCAGAGGATAGGCTCTTGCCATAAATAGGCTTATTTCCCTACCAGTTTCCTGTTGCTGTGGTCATGTTGCCTTCGTGTGTCCTTTTCATGGCAAATCTCCATGTCCGTTACATAAAACTTCTATTGAGAGTTGAGAGTGCAGGGAGTTGTCTGGCTTCATATTAGTTTACTACATGTTACTTGTAATAATTCCCCCCCATGCTGCTGACCTTTACCGCATTGCACCGCGTTCACGTCAGTACACCGGCACCGACAAGCACCAGAGACTGTTACGTATGATGAAGAAATTGTATTCTCTGGCATTTACATTTGTCTGTTTGTCTTCAGCTGCAATGTATATAATGAGGTTTTATAGAGGCGCGAGATTACAGAGTGTCAATGTTCATGTCCTACCGGTCACTTGTGATTTACTCACTGCGTTCTGGAAATGTCCATTAACCTCTTAAAGGGAATTTGGGAACCGTTATGGGCAGCACAGTGGGTGGCTCAGTGGTTAGCAGCACTGTTGCTTTGGGGTCCTGGGTACAAATCCCACCAAGGACAACATCTGCCAGGAGTTTGTATCTTCTCCCCGTGTTTGTGTGGGTTTCCTCCGGGTTCTCCGGTTTCCTCCCACACTCCAAGGACTTACTGATAGGGAATATAGATTGTGAGCCCCAATGGGGATTGTGCTGATAATGTCTGTAAAGTGCTGGGGAATTAATGATGCAATATAAGGAAAGCAAAATAAAATAATAAATATATGGACCTCATAGAGGGGTCAACTTGTTTGTGCCAAAAAAAAGGAGAGAAGGTTATGTCAACTGTGACCTAACAGTGGTTATTAGGCTTCTTGCACATGGCAGATCCAAGTGTATGGGGCTATTTGGTGGAACATTTATGGAGACCCCAAATGATGGAGCAGCAGTGATATTTTCCTTAGAAGTAAAACATAGAATATGCAGTGAGCTTGTATGGGGGCATCATAGTGCCCCATAGATGTCTATGGGTGGCCTACTACAGCTCTTGACTGTATGAAGCTGTGATACTATAAGGTCTAATTGCCCCTATAAACGTTGATAAAAATGAAAAGCTTCAGCCAAACACTCATATGAATGGTTTTGTTAGCTAGCCAATCTCGGGCATCATTAAGGCGTCCATGTTTGACGTTTTCTGCCATAAGTCGGAGTTAAGAGCTTGTGCTCCAAGAAAAGTTGTTCGTCCATGAACAATCGCCTATTGGAAGAATATTCCCAGAAAGATCACTCCTTTTCCCAGCCAGTGTTACTGAACTTGTATAACCAGGTTGAACAACTATGATGGAGGTTTATGTGCGTGGCTGCGTCGGCATTATGATCGTTCATTAAATGATCGTTCAACCAACTACTTAAATCTGTTAGGTCTTTAGGGTTTCCGCTCCAACAAGACAGATGTCACCAACATGAGATTTCCTTCTATATGCAACAATCCAACAAAATCAATAGATTTGGCAAATGAAAATGATTGTGACAGCCATTAAGAGTTGTATTGTGACTTGTCTTCATGTGGCATAGACTTGGTGTCACAGCCACCGGTGCATTCGCCTGGAGGCTAGGCGCCTGGGACTACTAGTTTCTCTTGGCCACAAACTCGCTCACATCTGATTTGCAATCAGAATGAATACAAAGAGATTCTTTAAATGTATTACAAAATGTCAAAATGAAGATATTAAATACTTGTTTTATTAATTAAAACTATTGTACGCGTGATGCCATTCTGCCTAAGAATATCGGTCTGGTCTGGTTGGGTGCTAAAGCTGGAAATCTCCATACAGGGATTAACGAGGGTGCCTGCTCTGTATTTTATGCTAACACCCCCCTTCTCTCTGTACAATTCACATCCTTCCGTTCTGTACTTTTCTGGAGTGAGATATTAAAGAGCAAAGCTGCTGATGTGAGAGTTATAACATATGGTGCCTCCATGAAAGGGGACTCGAATTGGCCTTGAACCTGTCGGACTGCCCAGCTGCTTTTTGCCAGCAAGAACAGCTAATCAGATTTTTGCTTAAAAAAGAGTCCTCCCCTTGGCAGATTCACTCATGCCATCATATTCTGCAGGTCTGGTAGAAGACATAACCCTTTCTACTCGTGCTGACTATTTAAGCCGTGTGCAGCCTAATGCCATATCCATGACTGGTGTATTGTGGGCCGTAATAGTGAACACGTTGGGTACACTCAGAATCACATTTGTATCTTGTAATGAAAGTTCCTCATTGATGTTTGATTCGTTTGTGTAGATAACATAAATTAATTGCTGCCTGGTTAGTGCATCAATGTATGTAAGTTCTTAAAGGGAACTGGTCACATTGAACACATGGTCCTATCTGTGGGCAGCATGAGAAGGAGAACTTGAATTTTATTGTTTTCAAAGGGTAAAAGTCTCTATGACTATGATTCGCTGGTGCCAGGAGCAGGCAGTCATGTGACCGCAGGGGTGCAATTTGAATACCTCCGGACACATTCCGACTAGACGTGTCTCGCCTCGCTCAATACTCTTGCATTGAGTGAGGCCGTGTATGTCTAGTCGGCATGTATGTAAATCGCATACTTGCGGTGATGCTCCTGACACCTAAGAATCCTCACAGCGTGCAGAGCATAGAGTGACTGCACACATCCCCTTAAAATTCCAGCTAATTCTATGCTAAGGAGTCCAGTGGGCGGTCCTACTTAGGAATTAGAATATGCACCATAGCTGACGCAAAACTTTTTTTCGACAAGCAATGAATGGCATCACGTCAATCATTAAAACGCTATTCCCGCAATCGTCAGCCTCACTACATGCTGTAATCAATATTTGCAATAATAAAACAGTCCTAAAAAAACCCATGATTTCTAAGTAATCGCTGCAAAAATATTTAACGTCATATGTGACGGGCATCATTTTCGGGAGTCTACACTCAGACGCAATCTACTATGTCTGTGTGTCCACCTCCTGTAGGCGTACACTCCAGAATATGATGCACGTTCGCTCAGTCTGCATCATTACAGTCTATGGCCCTGTCAGCGCATACGTCCAGACCCTGATTTATGGGGGATTTCGGAAGTAAGCACCGATGGGGACACAGAAGTCAATGTGACAGCACCATTAGGGTAAGTGATATTGTGCTTAAAGGGGTTGCATCCATTCATTAAAAGTTAGTCCCTGACTACAGGCTACTATAAAGAAACAAGCCACGCTGTACTCCTCTCAGGACGGCAGCCAATCAGTGAGCTCAGCGGCTCCGGGCGGGGTGTTCCTTCAACTTGGGACTGCGCAGCTAAGAGCCGCTGAGTCTAATAATTGGCCGTCGCTCCGTTGACGCAACGTTTCCTCCGCATCCGAACACCAAGAGCAGCGGGGATACTCACCGGCGGACCCCTATAAAGGGACTACAGCACAATTTGTTTCTTTATAATAGCCTTCAGCTGGGACAACCCCTGTAAGTTAAAATTACCAATTCTGGGATATCCCCTTAATTACTTCTTATGAAGCTCCATCAAAAAACTATATAAAACTAGTTATACATTGTGCTGCAGAATTCAATAGAAATGAGTCACGTAAGAAACCTTTCCTATGCTGCACATATCAATTATATGTTACGGAGCTGGAAGCACATAATTTGTGAGATTGAAAATGAACGCAGCAAAAATACATCTGTGGAGCTTGTTTTCTATACTCAATGTGTATTTTATAAGGATAGATTTTGCATATACAGTTAGGATCAGAAATATTTGGACAGTAAGACAGGTTTTGGCATTTTTAGCTGTTTACCAAAACATATTCAAGATACAGTTTTGTAATCAATATGGGCTTAAAGTGCAGACTCTCAGCCTTAATTTGAGGGGACTCACGTGCTAATTGGAATAAAAGAGAATTACAGCTCTATAATATGTAGCTGTCTCTTTTTCTGAGGACCAAAAGTAATTGGACAATTACCCCAAAAGCTCTTTAATTAGCGGCATGGGTTATTCCCTTGTTAATACATCATCAATTAAGTAATTAAAAGGTCTGGAGCTGATTCCAGGTGTGGCATTTGCATTTGGAAGCTGTTTCTCTTATCCCACAATATGAACCCTCGCTTTTTGGAGACTTTTAATTGAGGCCATCTTCAATGTCAGAGGACAGGAGAGCTCAACTGAACACTTCTGCCTCTACGGTTTAGCGAATGATGGGGTTCACAGCACCCAGACCCCAACAGCTTATAACAGTCCAGACACATTAAAAGTTTTGAGAAAAGTTAGTTACAAATGTGTCTTAATGCCTGGATTACTGTGCACAATAATTGATAAGTGGCTTCTAACTAATCGTTATTTCATATGTGACTTGTGTATATTTTATATTTTGTTTCTTTACTCATCCTAAGTATAGGAAATATTCCTGCTAAAATTGCAGCCACTGGGTGCAGTAGTTATATAATTGACCTGCATGAAACTACTTTCTCCTTGTTGGTGCACGCCTCAAATGGCAGGAAACTGACAAAACAGATGTGGACATAGATTAGTAGTTTAAGCTGAAAGGAATGGTTGAGGTTTTTCTGCCAACCATTGCTAGCCTAGATCAAAAATGGTGGCATTGCACATGCATTGCTTCTTTTTTTATAAATAGAGATATCGTAACAAAATCCGAAGAACATGAGAATCCTGAAAAAAAAGTGTGTTTGTGCTGTATAGTTGGAAGTGTCCATCACAGCTTGTTACACTCTGTGATACCATTTCTGACTTGACTTCTTTTACACATGTAAGATGCGTCCTGCACTTCTCCAACTCCTGGTGCACTCGTTTTATCTGCCAGTCCTGAGTTCTGCAGTCTCCCCCTCATCCGATATTTCAGGGTACAGATGTACTGAGCCAGAAGTGTTTCTGTGCTCTTTGACTATGTGGAACATTAACCTTTTTTCAGGTTGATGATGCGTTACGAAGCCGCTCTTGTGGAAAAACACTTAGAGATACGTAAACAAGCGGTATTTTAATCCTGTTAAAGGAATATTAGCCCAAAACTCCAGTCTGGTGTACGCTTTGTGTGACATAAATCTGAATACTATGTTACATCAGTACATTGTTTGACCACTAGGGGAAGGGTTTCATAGAATCAGTGCTATGGTATATGCTGGCACTATATGAAGAAATAGGATTCTGTCCTTTTTTTGTACCTGTTGCAAACAACCAACCATTAGGTATTATACACATCTAATGTGTAAGGTTCCAACCCGACTCCTGTAAGCAGAAAATAGATTTAACCAGTCAGGTTGTATCCCGATTTTTTTCTTAGTTAAAAGGGTTGTCCACTACTCGGACAACCCCTTATCAATCCTTTTATAATAACACCGCTTATATTCCCCTCCGGTGTTGGCACAGTTCTAGCGGTGTCAGCATTGTCTCTCATGATAATTGCGCAACAGTGTGACATCACATGATCACTGCGGCCAATCAGCGGCTGCGTCAATCACCCGCCTTCAGACATATCACGTACATCCGGAGGAAGAGACAGCAGCAGCGTTCACTTCCTCCAGATATAAGCGACTTGTCCTAAGGCGGGGCGAGTGACGCGACCGCTGATTGGCCGCAGTGATCATGTGATGTCATACTGTTAAGCGATCCCTCGGAGCACCAGGGCTGACACTGCTAGAACCGCGCCAGCACCGGAGGAGAGTATAAGTGCTATTATTTTAAAAGGGAGAAACATACAGATTGAGAAGGGTTTGGAGAACGCCTTTAAGACGAATGGTACATAGCTGTCTGGAAGCCATTTATTCACTGTTTAAACCCACAATCCAAATATGCATGTTTATAAAGATGGGATAGAAAAATGCCTGTCAGCCCAATGGCTGTTCACCCAATAACGATCCTATATTTAAAGGGAGTCAGTCTGCACAAAATGACTGTTGAAACTAAGCACAGGCACAAGGTGCACTCTTGAAGCAGCCATACAGTAGCCAAACAGTGGCCATACAGTTCAGTGCACCATCCCACTTAATTGTTGGCATATATTCCTATCTTTCTCTTCCTTGAGGTTTACAGGAACCAGAGAAGGGTGAAAAATGATGAAAAACAAGTAGGTGGGAAGATGCGCCAAATATTTGTCCATGGGACCACTGAGTGCCTGTGCTTGGTTTTTGAATAGTCATTTTGTTCTGTCAAATGTCTGTTCTGACTAGAAGTTGGAGAGTTTAGAAAACTATCGGATGTAATCAATGTTGGACTGGATTTCATTCGCCCGCCAGATGAAATTATCTGTACAGAACATGTGCACATCCACTTTTAATTGCATTGTCATGTTTCTTTGTCGAAAAGGTCTTAATACTATAGGTTATTTGTGAAAGAACCAATAAGAACTAGATCATCGGGGTCTTATCAATATGTAAGAGACCCACCAGAAGATCCTCCGGTAGTCTGGAGGGCCAGTCCAACCCCGGATGCTCTCATAGGAGGATGTTCTGTACTAATCCGTATATACCAGGGCTCTTTCCTGTAATGAGAAATGTACTTGTGTCAGTGGACGATGGAATATTTCTGTTCACTAACCACAGGCAGAAATCTTGAAAACATTTGAGGAATCGATATGTAAAATTTATTAGAAAGTTGCATAACTTTTCACTACACAAACTTTAGGCCCATTCCCATCTGAGGCCAGATGGAACTAGTTTAGATTTAATGTAAGTCTTGACCTCTCTGTATAGTTCCCAGTCTGGGTAAGAGTTAGTAAGCACAGTAAAATCAGGACTGAAAAGGACCAGGATATTCCAGACACGGCGGCCGATGTACAGTCCTGTTTTCCTGCTGCTGACGTCGAACATGACAAAGATGTGCTGTGTGGGCTGAGACAAGAACGTCACCGAGTTTTAGCTCAACCAGGAAATGGCGTGTTGCTGAGAGGTGGAAAACAAACAAGACATCATAAAATAGACGTCTCGCAGCTTAGAGCTTATCCCGGCCTGCACATATCACTCTGTTGCCTTGGATTTATTCCACGGACAAAACTCCCTCAAGCTTAAAAATGTTTCTGAAAATATATTAACGTATTTATTTGTATCATTGATCTTTGCATTTATAACTACAGGAAGTCATCTATAACAGTGTCAGACTGGGGTACCAAGGGCCCACCAGTAACCAACTCCAGGATCCACCTTTCAGCTAATGTGACATTATCCTCAATCATACATGTATATAACAATGAGCTGGGTAGATTGTTACATAAATAAGATGCCGCCTCTGTCTGTACATAGTGATTCATGCATATTGTATCAAGTATTGCTTGCCCACTATTGCACAGAGGCCCACCTGAGGATTCTCCTGCTCTCCTGTGGGCCAGTCCAAGCCTGTCTAGTGTACAGTCATGGCCAAAAGTTTTGAGAATGGCACAAATATTAATTTTTACAAAGTCTACTACTTCACTTTTTCTAATGTCAATTTGCATATACTCCAGAATGTTATAAAGAGTGATCAGCTTAACAGCAATTACTTGCAAAGTCAATATTTGGCTAAAAAATGAACTTTATCCCCCAAAACACATTTCAACATCATTGCAGCCCTGCCTTAAAAGGACCAGCTAACCTCTTTTCAGTGATTGCTCCATTAACACAGGTGTGGGTGTTGATGAGGACATGGCTGGAGATCAATCTGTCATGATTAAGTAAGAATGACACCACTGGACACTTTAAAAGGAGGCTGGTGCTTGGCATCATTGTTTCTCTTCTGTTAACCATGGTTATCTCTAAAGAAACACGTGTAGTCATCATTGCAATGCACAAAAATGGCCTAACAGGGAAGAGTATCGCAGCTAGAAAGATTGCACCTCAGTCAACAATCTATCGCATCATCAAGAACTTCAAGGAGAGAGGTTCCATTGTTGCCAAAAAGGCTTCAGGGCGCCAAAGAAAGACCAGCAAGTGCCAGGACCGTCTCTTAAAAGTGTTTCAGCTGCGGGATCGGGCTACCAGCAGTGCAGAGCTTGCTCAGGAATGGCAGCAGGCAGGTGTGAGTGCACCTGCACGCACTGTGAGGTGGAGACTCTTGGAGCAAGGCCTGGTCTCAAGGAGGGCAGCAAAGAAGCCACTTCTCTCCAGAAAAAACATCATGGACAGACTGATATTCTGCAAAAGGTACAGGCAGTGGACTGCTGAGGACTGGGGTAAAGTTATTTTCTCTGATGAATCCCCTTTTCGATTGTTTGGGACATCAGGAAAACGCCTCATTCGGAGAAGACAAGGTGAGCGCTACCACCAGTCTTGTCTCATGAAAACTGTTAAGCATCCTGAAACCATTCATGTGTGGGGTTGCTTCTCAGCCAAGGGAATCTGCTCTCTCACAGTCTTGCCTAAAAACACAGCCATGAATAAAGAATGGTACCAGAATGTCCTCCAAGAGCAACTTCTCCCAACCCTCCAAGAGCAGTTTGGCGATCAACAATGCCTTTTCCAGCATGATGGAGCACCTTGCCATAAAGCAAAGGTGATAACTAAATGGCTCAGGGAACAAAACATAGAGATTTTGGGTCCATGGCCTGGAAACTCCCCAGATCTTAATCCCATTGAGAACTTGTGGTCAATCATCAAGAGACGGGTGGACAAACAAAAACCTAAAAATTCTGACAAAATGAAAGCATTGATTGTACAAGAATGGACTGCTATCAGTCAGGATTTGGTCCAGAAGTTGATTGAGAGCATGCCAGGGAGAATTGCAGAGGTCCTGAAGAAGAAGGGTCAACACTGCAAATATTGACTTGCTGCATTAACTCATTCTAACTGTCAATATAAGCTTTTGTTACTCATATGTTTGCAATTATTATATTTCTGTCTGTGATAAAAACATCTGTCAAACACACACATAAAAACCAGAGGGCAGCAGATCATGTGAAAATATAATATAATACCTTTTGCAGAATATCAGTCTGTCCATGATGTTTTTTCTGGAGAGAAGTGGCTTCTTTGCTGCCCTCCTTGAGACCAGGCCTTGCTCGAAGAGTCTCCGCCTCACAGTGCATGCAGATGCACTCACACCTGCCTGCTGCCATTCCTGAGCAAGCTCTGCACTGCTGGTAGCCCGATCCCGCAGCTGAAACACTTAAGAGACGGTCCTGGCGCTTGCTGGTCTTTCTTGGGCGCCCTGGAGCCTTTTTGGCAACAATGGAACCTCTCTCCTTGAAGTTCTTGATGATGCGATAGATTGTTGACTGAGGTGCAATCTTTCTAGCTGCGATACTCTTTCCTGTTAGGCCATTTTTGTGCATTGCAATGATGACTGCACGTGTTTCTTTAGAGATAACCATGGTTAACAGAAGAGAAACAATGATGCCAAGCACCAGCCTCCTTTTAAAGTGTCCAGTGGTGTCATTCTTACTTAATCATGACAGATTGATCTCCAGCCATGTCCTCATCAATACCCACACCTTTGTTAAAGGAGCAATCACTGAAAAGAGGTTAGCTGGTCCTTTTAAGGCAGGGCTGCAATGATGTTGAAATGTGTTTTGGGGGATAAGGTTCATTTTCTAGCCAAATATTGACTTTGCAAGTAATTGCTGTTAAGCTGATCACTCTTTACAACATTCTGGAGTATATGCAAATTGCCATTAGAAAAAGTGAAGCAGTAGACTTTGTAAAAATTAATATTTGTGTCATTCTCAAAACTTTTGGCCATACTGTACATGTAACACAAAAACATGATTTAATCAGTAGATTATTTTTTGGTGTGAAATTCTCTATTTACTGTCATCTAGTCCATGAACGTGTACACCGATCCTTGCTTACATGCCCCATAGTCGTGCACTAAATGGTAATATAGAGTATATTCTGAAATCGGGGCAAGTCCTGTCTGATAATTGAGCTATATTTATATCCACCCAAGATGATTCCTTTAATTTCCCCAGAGATGTGTGCAGGTAAATGTCTGTTCCACCATCTATGTATCTGCTAGTGTAGGGGTTGTAATCTGATGTCAGCAGTGAGTTTGGTCACATGAGGACTGTATTGCTCCTAATTGATCATATCTGCTAAATTTCAAATGTATTATAACTTCTTGAAGATGATCACTGATGCCTGTCTTGTATACAAGGACACGTTTCCAATACTCAGAATATTCAGTCATCTTAATAAATAATATATGGAACAGGATATTTCATCATTTTAGCAGATGCGTAAAATTAGAGAAACCTGTCTGCTTTCTTCTAGAAACAGTGCCACTTTTATCATCAGGCTGTGTGCGGTATTGCAGCCTTGTTTTATTCAGGTGGCATTCAGCTGTAGTACAATACATAATCTATGGATAAGAAATGCTGTTTTTGAAAGAAAGAAGACGTTTCTTTTTAATCTCATACAATGCCATTAAACAGCTGCTAAATCAAATAAAAGCTGGAATTTCTAAAAGTCGTTATTAGCCATGAACATGAGATGAAAGGAATGATTATGCCATTTTACTCTTAAAATAAACAAAAAGTACAGAAATAAAGAAAATGTAATTTAGATTGACTTTATAAATGCCTTTAATTAGCAAATCAAATTTGTGTTGTCTGGGAGGTAATCACTATATTCTGTCTTACTACCCTGACAGAAATCTGTCCCATAGTGTTAGTACAGGTACCAGTGAGCATGTGCAGTAGGAAGCTCCACTGCTGTGACCCAGAGATAACTTATACCATATAGTGTCAAGCTATCTCTGGGTCACAGCAGTGGAGCTTCCTACTGCACATGCTCACAGGCTACTGTTATTCTAGGACAGGTTTCTGTCAGTGTGACAAGTGAGTTGCCATTTTAATATAGTAATTACCTCCCTAATAAAATTAATAAGATTTGATAATTAAATATATTTGGGAATTTATTTATAATAACATTTCCTAACTTTCTTTACTTTTTTCTCTATTTTTGGAGAACCCCTTTAAGGTGGTCATACTGTTTTGGGGGGGAAATTTCAATACAATCTTTTCTAAACTGATGTTGGTTTACACTGTATAAAGAAGAAAACCCATATTCATAGTTTGTCCTTTTCTGTCAAACTGATAAATAATAATAATAATAATCTTTATTTATATAGCGCCATCATATTCCGCAGCGCTTTACAGTTTAACAGTTTCAAAACACAAGTCATAAGTAACAACGTTAACAATACAGTGATTAAAGCAAAATAAGACGGCCCTGCTCGTGAGAGCTTACAATCTACAATGAGGTGGGGGAGATACAAAATACAGGTGTGTATATACAATGGTGCATTTACAATGATGGTCCAGCCATCTTAAGGGAGTGAGGGATTGATGGAGATAGTGAATGGGCTACACACACACACACACACTTACACATAGAATGACTTTGATTAGTGAATGTGATAGGCCGCTCTGAACAGATGTGTTTTGAGGGAGCGCCTGAAACCATGCAAATTGTGGATAGTCCTAATTTCTTGGGGTAGAGCATTCCAGAGGATTGGCGCAGCTTGGGAGAAGTCTTGGAGTCGGGAGTGGGAGGTACGGATTAGTGCAGAGGTTAGTCGAAAGTCGTTTGCAGAGCGCAGCAGTCGGTTAGGCCGATAGATAGAAATGAGGGAGGAGATGTAGGGGGGGTGCTGCAGTGTGGAGAGCTTTGTGGGTGAGAACAAGTACTTTGAATTGGATCCTATAATGAATGGGCAGCCAGTGTAAGGACTGGCGAAGAGCGGACGCGTCCGAGTACCGATTAGCCAGATGGATAACCCTGGCTGCTGCATTAAGGATGGACTGGAGAGGGGATAGTCGAGTAATGGGGAGGCCAAGTAATAGAGCGTTACAGTAGTCCAGGCGGGAGTGGATCATTGCTACAGTGAGGGTTTTTGTTGTTTCCATGGTGAGAAAAGGGCGGATTCTAGAGATGTTCTTTAGGTGTAGGCGGCAAGAGCGGGCAAAGATTGTATATGGGAGGTGAAGGAGAGATTGGTATCAAACATAACACCCAGACAGCGAGCCTGCTGCCGGGGTGTTATTATGGTGCCGCCCACTGAGAGGGAAATGTCAGATTTAGGGAGGTTAGTAGACGGCGGGAGCAGAAGAAGTTCAGTTTTGGAGAGGTTGAGTTTCAGATAGAGAGCAGACATGATGTTGGAGACTGCGGACAGACAGTCGGTGGCGTTCTGTAGTACAGCGGGGGTAAGGTCGGGGGATGACGTGTATAATTGTGTGTCATCAGCATAAAGATGGTACTGAAAGCCAAATCTGCTGATGGTCTGTCCAATTGGGGCGGTGTAGAGAGAGAAGAGAAGGGGGCCAAGGACTGAGCCCTGGGGTACACCGACAGTGAGAGGGAGAGGAGATGAAGTGGAGCCAGAGAACGAAACACTGAAGGAGCGGTCAGAAAGATAGGAGGAGAACCAGGAGAGAACAGTGTCCTTAATACCTAGAGAGTGGAGCCTGGACAGTAGGAGACGGTGGTCAACCGTGTCGAAAGCTGCAGAAAGGTCGAGTAGAATGAGCAGAGAGTGGTCGCCGTTACGTTTTGCTGTCAGAAGGTCATTGGTCACTTTGATGAGTGCAGTTTCAGTCGAATGTAGGGTTCGGAAGCCGGACTGTGAAGGGTCTAGGAGGGAGTGAGTGGAGAGGTAACGGGTGAGGCGGGAGTAGACTAGGCGCTCCAAAAGTTTGGAGATGAAGGGGAGATTGGAGACCGGTCTGTAGTTGTTTGTGCAGGAAGGGTCAAGAGCGGGTTTCTTTAGTAGTGGAGTAATGATGGAGTGTTTGAAGGAGGATGGGAAAATGCCAGAGGAGAGTGAGAGATTGAAGATTGTAGTTAGGTGAGTTGTGACAACAGGAGAAAGAGACTGGAGGAGATGTGAGGGGATGGGGTCGGTAGTGCATGTAGTCGGATGAGAGGAAGAGAGGAGTCTGGAGACTTCTTCTTCTGTGATGGGATCAAATGTGGAAATTGAGCCAGGGGAAATGCAGGGTGGGATGGGAGTCACAGCACTTGGTGGTTGAGAGCAGATTTCCTGACGGATAGTATCTATTTTTTCTATAAAGTGGGAGGCCAGGTCATCAGCACAAATGTCTGTGATAGGGGCTTGTGCTTTTGGCCTGAGGAGGGAGTGAAAAGTGTCAAAAAGTTTCTTGGGGTTGTTGGCTAGTGAGGAGATCAGTGTGGTGAAGTAGGTCTGTTTGGCGAGGTGAAGGGCAGCATTATAAGTTCTTAACATGAATTTAAAGTGGATGAAGTCTTCTGGTGTGCGGGTTTTTCTCCATAGGCGTTCAGCACTCCTAGAGCATCGCTGGAGAAGGTGAGTTTGCGATGTGAGCCAGGGCTGTTTTACTGTGTGTTTGGAAGTTCTGAGGGTGAGCGGTGCTACTTGGTCAAGGGTGCTTCTAAGAGTGTCATTGTAGTGCTGAACAGCCAGATTAGGACAAGAAAAAGAGGAGATTGGGGACAGCGAAGAGTGTAGGGAGTCTGAAAGTGTCTGAGGGTTAATGGCTTGCAGATTTCTGAATGTGCGGTAGGTAGGAGTTCGCTGGGGTGGTGGAGGATTTGTGAGCGTGAAGGAGAGAATGTTGTGGTCAGAGAGTGGAAGCGGTGAGTTATTTAGGTGGGAAATTGAACAGAGGCGGACAAAGACCAGGTCAAGGGTGTTGCCATCCTTGTGTGTCTCAGAGGTTGAAAGCTGTGAGAGGCCTAGAGAAGTGGTTAGTGATAGTAGCTGAGATGCAGATGTGGAAGTAGGACTGTTAATGGGGATGTTGAAGTCTCCAAGGATAAGGGTTGGTAGTTCTGAGGACATGAAGTGCGGCAGCCAGGCTGAGAAGTGGTCAAGGAACTGGGTGGATGAGCCTGGGGGCCGATATATGACCGCTATTCTGAGGGAGAGGGGATGGAAGAGCCTGATGGTGTGGACCTCAAAAGAAGGGAATGAGAGTGATGGAATTGGGGGGATGACCTGGAAAGTGCATTGTGGGGACAGGAGTATGCCAACTCCACCACCATGTCTGTTTGTGGTTCTCGGGGAATGGGAGAACTGTAAGCCACCATAGGAAATGGCAGCAGGGGAGACCGTGTCAGAATCCTGAATCCAGGTTTCAGTGAGGGCCAACAGATGAAGAGAGTTGTTCAGAAAGTAGTTGTGCAGGAAAGATAGTTTATTGCATGCAGACCTTGGATTCCAGAGGGCACAGTTGAAAGAAGGAGATGAGGGAGTGCAAGTAATATTAACAAGATTATTATGGTTTCGAAATGAGGTAGGGTAGGGATTGAGGTTGGGGGATGGACCAGGGTTGGGGGAGATGTCCCCTGAAATCAGTAGGAGTAGGAAGATAAAGAGCAGGTAGTTGTTGGATTTATAAATAGTTTTTTTCTGAGATATGTTTGGGCAAGATGGGCTGAGTTTTCTTAGGAAGGTGAGGAGTGCATGGGAACTGTACATGGGAGAGGTAAGTATGGAGGGGCTGATGTATATGAGTCGTGATGGAGGGGGGATGGGGCAGTGAATGTGGATGGCAAGGGAACACAGGAGGATAGATATAGAGAACATAATTTAAAAGAAAGCAAAGTGTGGGTTACCTGATTCCTGCCCTGATTAACTGCCATGGATAACTGCCTTTTACTCGATGCTTGTCTTTCGTGATGCGTGCGCCCCCCTTACTGCGTGCGCCCCTTAGACTACTCCTAAATATATAGTCCACACTACAGGGTCAGGAAAGTGGGATTGTGGGGGCTGTTTTGGGATAATTTGCCAGCTGGGGCCAGCACACCAGGGGGTGGTTAGATCATCAAAGGCTACCTGGCAACATCTATATGCTTTAGCACCTTCCACCTGATAGCATCTAGAGAGGCCCCAGTCACCGGGATATAAAGCAGTAAGTATTTTAAACACAGTGCAAAAATGAATTATTCCAAAGCCTTATTAACAGGCACATTAAACTATGTTGCAAGATAGTAAAGCAGTGCTTGGCAGCAAGTAGAGGTATGGAGTGCACACCATTAATATATAGTGCAGCATTCAACACAGATAGCAGAGGTGGGGTTTGTTCAGTGTTTTCACTGATGCGTTATCTTAATAATGTGCGATTCACACGATAGCGAGGTGGGAATTCAGCTGTTTGCTTCCACTGAATGCAGTTCATACCATTAATATATAGTGCAGCATTCAACACAGATAGCAGAGGTGGGGATTCTATTCAGCTGTTTGCTTATGATGCAGTTCATACATTATATAGTGCAGATTCACAACAGATAGCAGAGGTGGGATTCTATCATGTTTGCTTCATGAATGCAGTTCATCATTAATTATGTGAGCATTCAACACAGATAGCAGAGGTGGGTTATTAGTGTTGTTCACTGAATGCAGTCTCTGTGTAAGAGAGGATATCATCAGTATTAAAGGTAATTTACTGTCCATAGGATAATTCTTCTCCATGTTTTCACCTTAGGGGGGTTGTTCATTAATGGACAATCCCTTATCAATAGTTCCAGTGTGCAACATAAAGGAAAAAAAATGTATACTTACCTTTTGGTCATACGCCTTCACTCTTCTCTCAAGCCTGTGTCCCCAGCTGGTTTCCTGACATAAAAAATGCCACATGACCACTGCAGCCAATTGGCTGATTAACTGTAACATTCACATTTTTATGAAAGTTACAACCAATCAGAAACTGACATTGCTTGTCAGTAGACAATCGGGGGACACAGGGCTGAGAGCAAAAGAGCGACATCAGTCCTAAAGTGTAAATATATTTTAACTTTATGCACTGCCCTGGAGACAGTAATTAGAGGCTCTTCGGTAATGGACAGCCCTTTAAAGACGATCTATCACCAGGTTAAAAGTGGTTAGTTTTAGCTTTTATGTTATTCCCTCTGATCCTTTGAGTGTTCCATTAATATTTTTTTCTGAATCCGCCATATGGTTCCTTGGCTATAGGCGTTTTTTAATTAGTTTTAATTGTTATGGTCTACAAAAGGGGTGTGGCTCACAGGATCCTCTAGGGCGTGTCATTAGGCTGCTCTGCATAATTGCCCTGTGAGCCACGCCTCTTTACTATAGACCATAGAAACTTAGTGAATAAAAAGGCCCGTATCTCTGGAACCGTATGTCGGATTTTAGAAAAACAAAAAGTAGCATAATCAGGGGAACAGCGGGAATAAATATGAGCAGAAACTGGTCACTTTTTAGTTCCAGCTTTAGTGACATGAGCTAACGGCATCACCATACAGTACATGAGTATGATGGTGTTCCTTCAGTCCGAGTGAGAAAATACCATTGGGTGAATAAACCCTAGTGCTCAGCTTTCCTAGAAAAAAAAAAAATAAAACATGACTTTCAAATGTCAGAATATTTAACAATGTGACAGAGGTGAAGAGCGAAAGAACGAGCACACAATAAATATATTTTCTATGGAAGGGTGACACCAGATGTGTGGGGATTCTCTTCTATAAGTGAGAACAAGATCACAATGGCTGTCCTCAATGTCTCACTTAGAGGTGAGAAGGGAGTCTTTGTCCCCCAGGGTGTCAGTGACACAGCTAAATAACCTACAATAAGGCTCCTCTTGTAAACCTCCTCCCTGTGAGTTGCAGTCATGCAAAACCAACATCATAACAAGGAAATTCCTTTGAGCCCTTTACCGAGCCCACCCCTTTACAAATGATTACAGTCGGGTTATTTGGAGATATAACACAAGCCTTTTTCCTGTGTTACCTTTGTTCTGCTACATTTTGTAGCTGTAACTAAAGCATCGTTGTTGTTTTTTTTTTCCTTTAAAGTAATTCATATTAATATTGATTTTTTTTTCAGGGGGCTTATGTTATAAAGAGGGAGCTTTTATTCCCCTGAGCTCTTGGGCAATTATCTTGCTGCCATAAATGTTGATACACACATAATGGATGTAACAAAAAAATCTCCTTATCCAAGCAGAAAAAGGCCGAGTGTTTGTTGGAGCAGACAGAATGCTGAGAGTGTGAATAGACAGACCCATATGTCACCGGCTCGGGAGATAAATGATGGACGAACAGAAGTTGGTTACTATGGATCAGCACAATAAACCAATTCCCATCATACACCTCTCTTAATAATGTACCAGATTTAATGCCATTGAAGGGTAACCTAGGTAGCGCCAGTCATCTGTAAGTTTTCAAATGTCCCTTTTATCTGTAATATAGAAATCTCCTAGTGTATATTCAGCTGGAGAGAAATAAGCAGAACGTAGAAAAATGGGGGAAAAAAAACAGTTTGCGCTGTGTTATATCAATATGGAAATTTATTTCATTATTTCCTTTGTGCGTCTGTTAAATAAGTCCATTTATGATTCCACAATGGTTGGCACGCGCAGAATTGCTGCATGCCAGCGCCAGCTTTTTCCAATTAGGATGGTTAATGGAAGACCACACTCACTCCAGAATGAGAGGAGGAAATGGTCCGGTCTCAAGACAACTAAAAACCTATTATAAAAATGTATAAAATTATTTAAAAAACAATGGGATTTTTGGTAGCTGTCCTTCTAAGAAAAATGAAATTCTTCAGCTTACAGTTCTATCATCCTACAATTTTGGGTGCTAAAGTGGGAATTAAACTTCTTTCCTATTTGGATCATCCTGATCCTTCATGAATAGAACGACAACATTTTAGCCAGGACTTGTAGTAACGCAGGCAGAGCTGTATAAGACAAGTCGTAAGAGTTATATAGCTTTGTACAATGATGTGGATGTTTATGCCGTCATATACTAATCAATGTTAAAGCACAATGTATGACTGATGTTACATTTACACCTATCACTCCCACCCCTAAATCTGTTACAGGACCGTCTATCTGCCATAAACCATTTACAATACTGATGTCTCCTCTTACATGAGGTTCCTGGAGCTAAAGTCTAATTTAGACATCCATGAAACTTGGTACAAGTACAGACCGTATGTTCCCGATTTGCGCACAGCAGCCTCATATATGACTATATAGCTGTCAAGTTCACATCCGGAGACCCTCATCCACTCCGTACATTATAGCCTGTACTTGCATCGTGTTTCAAGTATAAAGAGAACCTGTCGACAAGTCAAAAGTGGCCAGTTTTTACTCATATTTTATTTCGTTTCTTGTTTTGTTTTTTTAAAATCCACTATACTGTTCCAGAAATATGGACTTTTTTATTTGGTATTAATTTTAATGGTCTTTACCAAGGGGGCGGTGCTCATGGGATTCCCTAAGGGTGTGTCTGTAGGCTGTTTTGCATGTTTACCTCATCAGCCACACCCCTTGGAAAAGACCATACAAGTAAGCGCTATATAAAATGGCCCATATCTCTGGAACCATATTTATGGCCAATTTAAAAAAGCAAAATTAAATTATCCGAGAGCAGTGGGAATAAGATAAGAGCAAAAAGTGGCCACTTTTGACCTAGAGTAAAGTATTATAGGATCTACAACTACTATCTTATCACCATATTACATCTAGGAAGGAAGGAGAGGTGAGCAGCAGTAGAAACCACCAATGGGGCAAAAAAAGGCACAGTGGAGCATAGTAAGCTGGTTAGGTATGAAGAGTCCAGAAACATTAAGACCCCCATATACATTAAACTAAACTCGGACGAACACAAATGAGGCTTCCAGAATTCCCCCTACAAATGATGTCGGAGAAGAGAAGGATCCAGAATGTTACATTTCCAATGGTTGACCCCTTTGTTCTTTGAGAGACTAGCCACCAGAAGACTCTTAAGGTCCCATTACACGCTACGATATCGTGAACGATATCGTTGCAACGTAAACGGTTTGGTAACGTTGCAGCGATGTCGAAACTACATTGTTGCGTGTGACACGTAGTAACGATCAATGATCAGTCAGCTGATCGTTAATCGCTGCAGAATGTACTGGACCATAAATCTATTGTTGTTCTCCGCTGGGCAGCACACATCGCTGCGTGTGACAGCGGGAGACCAACGATCAGCGAGCTCCCAGCGCCGTACTGCAGACGCTGGGAGCTGGTATCCAGGGTAAACAGCGGGTAGCTAAGCACCGCGCAGTGCTTAGTTACCCGATGTTTAGCCTGGATACCAGCGTGCTCGCTGGTCCTGATCGCTGGTGAGTCTGCCTATGTGACAGCTCACCAGCGATCAGCTAACGATTTTTCAGCGATCCCATCCACGTCGGATCATTGGTGGGATCGCTGGGACATTGAAGCATGTAACGGGGCCCTTACAGGGACTCTCTCATAGAGTACATAGAGCTCTTGGAGAACATAGCCGACCAGAGTGCCCCTATGTATGGAGGAGTCAAGGTAGATAGCTAAATAGAAGCTACTGTATCTAATATGTATGGGGGGTTTAACGTGACTATACACTTTAAATTGCTGTTTGTAGCTTGTTCAGCCAACAGTCATCTCCCCCAACTTCCTCATAAATGTGTGGGGTCAGTTTGGCCAAGCGTTCATGTGTTTTCAATGGGAAGGGTGAAGTAGATGTTCATGTCCTTGGAGAACAAAAAGATCAGGCCTTGAAATTTAAGATGCCTGATCCTCCCCCCTCCCCAATTATCTGTAGGCGAGTTGGAAAGCCCCCATGAACATTAGATGGTCATTATGGTGGTATGGGGGACCTTAATATTGTCATTGGATCACAGCTAAAACAATAAGTGATGCCACCAAAAAATTAAAAAGGGGCAGCCTAATGTATCAATCAAGAAAAGATACAGGATTAGAAAGTAATAATGAGTATTAGCAGAATAATAATTACTTCTAAGAAAATGTCAAGATCTCACCACTGTAAATTCTGCCCGTGCCCGCAACACCAGTGCACCCGTTGTATAAGGGAACAGTATTATTGTAGACAATGACTTCTGCTCTCCTGGTATCACAGTGGTTAAACTAATTTGGAGCAGTGCTGTACGCGTCTGATTGTAAGAGTGTTATAAGCTGACCCGCTGAATGTCAGCTGTGACACAATGGCTAGAAATGATTGAATGGTGTCAATCTCTTTCCGCAGCCTCTCTTTCTCTGTAATAGAGATCTGTGTTGATAACCCCAGCAGTCAGGTATGTTTCCCGGCTGATTGATCTGATGTCTGGAGAGAGTCTGTTCTGCTAAATATAATGCAATATAGGCTTTATACCCGTAGGAGAAAAAGTATATTGGAAAAGTATATTGTTTATTTATGGTCAGATGTACATTTTACATTTATATTGCCAAAATTAATCTTCATTAATCTGAGACATTTTAAATAACCATTAAATTAATGGAAAACCCTAGGTTAATGCATTTGGAAAGTCCCCTAATAATACAATACATCAGCATGTGAAATGCGTTGGGTACTTGTAATATTCTTCCTGGATATCTGGACTTCCTGGCAATTTTTTTTGTTTTGTTTTGTTTTTTTGTTACTCCTATAAAATAAAGCAAATCTGGACCAATGTTCAGGAATAATTTTCATGACCATTTCATTTGTTCATCAGCCTAAAATTGCATTTCTCATTAACTACCGCCGTACCAATGTTTTTTTACCTGTTTTCCATGTTTTCTAAATCAGCGTGTCCTGCCAGTTGTTAAGGTCCTATTTCACTTTTACATTCTGCACTCTTATTGGGAGCAAAAAGTAAAATGCATTTTACTTGTTTTTCGTAATTAATGATGATTAACAGATTAAACACGAAAAACATGTTAAAAAAGCCCTGCATTTTTCTGTGTGTTTTTCTTTGCCTTTTTGATCAATTATGTTCCCTGAGTAAAAACATTAATGTGATAAAGCACGTCGCTAAACATGCCTATATTGGAAGTGTCCACAGCACACAATGAAGAAGAATGGCTATGGAGGTCCACTGTAAAGGTACTGCCACACTAAACAATCCCGCTAGCGATCACGATAACGACGCATACTAATGCGATCGCTAGCGGGATTGTTTCTATATCGCTAAATGCGGCCACATTTAGCGATATAGTTAACGACGCTATCGCGGTTAGCGATCTTCTTAACGACTTTAGCGGTACAAAAGTACCGCTAAATCGCTAAGAAAAGGTGCCACACTAGCGATATATACTTAAGGGTATGCCTCACTAAACAAGGTTGCTAACGAGATCGCTAAAAAACGTCACTATTTAGCGATCTCGTTAGTGACGCTATTGTGTGTGGCATGTAGCAACGACGTGGCCCCTGCTGTGATCTCGCTGATCGTTCACTAGAGTTCTGGACCGTATTTAGATCGTTGGCGTCCCGCTGGTGACGCT
Organism: Oophaga sylvatica; assembly: GCA_033576555.1. Lineage (NCBI taxonomy): Eukaryota > Metazoa > Chordata > Amphibia > Anura > Dendrobatidae > Oophaga > Oophaga sylvatica. The sequence goes on along the minus strand of JARQOD010000008.1, from coordinate 87,061,506 downwards.
ATATCGCTGTGTCTGGCACCTTTTGTGAGCGATGTGCGCTGTTTTTTACATCGCAACGACAGTTAAAGTCGTTAATGAGATCGCTAACCGCTTATGAGTCGTTAACGAGATCACTAAGTGTGGCAGCTACTAGCGACATTAAAACGATCACAAAAACGATCGCATTAGTATGCGTCGTTATTGTGATCGTTAGCGGGAGCGTTTAGTGTGGCAGTACCTTTACCCAGCGGGAGCGCCGACGAGAAAATAGGGTCCGGAACGATTCCAGCGACGAGCGAGATCACAGCAGGAAGCTCGTCGCTGGCAGATGCCGCACTGAACAACATCGCTAACGGGATCGCTAAATAGTGACGTTTTTAGCGATCCCGTTAGCGATATTGTTCAGTGTGGCATACCCTTTAGTCCTTAGCTTTGAGTTATCAATTTTAATTTGGGGTAGCACATGGATATGCAGTATTAGCAGTCCCTGCCTTGTAAAGGAAGATGTGTTCTCACCTTCTTTCTTCTGGAGAACACTTTTTCTTTCCCCCAGCTTCTTAGAGGCTGGGGGCAGTACAATCCTGATGATTGACAGATCAGACCAGGAGCATGGTGGCACCACTGGACTGAGGTGAGCACTCTCCGATGCTCCTATCAGAGGTAGATTTGCTTTGAAGGACACATACAATGACTTAGGTTGGCCCGATCTAAGGAATCAGCCAACTTCAGAGCGGCGTGTGTAGGCTTTAAAGCTTGGATGCTCTCCTCGTCTAGGAAACTGGCCACGCTGAGACAGCAGGGTGGTGGATAAAATAGGCAGCAGGGTGCACACTGTAGAATTTAAATTCCATCTGTTCTTGAAAATGGAGTATTTTTAATTAGACGTTGCATGTTCTTACAAGAACTTTGAAGTTTTATCCCCTTAAGAACTTTAGACCACCCTATTAAGCGGGCAGATAATCGGCAAATAAGAAAATATGGAAAAATTATATGGCATGCCAATTGACGCTTACTTGCTTCATTTTACAAGAAGATCTAATGGGCAATATGTTTGGCTAAACTAACATTCGTACGATCGTTCGTTCCCATACAGTCTCATTATTGCGGGCAGCGCATTTACACGAGTGGATGTGCCGCTGACAATGATGATTTTTATATCCACATAAAAGATGCAATCAAATGAGATTTTCCTAGTTTGTAATTTGATCTGCGGACATGTATACACCGGGGCAATGAACGGGAACAAACATTCTGATGAACAATCATTCATCAAATTGTCCTGTGTAAATGGACCTTTACTCTACACTGTTTTCGAGATGGAATATAAAGAATCATGTTTTATACATTTTGCTGGAGTTCAATGAAATGATGTGCATACAGACTACTTGTAGGGATATGAGGACGGTCATCTCTGATAATAACCAAAAATTGCTATCTTTAGTAGATGTTCCGAATCATTTAGAAGTTCATCAGCAAATGCCAAGTCTCCCGTAAATGAATCTTGCGACCGACCGGAGAGACCTGCTGAGGAGGCAGAAGCTAGAACTCCTACACCTGTTGTACCACGTTGACCATAGTGATACAAAGGATTGAATTAACCAAAAAGCTAGAATATTGGTTTAGTTGATCATACTTGAGCCAGTTTCACACGTCATTTTTTCACTCATATGTAAAAAACAGTCTGCTTCTTTTTGTTAGTTTGTTTTTTAGTCAGCGGAATCCATTTTTGAAAAGTCACTTTTTACAATCTTTGTTGAATCTGTTTTTCGCATAAGGGGAAAAACATCTTAAGGCATTTTCTACCCGTTAAACAGTAGAATACGGACAGCGCTATCTGTTTTTTTTTTCACAGGCCATTGACTCGTGTTGACGAATTTGATCCACATCATGGATCAAAGTAAGGCATGTTTTTGGTGTTTTTTTGAGGAGAGCATTGTGAAAAACCCATCTGTAATAACGAAAAAAATGTGAAAAGGTTCATTCACTGTAAGAAGTCAGCATTATATCTTAAAAAATAAGGGATTGCTCATGCACCAAAAACATAATGGTTATTCGAAAGCAGTTATTGTTAACTTAGTTCTAAAAAGAAGAGCAGTAGGTAGGCTGGACGAAACTGTGACCATTTATTGACTCTGCATCTTTATATTTATGTAGCCCATATTTTATTTGTATTTTTTTTATATTTTTATGTATTATTCAATTATAAACTGTCCAATGTACATGTGACTTGTGAGAGTTATGGTACCTGCAATAAATTCAAGTATTAGACAGCTGTATGTAGACATAGTAATGTGTCTTCTATTAGCTCTAAAGACAAGTTATGGATTGATTTAGCAGGGAGGATGGTAACAGCATTAAGAGATTTTTTTTTTACCTTCCTTCTTTATGTGTCAATCAATTGACTCTATGGATGTGTTCAGAAGGAAAAAAGAACTCTTTATTGAGCATCCTATTTATGATGTGAATGTAGTGTAGCATTACAAGGGGATTTCATACACAGGATTTTCAGGAGAATGCTAGTTTCTATATTAGCTTTTCATCCGGGTTTTTTATTCTATTTTTTTTTTTAATCTAGAAGTAGATAAAGGAATGAGATGTATAAAAAAATTAAAGTTTTCACCATCCGAGTTTCATCAGTATTTTTTTCCTTTTTTGTTTTGCATAAGAGCTTTTTTCAAGCTTCTATCGAACACAAAATATGGACTGCACTAGGAAGCAACTAGTATGGCACTAAAGTGCTGTCTGAGAGTTTCACCGACCCATTGCCTTGCTTTGGAGAGTTTGATCCATAATTCTGATCAAAATGAGATGTTTCTGCTACATCTTTTGCAGACCACTTGTGGTCTATGAAAAACCTTGGTTATACGAGCTGCCACATTGAACTCGTACCCATAATAGTCTATCTGTAAAAAACTCGGATAGAACTGATACATGAAAAACGGATGTCTGAATGAGGCTCTTTCCCAGAGCAGTGAAAGTTCAGCACATATGCACTTGCCAGCTCATTTGCTTCAAAAGTCTATAACCCCGATTCATCCAGAGTTGTACCCTGGTCTTCATAACGTGTGCGCTGGTGTAAGATGGTCCAAATTCATTAGGAGGCCTGTGCTTCTTAAGAATATGGTGTGTGGGCAGAAAGAGATGTTTTAACTTATATTTTACTACCTTGACCAGCGATGACATTTTTTCAGTTACTCTAAAATGCTGCTAAAAAAATGTTCCTTGCCGGACAATCATCTATGAAAAATCAAAAACGTAAATTTGCTGAAAACTGGATTGAATCGAACCCCATGTTGTGTGCTTTCCTTACTTTGAGACTGGTGAAAACAAACCCTTTTGGTCCCTTTTTTAACATATTTTTTTTCATAGGACAAAACTGTCCAATCCAATGGGAATTCACCCCTTACTAGTACAAGGCACACATATGGTCTAACGTGCAGGTCCCATAACAGTATAGTATGACTTATCGCTGCACTTTGGGATGCCCTTTAGGCTACAGGAAGTATTAGGCTACTTTTTCCCTAATATATGTGCTTTTTTAGAGTTGTCTACTCATGATGCCTCTTTTTGGAGTAGCATTTGATGGATTAAAGGGGTTGTCTGAACCTCTTTCTTTAGCAGAACACCACTCCTCTGCCTCCCGGCTTCCTGTTTGCCAGAGGGCAGTGTTCTAAAGATTGACAGTTCAGACCCTTGTCATGGTTACTCCACTGTGTGCTCATCAGGAGTGGAAAATTTGCAAGCTGTATAGCAAAGAGCTTGGAAGTGCAATCTCCTTACCCAGGAAACCTGCCACCTCTGATAGACTGCAGAGGTGTCCTGCAACCTAGGCAACAAGCTGTAAAATATAAAATGAAAAATCCATCTGTTCTTGAGAAAGGAGAGGACTTTTAATAAGTGTTAAATTGTAAAGTTGAGTGTTTTTACAAGCACTTTGCAATTCTACCTATTTAAAAAGTTGAGATAACCCCTTTAAGGTTCACTAGGCAGGGGATGAATGCTAATAGAAAGCCACAAGTGGTTGTTGCTCTTGTTTGTCCTTGTTCCTTTGGTGAATGGACCATGACTAGTAGAAAGATTTAAGAAACCCATTTCATACAATATGTAATGACACACCAGGCAAACACACCTAGATATCATAGACAAACTGTATACTTTATAATTGGTTAATGACCAATGTGTCATCTCAGTTCTTGCGCATTGCACATAACAGAGCTGGGAACCTTAGAGACTTCTAAAGCCTTCATAAATTCTTCATATTGCTCGCACCCTCATTAGTCTGCATTCATGATTCACAAGATAATGGTTTAGATTATACAAGTTTAGATCAATGTTTTCCAAATGACAGCTAGTTTGCTAATGGTTTCTCAGCAGTATGACTCTGGAGAATGAAATGCCCTATTGTCTCTTGGTAATATGTGGCTAAAGTTTGGATTCTTGCTCCTCATAAATGTAAAAAGCTTATTTAGAGGTAATGCCAGAGGGGGTGGAACTGTTCTGCCCTACTGAATTGGCATAAAACAGGATCCAAGAACTGAGAAAGACATATGCGGTTGTTCGAATGGAACGGTAGTAGTACATCAAGCTCTATTCAAAGTGGACGGAACTCAGTTACCTGATTGCTGGTACTAAACTATATATATGCCAGTCCCATGGAGCAAAAGTGTAACATAGCACCCCCTTTCACAATTCCTCCTAACAGTGTGTCTGAATGCAGTGAATGACAGTTCTGCTGACCAACCTAGGACAGGGGCATACTGAGCTGTCCATATGGTGATGGACAGATTAACCGTCCAATCAGATGCTGGGGCGTGCTGAGCTGTCAGTTTCTTGAGTGACAGTTTTGCCATCCAATCAGGGTCAGGGCGTGCCGAGGCTTCATTCATGTGTTTCCTACTTGGAGTAATTACTTGGCTATTTAGACAGCTCTCTGCCATAGATTACTGCCAATTGTCTCTTTGCTCAAGAGGTGTGTGTGTGTGGTCTGTGCTCCTAGTCTTGTATTGTGATCTTTGTTGCTCGACCTTGGATTTGCCATTGACCTTGCATTTACCAAGTCCTTTTGATGTGATCTGCTATTTTCTTGGAATTCTGATCCTGGACTGTGACCTGACTATGCCTTTATCTTATCCCTCTGCCTATGATGTACCCTCCTGGCTCTTGACCTCGGGCTTCTTGACTACCGAGCCTTGCAGCCTGTCCGTGAGTAGCATCACACCCCCGTTCTTGTGATTGGTGCAAATACCAGTGATCAACAACTTCTCATCTATCTTGTGGATCAGCAATAGACTGTGAATGTGGGACAACATCTTTAATGGACCAATGTTTTTGGATCAAAAGAGAATCATTTAAAAAATACTAAGTGACCCACAAAGGGAATAATTCAGTTTGTATGGATAAACGACTTTCATGATTGATCCCACACTTAAAATAAACCTAACATGATGTCTCAGAGTGAACTCCACATTCATCAAATTGTCCAGTATGTCATCTCTACCTGCTTAAGGATTTCACTTGATTAATTATGGTATCTTCGACAGAACAGTAATCATTAAGGGGCTAATTAATGATAAGATTGGATGAAAAGTTGTTACATCAGTTCTTTGAGAAAGCAGGAAACTGCTTTGTATACTTAATGCAAACATTTGAATGGGTGACAGTTGGACAGCTCTCCATAGGCCCCAAAATGGCTACTCTACAACCACACCGCAAAACTATCTAGTGTAAATGGACCTTTTAGTATCTGATTGAAACGTCATGTTCACATCAGCAGTAGGAGTTCAGCTCTGTAGAACAAACGTCTAACGTAGGAAGCATGCAGATGAGATTTGATAAATTGTTATTTTGGTATTATAATATTTTGCAAATCTGGATGGAAAATAAGCAGAAAACGCACCAAGTGTGGACATACACTTAAATACCACTGCAGTACAAATGTATCAGATCCTCTGATAGTTAAGCGCAAAATTGTTGAAACATTCAGATAATTTACACCAATGGTGCCCAGAATATGCCCTGAATCAATCAAGTTGTTTTGGTATTGCTCACATCAGAGATTGGAGAATTAGAGAGCTCTTAAGCATTATCTGCAAAATTCAGCTGGTTTAGGTGTACATCTGTCTTGTATTCTGCTGGCAGCATGAAGTGCATTTGCTGATTGGATTAATGTAGAGGTAGAGGGTAAATTGATGTAATTTATTACATTTTGACTATAATTATAAATTGACAGCAAGTACAAATTGTTCTGCTTTTCAGATTGTGACAATCTAACCCATTAACTGAAGAAATGGATCCTTACACTCACAATGCATTGAAGAAGATTCTGCCCATCTTAACTGCATGGGAAAGTAGCCATAGGACCTAATGTTGTCCCTATCAACTAATCAAAGTCCATGTTACATTTTCCCAGAACATGTAAGCTGGACTTGGATTGGTAGGCTTGGGAAGATTTGTGAAGGTCATACATGAGACCTACCATAATTTCAGAAAATTGCCCATTTTCTACAAATTGGAAATCGCTAACAAATCTGGTAACTAAAACCAATTTGTACACATTGCATACACTATATTAAAGATAAATGTTCTGTTTTCTATAGCGCTCCCTATGTAATTTGCCATTTATCAGAAATCACTTGGTTACAAAATGAACAATTCACAGCTCAGTGAAAATGTGAACGTAACATCTGAATTCCTGGCTAATTGCAAAGTCTGACTATCGGGAGTAGGAATTTGACCTGCCCTTTTTATGTGTTCTTTCCTTCTTTCATAAGTTCTGCAAGATGATGTAAGCTGATTTATAAGCTATTTTGTTTAGTCCTATATTCAGACATTGCTTTATTTTATGTTTTGTTATGCCATAGTAGAAATAAGAGAATTTTTTTACTTGCCCCAAATAAAAAATATACATCTCGGCAAGCAATGAAGTCCTGTCCTTGTTGGAGACTTGTCACTTGCAATAAAGATGTCACTTTTTTACCTGGTATAAATTCTGCCGTTCACCTGAATTTGGCATTTTTTCATTTGGTCCTCCACCTCTCCATTCCTGAGTTATGGGCCCCTCTTCCGTTTACATAGATCTGGTCTTTATACCCAGACCCAAGAAGAAGCCCATGGAGTAGAGTTGAGGACCACGTATACTTAGCTTAAAAACTAGATTTACTTGCAGAAAAGAGAGAGATATCTCAGGAACGGAAAGGCACAGGAATTAAAGTACAATTAAGCCAGATTCAGGAGAACAGCGGCATCGACACCAAGTAAAAAAAATACATACATATTTATGGCAAGTTACAGGTCCTCTATAAGCCTAATACCAGCACGTAGCTTTCCGCAGAGAGAAGTCACAATCTGTCAAAGATGGGTCTATATGCTGAAAATATGTTACAAATATTGACCCTTTTAATAATCCTTGCCACATGACTCAGGACAAGAAGCCAAACCAGAAACTCCCTGTGCAGACATCTGTTTTAGGGTTAGCAATTTTATATTACCCATTTTGATTTCTAAAGAGTAACTAAAAAAAATGAAAATTTGAGAGTCCTCAGTGGTTGATACCTGCTAATCAATAAAGTCCCTGTAACCTCTCCCAGTATATCTGCTTTAGCAAATACTTGTATTCACTGTGAACTAAAAATATTGGAGCATCTTTTATTCCTCTTGAAAATCCATGAAAAAATTGACGATTGGGTGTTACCAGTTGGGGGTATGTCCATACCCTGTTTTTCCAATGTCCAGTGCTACTCACTGACATAATGAAAGTTAAAACCTATTTGTCACTTAATTTTTACATTTTTAATAGGAATAATAGAGACTTAATAACTATAGTTATAAGAAAATATTTTACAAAATTGCTATTTTTATTGAGACTATAAGCATTTGTTACAATAAACGTGAAAAAACCTGAAGGACCCCTTCTAAGTTGTAGAGCCTGGCAGGAAGAACAATCTTTTCCCTAGAAATAAAGGAATGCACAACTTTTAGGCTCTTTAAACCTTACAGGATTGTTAATTTCATGTGTGAAAAAGATAGCATGATGCAGGGTAACAACTCCAATTTAGGAGATGGATGACAGATGTGCTAGCCTCTCCTTTGATGCCATAGTATTTTTAGTATTATAGTATTTTTAGGCGTTTGCTCTAATGTCCGTGTACGAGTCAGTGCTATACCTGCGCTATAGTTGAATGTTTGCATTGATGTGTACGCAATGGTATTTCATTATTCTAGTAGTATTAACTGAGCTAAAAAACACGTTCATGAAAAATATGGAGCTACTAAAACATTTTATGTATTTCTAACCTGTTCCCGAAAGTCAGTTTTATAATACTAGATTGCAATGTGGTGTTGTAGAATGAGGCACGGAGGCTGGGTGTGAATGATATGCAATTGGATTGTTGAAAGCTGTAATATCTGGCAGAGTTGCCGTATATATTCTGGGTGAAAGTTGCTGCAAATCAAAAGCCACGGCCAATTGAAGACAGGTTATTGAAGTGGCTCGATCACAATGTGACAGATTTGAAGAAATTATAAACCTGGTCATTGTGTTCCGTCTCGGAATATGAAGGGATTTTCTGCACACAGGGATGACCTATTCTTCCAGTATAGAACATACCACATCATGTGTACCTTATAGTATTCTGCTGCATGATTCTTCTGGATACGTCCCTATGTTAACATTACCGGAGTCTACACTGCAGATGTAGTCTAGTAACTGATCACATTGGTCACACAATGTAAACCTAGCCTAAGCATCCCAGAACATGGTGTATTTCTCAGGAATGGTGGATGTTGCAAGCACAACTCTACTTTGCTCTTTATGTACTGTATATTCTGTATATTATTACTTATTTTTTGAGTCCCATTGATTCCATGATGATGATGAACATAAGAAGGGCCTACATACAGAATGCAAATATAAATTACAACAAACAAACTAACAATGACAGACTAGTCCAGAGGTTGAGAAGATCCTACCCTCGAGGACTTACAGTCTATAGAATAACGGGGAAGGAGTCATTAGGTCAGGGGGTTTGCTCCATTTCCAGTGATGGGGAGGTAGCAGCCGGGTCATTGCAGCCTGTAACCTTTCTTCATGAGAGGGTTTTTCACATTCCGTCTGAAAGTTCCGAATGTGGTGGATAATTGGATGTGTTGAGGCACAGAATTACAGAGAATGGGGGATACTCTGGCGAAGTTTTGGAGGTGATTGGGTGGGGAACTAATAAGTGAGCAGGAGAGAGGGAGGTCTTGAGAGGAATGGAGATTATGTGTCCAGAAGATATCGGGAGATTAGTTCAGAAATATAAGAAGGAAACAGATTCAGTATGAACTGAATACGCTGGGGAATTGGGAGCCAATGAAGGGATTTGCAAAGGGGAGAAATGGAGTAGCGAGGTGGATTAGTCTGGCAGCAGAGTGAAGGACGGACTGGAGAGGTGCGAGAGTGTTAGCAGGGCGGCAAAAGGTGATGAGGGTGTGTATTAACATTTCAGTTGATTCAGGGTTGAGTAAAGGATGGATTCTGGAAATATTTTTGAGATAGAGGCTGCAGGAGGTGACAAGAGCTTGGATGTGCGGTTTGAAGGACAAAGTACAATCAAGAGTTACTCCAAGGCAGTGGACCTTCAATACAGGGGAAAGCATAATGTCATTTATTGTGATCTATAGATGGAGTTAGGTGAGATGAAAGAAAGATGATGAGTTCAGTTTTGTCCACATTGAACTTTAGGAAGCGTGATGAGAGGAAGTAGGATATGGCTGATAGACACTCTATATATACACATATGTACTGTATGTATAATATATGCATGTTTCTGTATATATTAAATATATATGAAATCACAAATAAGACAGAAATAAGGATATTCCTCATAAATTTGTATTTGTGTTAGGTGGAGCAGGGCCGGCTCCAGGTTTTTATGGGCCCCGGGCGAAAGAGCCTCAGTGGGCCCCTTTAACACAGACCACGATTCATGATGCACAGATACGGCAGAGAAATATTGGTATAGTACACTGCCAAACACTTCTTTTCTTCCATTACATGACTGATATCTATTGTAAATTGTACAATAGCTCAAAAACCGCCAAATCCTCACAGCGCACAGTACAGACTGGACAGTACAGTCCTCCAATATTATGGGCACCACAGTCTCCCCCTCATCACCCATATAATACCCCATGCAGGATGTCACCCCCCATATAATGCTCCATACAGAATACTGGACCCAAAATAATGCTCCATACAGAATACTGGACCCAAAATAATGCTCCATACAGGATACTGTATGCCCATATAATGCTCCATACAAAATATGGAGCTCTCCTCTGCGCTGTACTGCGTTCTGCACTGTTACGGCTCAGGAAAGGGCGCTGTGGAAAGACTCCCCATTATCATCATGATTGTCTCCCCATCATCATCATTGCCTCCTTATCATCATCATTGCCTCCCCATCATCATCATGGCCTCCCCATTATCATCAATGCCTGCCCATCATCATCATCTTCTCCCCATCATCAATGCCTGCCCATTATCATCAATGCCTGCCCATTATCATCATCTTCTCCCCATCATCATCAATGCCTCCCCATTATCAGCAATGCCTGCCCATCATCATCTTCTCCCCATCATCAATGCCTGCCCATTATCATCAATGCCTGCCCATTATCATCATCTTCTCCCCATCATCATCAATGCCTCCCCATTATCAGCAATGCCTGCCCATCATGATCATCATCTCCTCCCCATCATCATCAATGCCTGCCCATCATCATCTTCTCCCCATCATCAATGCCTGCCCATTATCATCAATGCCTGCCCATTATCATCATCTTCTCCCCATCATCATCAATGCCTCCCCATTATCAGCAATGCCTGCCCATCATCATCATCTTCTCCCCATCATCAATGCCTGCCCATTATCATCAATGCCTGCCCATTATCATCATCTTCTCCCCATCATCATCATCAATGCCTCCCCATTATCAGCAATGCCTGCCCATCATCACACACAGACAGCACACAAGCACTCTCTCACATACATACACACACACATACACACACACATACATACACACACAAAGCACCGCACTACATACACACAGAGACACACACACACACGTCTTACCTGTCCGGCGTCCCCGCGCTCTGTGCCACAGCCGGCCGCTGAATGATGACGTCATTCAGCGGCGCTGCTGTGAGAGGAAGCACCGGCGCCCCCTGGAGCCCGGAGCTGCAGCAGCGGAGGCACGGGAGAGGTAAGTATTGTGCCAGCTGCTGCCGGGGCCCTGAGCAAGCGGGGGGGGGCCCAGTGGCGGCGCTGACACCGCTATCCTCCGCTAACGGGCGCGGGGGTGCCAGACTGCGAGTGGGCCCCCCCGCCTGCTCAAGGCCCCGGCACTTGCCCGGGTGTGCCAGGTGCTGACGCCGGCCCTGAGGTGGAGATCAGTTCTCGGATCATATACGCACCACTATATCGTACACATGGATTTCCTGATCCATACTTACAGCCTCAAAGCATATATGAGTTTGGGTCAGGAGACCCACAGTCCACCCAGGCAGTGCAGTGCATATATGGAGCATGACTTATGACCTTAAAAAATCAGAATTAACAGTTTTTTTCCAGGATCAAAAATCAATCTATCCACAATTCTGCTATCTAAATGTAGTATTCAATGTTACGTGTACTAGCATTGCCACATGAAATATCTCATACTTGTTTCTTTGGCATTAGCACATGACTGTGTCATCTTTTGTCTTCAGTGTTTTATTTTCTCCTACTTTTTCTCAATCTCCTCTGTCCTGGTGATTTTTTGTTAAAGCCTGTCAGTTCTTTTAATGAGTGTTTTTTTTAATTGATCTTTATTATCTTCTGTTATTCTGATGCTGTCAGGTGTGAGAGAGACTCGCGTGTCGAGCGCTGTTGTAACTGTCTGTACCCATCTGTTGCTAGTGATACAGTTTCTACTGTGCATTAAAATGCCACAAATAATTTCCAATGAATGTGTTACAGGCTCATGTGTGCACATGTATTACACAAGCTAGCCCTGGCCAACCGCAGGTCTCATAGATGCCTACAAACATGGTGAACACAAGAGCCTAGTGTTCCCCTTCTAATAGAATGAAAAATTATACAGTTCTTGGTTGGCAAGTTGTTTAGTGTTTTTTGTTTTTCTGTTTTTTTTTTGTTTTTTGTTTTTTTTTACATATTTTTGGATTCACCTTGTGATGACAGAAAGGAAAATAAAATGATTCAGTACATGACCCAAATATTTGAATGGGGATGGAAATGTCCTAAACTTTCTTCCATTTTTCTCGAATGCATTTCTAATTAATTTTTCTAGCTGGATCAAAGAACATTGGCTGCACAACTTTTTTGCTCAGCAAAAAAAAAATGGTTAGCAACTGGATTCAATTTTTTTTTTACATTTTGAAGTCTGTGGGAAATGGATCCTAACGGATAGTCATTCTGTTCCGGGTTCTGTTTTTAAGCCTTGCACATGCCCAGAAAACTAGAGATGTTCAGAGACTATGGAACAAAAAGTGATGCAAAATGGACACCAAATTGTGTATCCATTTTTTTCTCTGTTTTTATTGGATCCAGTATTTTTAATACTTGATCCATTGCAAACAAATGATAACTAGACATATGAGCAAAGTATAACGCCTTCAGGGAAAACCGTACCCCCTATTCTATCATTCCCATTAAAATACTGTAAAGTTGGACAATTGAAAATAGAGCTTCATAGAGACACCACTGAAAGGAGATAGAAGATATAATGGCTAGCGATGCCCCAGAGCTCCCCTTACACAACCTGTCAGCTTGTGTAGAGTGATTTCATTACTCCGTAGCGTTAAACTTGGAAAGTAAATCTCGGCATCTTGGGAACAGGGAAGCAATCCAACAGTCAGAGGACAAAGCTTGAAAGATGTGAAGTGCCAGTGTCACTAGTAATAAAATCCCATTACTACAGAGCTTCTTTAGCCACTACCAGTCTTCAGAGTGGAATTCCCTCTGCACTTTCATACATATTAACACTGGTGTTTTTAAAGGTTTTTACACTACTATTAGATATGTCAATTCGAAATTAGGCTGGCTCAAAAATAGGTATACAGCTGTATCAATGAAATTCTTTGAAATTCTATGGGTACATATATATACTGGCACACAAGTATATCCTAATCAAAATGTAATTTCATTAGAAGAGTTTATTACAGGAAAGTAGTGATATGGCTATATACACACTTGTCTCCCAAGCAAAATTATATTTTTTTGTAGAGATCCGATGTGCCAGTCCTGAAAAATCTAGAGTAGATTGTGGAAGTGCATTGGCAGCATGTCCGTGCACTTGAACCTCTTTGACACGCCCCCAGTGCACTTCCACCTGATTTGCATATGACTTTGATGCCAAATTTTTTAATGACTGGTACATCAGATCTCTACAAAAATGGTATGATTTGATTTGGAAGACAAGTGCCTACACAGCCATCCCATTACTTCCATGCGTAATAATCTGCTAACAGGTTCCCTATAATTGAGTAAGGATGGATACTAATCAGAATCTAAAGGGGTTCTTTAGAGTTATCAGGAATATATGACATTTTTTATTTGCTGTGTATAAAATCTGCATTTCTGGTGTTGAATTAGCCCCTCCCTTAAGTAAGTACACCCCAGAATGTGTAGTAATCACTCTGCAAATAAAAGGCACCTTTTTGCACCTGTATGTGCGAAAGTAGCCAAGTTTTACCATATGTAAATTAAAAAGAAATCCTGCTCTAATCCAAATTTTGTCTTCTGCTTGTTCAGAAAATATCCCGCAGAAGCCAGAACAGCTGTTAAATATTGAAATAATTTTCGGTGGAACAACTCAATTTCAGTTTTTAAATGCATTGTAAATGACAAATTACGGCATAAATAAATTTAATCATAGAAAGCTGTTACCAGAGCAGATAATCTTTTTAAAGCCACTTGCCTTCATATTTCATTTTTTAAAATAAAAAAAAAATCTCCTTTTGAAATGTAAAATTCTGCGCATCCCGATACTAGTTCCACTAACGCGTTGCTTGATAAACATTGAATCTTTTGGACGCTTCCGGGGCCGCAAAAAAAATTCTTCGCATGATCCAAGCGAGTTGACTATAATGCAAGAATTGTTTGTGTCGCCATTGTGCCGGAGTCTACGTCTTAAGTGCTGATTGCAGATGACTTTTTCTTTTCCAATTTATCTAGTAGCTTAAGAAACAATGCAGTTTTTGTGTTTGGTGTATACTGTGCCATTAAGGACTTTGAGATTCATTTCCCTGTTTTAGAAGGAGAATTTGCTGTGTTTTGAGGCAGAAAAGCCTTCTTTTTTTCACCTGGCTATTACAATTCCTAGTAGACAGCCTGAGGTCTGTAACTGAGAGGTGTTCAATTACAAGAATGGGGACTGGAAGGGGGGAGAGCCTGCTTAATGGATAGCAGAACTATGCACTTAAGCTAATTTACAACAGTAGACAGGTTTGCCTAGCACTGAATCCGAGGGTAAAATTGTAAGTGTGAACACATCATTCTGACTTATCTCCCGACAGCTTGTGAACATAAAAAGGTTTTATATACAACATGGTTCTCCTTAACTCTGAACTGCCTGCAATGGATGACATGTACTAAATGCCCTAGTCCTTTCTGATTTTATAACCATAATATTCCAATTAATAATCCAGTAGCGCCCAATGGAACGTCTACGGCTGCACATGTGGACCCAACATCTGAAAACTTATGAATAGAAAAGCATCTGATTTCTTATTGTGAATTTGATTATATCAGTACAGGATTTGAAGAACTAAAACTGAACCCATTGCTTATAAGAAAAACGTAAAAAATTACAGTGGATAAAATTACTTTTATTTTACTAAAAAATTGATTTAAACCTACTTTTCTCATAAATTCAACAAAATCAGATTGAAAATGAAATGCAAATCATACTGGATATAATTATTTATCAACCATGTAATAAGATGTCCCTGTGTATAATATAGCCATGATAAAGGAAGATGACACAGCTGCTTCTAAAGGGTTAATCTGTAAATGGAGGTCATGGCTGCTTGTAAAAGGTTGACTTGCAGAAGAAGGAATCAGTAGGTTAATCTGAGTCTGTCACTATATACTGTAGACAGACCCAGTCAAATTAACAAATTAAAAATATGTGGTGGGAGTTACCCCTGTGGCTGTTTCTAGCCTAGTTTTCCATATACATCCATCTTTCATCTCTTCTTAACTACCGTATATACTCGTGTATAAGCCGAGATTTTCAGCACCTTTTTTCGTGCTGAAAATGCCCCCTCGGCTTATACACGAGTCATAGAGCAGAAACCAGCGGGGGAGGGGATGCCGCGGCAGGAGCCGGTGGCTGGGATCATACTCACCCCTCCCCGTGCCATCGCTGAGCGTCCCTGCAATCCTGCGTTCTCCCCTCTTCCTGCAGCTCTTCAGCACTGAGCGGTGACGTAATACCCTCTCATTAAGGTCATGTAATATGGACGCGACGCCACTCCCATTCATGGCCTTAATGAGCGGTATTACATCACCGCTCAGTGCTGAAGAGCTGCAGGAAGAGGGGAGAACGCAGGATTGCAGGGACGCTCAGCGATGGCACGGGGAGGGGTGAGTATGATGGAGGAGAGGACAAGGAGCACGGAACAGGACGGGGGGGAGGAACGGTGGACGGGGGAAGCATAGAGGAGGACGGGGGAAGCATAGAGGAGGACGGGGGGGAGATCGGTGGACGGGGAAGCGTGGAGCAGGACGGGGGGGAGATCGGTGGACGGGGAAGCGTGGAGCAGGACGGGGGGGAGATCGGTGGACGGGGGAAGTGTGGAGCAGGACGGGGGGAGATCGGTGGACGGGGGAAGCGTGGAGCAGGACGGGGGGGAGGTCGGTGGACGGGGGAAGCGTGGAGCAGGACGGGGGGGAGATCGGTGGACGGGGGAAGCGTGGAGGAGGAGGGGGGGAGATCGGTGGACGGGGGAAGCATAGAGGAGGACGGGGGCAGCATAGAGCAGGAGGGCAGTTTATACACCCGGCTTATACATGAGTCAATAATTTTTCCCAGTTTTTTGTACCAAAATTAGGGGGGTCGGCTTATACACTGGTCGGCTTATACACGAGTATATACGGTACATCCACAATGAAAATGATAGCACATATCTATGTGCTTGCATGCTACATACACAGAGTTTCCTACCACACAATGGATTCTAGTAATTGAAAAACAGGGCATCTCACATAGCTGTGAAATAGTGAGACAGCAGAGAGCCCTAACTTTAACAAACTTCACCCTCTCCTTTTTAATTGTTCAGAGGCGTAATCACTAAATTTGTCATGTTTTTTTCTATATATTTGAGAAAGGTTTGTATATTTATCCTTTTTTACATCATGAAGTTTTCTGGGAGGTGATAGGTCCTCTTTAAAGGCATATACAGATTTGCAGTTTAGAGTCCACTCATAATAGGCCAAACCTTGAATAGTTAACTTGCCATTTCAAAGTATAGTACATCAAGCAACTTCGTCAGCCTTCCCTTTGTTCCCCGTTTGTCCTTGTCTTCCTCCCTCAGGACTGTGACTGTCCACTTCAGTGTTTTCCAAGACTAAAAACCATGCTTGTTTCCAATAAAAGCACCGCACCTGTCTATAGGCTCACTGTGGTATTGTAATTTAGTTTTACTCACCTCAACTCTTAATATATTGCAATCATCATATTATACAGCACTGTGTACTTACAATTGCTCATTTTGACTTTCTACCCATTTAATTCTCTCTTTTCCATTAGGTCTATGACAGCACTTGATTAAAAACTGACTAGCTGAATCTTTCTAAGCTCTATGTAGAAACAGGAGGTCAATTTTCCCTATGTATCTCATAAGTCACTGCAAAAGTCTCTGGCAGGTGGGGAAGGGAACAGCTGGCTCAGGAGTTGAACAGAGGGATGATGAATGCAGGGACAAGAGACTTCATGTTTCTACATGAAGCAGAGAAAAGAGAAGAATTAGAAGGGCAAAATGAGCAATTGTAAGTGCACAGTGCTGCATAATATGATGACTGCAATATATTAAGAAGGGAAAAACTTTGATGGGAGGAGGAGGAGTGCTTCTTTAGCACAAGCTTGAGATACTGACATATAAGAAAAACTAAACTTTAATCCTGAGCTCCTAATCTATTGCAACATATTATATTAATCTCATCCATGGTCTCTACCACACTACACTAACTCTCCAATAAACTGTTTTAAATCTGTAAAAATAATATTTTGCTTGGTCAAAGTCCATCAGGGAATTGGATATAAAATAAATGTGAATCCACTTAAAAAATTGAAAACTTGATGGAGCAGATCCAATCTTGTATACCAAACATTTATTTAAACCGCTATACATAAAATATTAAGTAAACCAATTTAATTTCCATTAGCCAATAAACTTAGAAAAAAATACACATAGCTGCCCAAATGTTCTGCATTGCCCAAACTGTAGATTTGTTCAAGCATGTTAACGGCAAATAAGAAGATGTCAATGTAATTAATTATAGGAAAACAATGTGGAAAAGATTATTAAATGTGGTAAGTTTTTATAGTTTAATATGCTTAAGGATTTCTGCAATATCGCTGCTTTCTGAGCCTGTCAGCAATTAATTTCTCTTTCTAGTGTTTTGCCATATGCTAATTATATTGATTTTTATTACAAAATATATATAAATCAAATTTATATATCGGTGTTATGAAAGCTTAACAGGGCCTAAACTTGTATTATGCTGCATTCTGTAATATGAGATAATAATCCTTCTATTGCACTTTATAATGAGATTAGAAGTTAAACTCTTTCTGGGAATTTACTCATTCTAAGGGCCCCGTCACACTCTTCAATGTCCCAGCGATGCCACCAGCGATACGACGTGAATGGGATCACTGGGACATTGTTAGCTGATTGCTGGTGAGCTGTCACATAGGCAGACTCACCAGCGATCAGGACCAGCGAGCACGCTGGTATCCAATGTACACATCGGGTAACTAAGCGCTGCGTGTCGCATAGTTACCCGATATGTACCCTAGATACCGGCTCTCCGCGCTCTACAGCAGAAGCTGGGAGCCGGTATCCAAGGTATACCAGCTCCCAGCTTGCTTATCATTGGTCTCCTGCTGTCACACGCAGCGATACGCGCTGGCCAGCGGGAGACCAACAATGAAAAAATGGTCCAGGACATTCGACGACGATCAGCGATACACAGCAGGGGGGCTGGTCGTCACTGCATGTCACACTAAGTGAGATCGCTGGCTAGGTCGCTGTTGCATCACAAAATCGGTGGCGCTTCAGCGATCTCGCTAGCGATCTCACTTAAGGTACTGCCACACTACACAATCCTGCTAGCGATCTCGTTAGCGTCGCATACTAATGAGATCGCTAGCGGGATTGTTTTTATATCGCTAGTAGCTACCTAACTTAGCGATGTCGTTAAGGACGCTATCGCGGTTAGCGATCTCCTTAACGACTTTAGCGGTACAAAAGTACCGCTAAATCGCTAAGAAAAGGTGCTACACTTAGCGATTATACTTACCCAGCGGGAGCGCCGACGATAAAATAGGGTCCGGAACGATTCCAGCGACGAGCGAGATCACAGCAGGAAGCTCGTCGCTGGCAGATGCCGCACAGAACAACATCGCTAACGGGATCGCTAAATAGTGACGGTTTTTAGCGATCCCGTTAGCGATGTTGTTCAGTGTGGCATACCCTTTAGTGTGACGGGGGCTTAAGTCTTCCAATGAATGAGAGTTGCTATCTATGATATTCCATGTGGGCAAAAGTATTGGGACAATCTCTGATATTCCACAATCATCTGTGAGTGGTAGAGATGGTAGAATCGATTCACAGGACTCCAGCGCTTCGGTCAAGTCAGTAATCAGCAACAGCTGAACGGGAGGCCTGCGAATCTTCTTACCTCCCTGTATTCCCGTATTTTTTTGATTAGCCGTGCTGACGTGACATCATCATTGCGGTGTGACGCACATATGGCATCGCACCAGTCCAGCTAATCAAAAGAAGAGCCTAGAATGCCTGAAGTAAGGAGAGTCGCAAGCCACCCGTCCAGTAATCACAGATTACTGACATGGCCGATGGACTGGAAGGCTGCAAATCTTTTCTCCCATCTCTAGTGAATGGTATTGTTGAAAAGTGGAAGTTGTAAAATTGCTACTGAGGGGCATAGTGCATAACAGATACCCAGTAACTGCACAGTACAACTCTCCTCCTCTGGTACTATCATTAGCACAAAACTATGCACCGGAAGCTTCACGTTCTTGGTTTCAATTGTCAAGGATCTCCGCAAAAATCTTACATCACCAAGCACAATGCCAAGTGATGGATGGAGTGGTGTAAAGCATGGCATCCCTGGACTCTGGAGCAGTAGAAGCATTTTCTGTGGAGTGAAGAATTCTTCTTCTGTATCTCACAGTCTGATGGACTGCTTTTTGCCAGCTGTAAAATTTGGTGTAGGAGGGATAATCCTATAGGGTTGCATAGGATTAAAGATAATGATGTGGGGTTGTTTTTCAGGGGTTGCATTAGTGAACATAGTTCCTGTGAATGGAAATCTTAATACGTCAGCATTCCAAGACATGTTGGACATTTGTAGACTTTCAATTTTATGGGAACAGTTTGCAGAAATCAAGGTCCATAACGGCAAGGTTGGGTGAGTTTGATGTGGAAGAACTTGACTGGCCATATAGAGCCCTGACCTCGATCCCACTGAAAAATTGCCTCCCATCTCCCTACAGAAAAAAAAAAATGTTCTACAAAGTTGAGCATCCATGTGTATGGGAGCGTGGGGAGAGGTACCTGTATGGGTACCTTTTTAAAGCACGATGAAATTAGTTCTTTCCTACCGTCCTCTGGTGAAACTTTAACCATGAGTAAGGGCTAGGAAACACCGCTATAGGACAATGTTAGATTGTAGAGAAATCCTGCTCTCTGTTTATTGACACATCTCTCCTCTATACCCTCCATCCTTGTAAATACCACTATATCCTAAAATTTGGGACAAGGTGCTAACTTGCCTAAGGTCCAGAAATAAAGGGCTCTCAGCTTGGGCTTGTCTTTTTATGGGCTACGCATTACTTTTATGATAAGTGAATTTTTTGTGCTTGTCATCAAACATAAATTTAAGGTACTGCCACACTGAGCTATCCCGCTAGCGATCTCGTTAGCGTTGCATACTAATGAGATCGCTAGCGGGATTGTTTCTATATCGCTAAATGCTGCCGCATTTAGCGATATAGTTAACGACGCTATCGCCGTTAGCGATCTTCTTAACGACTTTAGCGGTACAAAAGTACCGCTAAATCGCTAAGAAAAGGTGCCACACAGCGATTAGATACTTACCCAGCGGGAGCGCCAGCGATGAAATAGGGTCCGGAGCGATTCCAGCGACGAGCGAGATCACAGCAGGAAGCTCGTCGCTGGAAGCTGCCGCACTGAACAATATCGCTAACGGGATCGCTAAATAGTGACGTTTTTTAGCGATCCCGTTAGCGATATTGTTTAGTGTGGCATACCCTTTAGCCAAACTCAACGCAGAACACCGGCAAGTACGTCATCTTGATTAGTGTCATCCTGAGCATCTAATACTCCTGTAGATTATATACAGGGTATGATGAGCTGTCATGTTCTTTAATTCTGTTAATGGCTTACTGCACCTCTTTAAAAGGTTTCACACTTGTCTTTACGACATAGTAATCTGTGGTCTGATTGTTCTTTACAGCAACATAATTCCATCATTCACTTCAGCAAACCCATTACTTTCACATAATAATACTGGTACATTGGTAAACAGAATGTTCTCCTGCCAGCAGGATTTGTGGGCAAAATGAAAATTGGCTGCAATAAAATGATTGAATTTAATTTCTACATGATATCATTACATGTGTCGCCTGCTCCATCTGAACCTGCAATCAAAATGTCATGTTATCATGTTGCTCATATTAGCTAAAGATGATATATAAGATTCATTTTCTCCATTGCATTTGATGTATAATCCACTTACAGATGTCAGCTTTGCATAGGGGGATGTAATTACCAAGTAGGCCAATCTAAAACGTGCTGGAGCCAATGTATAGCTGGGCTTCTATCACAGAACCAATCGCTCAACATTGACTTCCATGATGCCAATCCTATCGTGTGAATATCCTGTTTCCAACTGTTTCCCCCTAAAATATATATTTGCCAAATTAATCAACTAATGCCAATATTGAATTATCTTAAAATATTTATGTAATACAACATTAAGAAACTCATCAAACAGTTTGCCCATAAGTAGTTGTCCTGGCTCGAACTATGGAACTACATTTGCTTTATGCCAGTCTAGATGCCATCAAAAGAAATAATCAAGCAAGACTCAAAAACTGAAACCTTGTGACTGTACTACATGAAAATGGGCTATACAGCTTCAGGTGCCTTGTATCCAAAATCCCAATAGAGGAAAGGATGCAAAATTTGATCGCATTGTATTTCATTATCATAAGTTTCCCTGTCTTCCAAGTTGGGTGTATAAAGGCTCCATGGTGGCACTCAAAAGTCACATTATATAACTCAAGTTTATCGATGGGAAATTTAGTTCCCTTGATTATGATCAGTACTGACCATGATAGACCATACTTGCCAAGTCTTCCAAAACTTCTGGGAAACCACTGGAAAAAAAGAAGCCTCCTAGATTCCCAAAAGAGTTCCAGTCGCTGTCAAAGCTTCTTAGAAAATAGTGATTCATGAAGGTTTCTTGTGTGTGACACCAATGTGCGAAAATTATGAAGCTTTAGTATTCAGGGGATGTGGAAGAGGTGCGGAAAATATGTGGAAAGTGCAGGAACATTTATTTGAACAATGTCCTCTTCAAAGTTGCATCTCCTCAAAGTTGGCTAGTAATTTAAATTAGTGCAGAAAAAGTAGTGTAAAACTTTGGAAAATGTTAGAATGAAGTAATATTCTAAGATTGATTATGTGTGTACAGTCATGGCCAAAAGTTTTGAGAATGACACAAATATTAATAATAATAATAATAATAATAATTTATTTATATAGCGCCATCATATTCCGCAGCGCTTTACAGTTTAACAGTTTCAAAACACAAGTCATAAGTCACAACGTTAACAATACAGTAATTAAAGCAAAATAAGACGGCCCTGCTCGTGAGAGCTTACAATCTACAATGAGGTGGGGGAGATACAAAGTACAGGTGTGTATATAAATGGTGCATTTACAATGATGGTCCAGCCATCTTAAGGGAGTGAGGGATGGATGGAGATAGTGAATGGGCTACACACACACACACACTTACACAGAGAATGACTTTGATTAGTGAATGTGATAGGCCGCTCTGAACAGATGTGTTTTGAGGGAGCACCTGAAACCATGCAAATTGTGGATAGTCCTAATTTCTTGGGGTAGAGCATTCCAGAGGATTTGCGCAGCGCGGGAGAAGTCTTGGAGTCGGGAGTGGGAGGTACGGATTAGTGCAGAGGTTAGTCGAAAGTCGTTTGCAGAGCGCAGCAGTCGGTTAGGCCGATAGATAGAAATGAGGGAGGAGATGTAGGGGGGTGCTGCAGTGTGGAGAGCTTTGTGGGTGAGAACAAGTACTTTGAATTGGATCCTATAATGAATGGGCAGCCAGTGTAAGGACTGGCGAAGAGCGGACGCGTCCGAGTACCGATTAGCCAGATGGATAACCCTGGCTGCTGCATTAAGGATGGACTGGAGAGGGGATAGTCGAGTAATGGGGAGGCCAAGTAATAGAGCGTTACAGTAGTCCAGGCGGGAGTGGATCAGTGCTACAGTGAGGGTTTTTGTTGTTTCCATGGTGAGAAAAGGGCGGATTCTAGAGATGTTCTTTAGGTGTAGGCGGCAAGAGCATATTATATTTTCACATGATCTGCTGCCCTCTGGTTTTTATGTGTGTGTTTGACAGATGTTTTTATCACAGACAGAAATATAATTGCAAACATATGAGTAACAAAAGCTTATATTGACAGTTAGAATGAGTTAATGCAGAAAGTCAATATTTGCAGTGTTGACCCTTCTTCTTCAGAACCTCTGCAATTCTCCCTGGCATGCTCTCAATCAACTTCTGGACCAAATCCTGACTGATAGCAGTCCATTCTTGCATAATCAATGCTTTCATTTTGTCAGAATTTTTAGGTTTTTGTTTGTCCACCCGTCTCTTGATGATTGACCACAAGTTCTCAATGGGATTAAGATCTGGGGAGTTTCCAGGCCATGAACCCAAAATCTCTATGTTTTGTTCCCTGAGCCATTTAGTTATCACCTTTGCTTTATGGCAAGGTGCTCCATCATGCTGGAAAAGGCATTGTTGATCGCCAAACTGCTCTTGGAGGGTTGGGAGAAGTTGCTCTTGGAGGACATTCTGGTACCATTCTTTATTCATGGCTGTGTTTTTAGGCAAGACTGTGAGAGAGCCAATTCCCTTGGCTGAGAAGCAACCCCACACATGAATGGTTTCAGGATGCTTAACAGTTGGCATGAGACAAGACTGGTGGTAGCGCTCACCTTGTCTTCTCCGAATGAGGCGTTTTCCTGATGTCCCAAACAATCGAAAAGGGGATTCATCAGAGAAAATAACTTTACCCCAGTCCTCAGCAGTCCACTGCCTGTACCTTTTGCAGAATATCAGTCTGTCCATGATGTTTTTTCTGGAGAGAAGTGGCTTCTTTGCTGCCCTCCTTGAGACCAGGCCTTGCTCCAAGAGTCTCCGCCTCACAGTGCGTGCAGATGCACTCACACCTGCCTGCTGCCATTCCTGAGCAAGCTCTGCACTGCTGGTAGCCCGATCCCGCAGCTGAAACACTTTTAAGAGACGGTCCTGGCGCTTGCTGGTCTTTCTTGGGCGCCCTGGAGCCTTTTTGGCAACAATGGAACCTCTCTCCTTGAAGTTCTTGATGATGCGATAGATTGTTGACTGAGGTGCAATCTTTCTAGCTGCGATACTCTTCCCTGTTAGGCCATTTTTGTGCATTGCAATGATGACTGCACATGTTTCTTTAGAGATAACCATGGTTAACAGAAGAGAAACAATGATGCCAAGCACCAGCCTCCTTTTAAAGTGTCCAGTGGTGTCATTCTTACTTAATCATGACAGATTGATCTCCAGCCATGTCCTCATCAACACCCACACCTGTGTTAATGGAGCAATCACTGAAAAGAGGTTAGCTGGTCCTTTTAAGGCAGGGCTGCAATGATGTTGAAATGTGTTTTGGGGGATAAAGTTCATTTTCTAGCCAAATATTGACTTTGCAAGTAATTGCTGTTAAGCTGATCACTCTTTATAACATTCTGGAGTATATGCAAATTGCCATTAGAAAAAGTGAAGCAGTAGACTTTGTAAAAATTAATATTTGTGTCATTCTCAAAACTTTTGGCCATGACTGTAGTATGTGCAGAAAGGGTTTCAGCCAGGGGCGTACATAGAAATCATGGGGCCCCATAGCAAAAGTCTGAATGGGGCCCCCCCCAAAAAAAACAGGTGCTCTTAACTCCTCACACACACACACCTGCAGTGCATGCAGGGCCCCCTACACCCTCCACAGTGCGTGCAGCCGGGCCCCCCTCCCTAAGGTGCAAAGTGCAGCCAGAGCCATTGTAAATGTAAAGTGCCAGCACAGTGAGGGGACACATTTAACAAAAAAAATCGACCCCCAGCCAGGCTCACCATCTTGTGTGTGCAGTGGCGTAGCAACTGTTTGTGGGACCCGGGGCGGCTGAAAAATTTGCCGCCCCTTTGGTCATTGATAATCCTGAAGCATTCACCATTACAACCAAAAAAAGGCTCAAAGTAAATACCTTTCACCTGTAAAATCAGCATGGCAAAAATACACACTGCAAAGCAGCAACACACAGTATGGACTTGTGTTTATGATGTGTTTTATCCTCCTTGGACAAAAAGGACTTCTTTAGGCTTGGCTCACATTTATACAGTGCAGTCTGCTGGACAAATATGTCTGAATTGCAAAAAAAAATGGTATTCAGACGTATATGGAGGCATACACAAACCATAATGGGCAACACGTAGTGTAAAAAAAATGTTCTTCTGACTATGTTTTGCCCTGATCACGTTGTATTGTGGGAAAAAAACATAATTGACCAAAGGTACGCGTTTTTAATGTGGGGTGAAAAAAAGTTTATTCCTCTGGACACCTCCTCACAGAACTGATGCCAAAATGGAGTGGGATGGGACTGTTGACACCAGTAAAACTGGATGGAAAAAAAATGATTTTTTTTAAGTAAAAAAACATATAGAGACAAAGATGGAAGTACGATATGTATCAAATGTACTTGTTTAAATTCGTAGGTTGATGCATGGCATACGTTTTAATGTATACGTCCAACGCATTAAGTCTGCAGGCGTATAAATGTGAACCTAGCCTGACAGGGAACATGCTGCATAGTGTGCTCCGATGTAAGAAGTGTGGTACCTAATCTGACAGCAGGTACAAGCAATGCCCATCATTCATGGCATCATATAAGACAGGTAGACGGATGTCATATCTTTGTATATGAAATGATTGGAATATGTAAGCTATGCAAAGTTCCAACATGTGTACAAACTACAAGACACATTTTATCACAGGTAAGGGGACACAGAAATGCCGCACACAATATCTTCCATAACATCTGCAGAACTTCCACTCTCAGGCACCTCATGAGCTCAGCACGCCCCATGTAATTGCTGTCTCCCAGGTGCATGCCTCTGGGGTGAAGGAGCAGAATAAATTAGTAACATTTATTGGCTGCACCATGATTTCCAGGGCATTGCACATTTTTAGTATTGCATGAACATGCATTGTTGCACACCTTGACAGTGAAGTTGGTGGCGGGACATAGACTGGGCATGGTCTTACCTACAGCTAGGAAGCATCATCCTGCCTGGTGGTGGTACAGGGGTTAAATCACATGAAACCAGCTCTAATGGAGAAGCATTGTGAGGAGTACAGAAGGGTGGCTGCAGTGCATGCAGGGCAATCCTCCTCCTCCACAGTGCATGCAGAGCCCCCCTCCTCCACCCTCCACAGTGCCTGCAATCAGGACCCCCTCACTCCCTAAGGTGCAAAGTGCAGCCAGAGGCTAGCCATTGTAAATATAAAGTGCCAGCACAGTGAGGGGACACATTCAACAAAAAAATCCAACCCATACCCCAGCCAGCAGGGCTCACCTTCTTGTGTAGTGTATCTCTCCCTGAGTGAAACTTATGAATGTTTTCTGCTTCCTGTGATGCACGTGTCTCTGGCTGCAGGCTGGCTTTCTTATGCAAATGCAGCCAGAGACTTAAGCCAACTGCTGACCAGGAGACAACAAGGAAAGGGGACCTTCAAGGGGGTTTACAGTGTCCGGCCGTCGCTTATATTTAATTAAAGGAGATAGTACTGTGTCAGCACAGCACAGCTGCCAAACGACAGCGGCCGTCGTGGGCCCCCTCACCTGTCTGGGCCCCATAGCAGCTGCTTAGTCTGCTCTATTCACGGAACGCCACTGGTTTCAGCATTCCGGAGGGCCCAATATCTAAGCGTTTTCTCTTGTGCCTTGTGCAGATTAAGGAGCAGTCATTGGAGGAGATTACTGTCCCAATGTCCTTTTGATGACCAGTTGACTGTTGAAAGGAAACTTGTCACATGCCATAAATATGTTTTTTTTTGCTTGGTGTAAATGCTGCTGTTCTTTTGAATTTGGCATCGCTTCCTATTCCTGCAATCCTTTGATACTGAGATATAACCTTCTCTTCCCTATATATAAATCTGTTTATTTAGTCTACTGGGCAGGATCCTGAAGAAGACACAAACAGAGAAGAGTTGCAGACCTTGTCCAGCTAGCTAAAATAAGACTCTGTGTACATACAGGAAACGCAAAAATGTTCATGATACCAGCAGCATTTACACAGGGTAAAAAATATTACAAAGCAAGTGAAAATCCTCTTT
Source organism: Oophaga sylvatica (assembly GCA_033576555.1). Classification (NCBI taxonomy): domain Eukaryota; kingdom Metazoa; phylum Chordata; class Amphibia; order Anura; family Dendrobatidae; genus Oophaga; species Oophaga sylvatica. Next base: position 87,034,542 of record JARQOD010000008.1, on the reverse strand, counting down.
AAATGTGATTGTCCAGTCTCAAGCTACAAGTCTGAAGTCACTCTTGTGACTCTTCACAGCACGCAGTGTGCAGTCACATGCTAACTAGACGTGCACAGACTCAATCAATGTAACTGTATTGAACGAGGCCACACACGTCTAGTCGGAATGTGGCCAGAAGTATGTAAATCGTATTCTTTCGATCATATGATTGCCCGCTCCCAGTGCCCGCACCAGAGAGTGTGTGTGCTGTGAGGATTCACAAGTCAGTAGTCACAAAGAGTGACTGTGGACTTGTACCCTAAGGCCAGAAAAGCACTTTCAGTATGCTTGTTCTAGCCAAGGCCTAGGGCCCCCGGGCCCCTTGGATTCACCCCTGTTTGGTTCAGCTCATCGTGTTGATATAATTTAAGCATTGCATATATACTTTCTTAATTCACTTTGCACTGGGCTTGTACTCTGAAATAAACCATAAAATCCTGCAGGTTGGATACTGACACTGTCAATCTGCTCCTCGGGATCCTGCCATTATTACGTAGAGCTAAGCCGCATCATGCTCTCCGGTGGGGAGTTGCCATGAAAACTGCCAGGGTTTACAGAGAAATGAACAGTCTGAACATTTGCTACAATTAAATAGCTTATTAACATGAAACAGTCTCCGCTTCACACAAACACAGCACTATTTGTTTAAAGGGATAACAATCTGCTACCGTCAGCTAAATGGCTTCTCTGTGATAAATCTTGTGGTTTATTGTTTTAAGCTGCAAGACTTTTGTAAACCGGTCAGTGGAGTTTGTTGTCAAAAGTTTTGCATCCAATTTCTAATTATTCTCCTGTGCTGTTTAGTACATAGCCGCTGCCTATGACAGCAATATTGTAACAGGCTACGGGCATCTGGGAGAAACGATCGGTGCTGGAGAGTGAAATGCACTGAAGGGTAGACCATGGCGTAAACTTAGGCTGTCCCGTTATGGAGAACGAATGATCCACGTAATGCTCGTTTGCCAATATTTGCCTATTGTGAACCCAAAACGTTCGTTCATCTGGTGAAGCAATCTTTTAGTGTGCTTATAAAAATCACTATTCTCGGCAGCACATTGTCTTGGGTAAAACGACCCTTAGCTTTACATGGTCTAGTGTGGATAGATTTGTCACTTTAAAGGGCAGCACGAATCCGAGCATGACGGCACGATTGTAGCCAAGGGTCTCTGGAACGCGCCAGTTGGTTGACCTATCTCTCACTAACTATGCACATGGGAGAGACTTTTGAGGGGCTGAACTATATTTTTTATATGCTTGGCTGCAGTCCCTATAAATTTGTACATGTCAATGAATTTGTCTTTCAACCAAAGTCTGTCTTCATACTAACATTATGGCTTCCACTATAAAGGGGAACTATGATGGAGCATTGGATTCACTATACAATGGACACTGTCAGCACCCATCCAACCACACTGACTTATAATGGGGTCTGTTGGGGTTCTTTCATAGTTTCCAAAAATGTTGATTGCAAGAAGTGAGTTGTGTGCTGCACTATTCTTCCCATCAAAACTGATGGACGTGCAGACCCTGCAGAGGCTCTGAACACAGCCTTAAAGATTTGGTTGGACCCATCCCCTTCACTCTTAGGTGGCATAAAACCACAAAGGGCCCACTCTGCATTTCAAACAAACGAGGAGGCCTATTTTAATTTTTGCTATCGGTCCCTCTTTTTTCTGTACTCCTAACAAAAAGCTTTTTTTTTCTATGTTTACATTTGAGCCCAAGACTGTATTTGGGACCTACCTCATTGGAAGAACCCTAATAAAAGTAATTTTTCCTTTATATTCACCTCTTGGCTATAACCCATGCTATGTGGGCTCTCAATATAAATATTTTCACAGCTTTTCCTTATTGCAATGTTTTCCTTATTCCGAAAACAAAAAAACACCCTCTATTGCTGAAGATGCAATATTGTGTAATATGCATAGGTTGAAACAGCTACAGGATGTCCCTCTGGTTCCCCACTAATATTAGACATTTGAGGCAATAAACTACTTTTCCATATACAAGCCACTAGATTGGAGTTTCATAACATAGTTTAAGCCTCTGCGCGAAGATCATATTTAATTAGCAAGATGAAGCCCAGTTTTAAGTCTACATCAGAAATATTGAAGCAGGAGGTTCGAAAAAAATGAAACCTTATTTGGTTTGAAACAAATGAAGAAGATAAGAGAAAGTGAATAGTAATGTATATGAGTGAAATCCTAAAATATCAGTATACATAGTGACAACGAAGGATCAATTTCAGATATAGATGATAGATAAATATATATATAGACAATAGATACATAGATGATAGATAATAGATATGAATGATAGATACCGTATTTTCCGGCGTATAAGACGACCCCCAACTTTTCCATCTAAAATATAGAATTTGGGATAAACTCGCAGTATAAGTCGGGGGTCATATTATACGCCGGTTGTCGTCTTATACGTCTTATACGTCTCACCGGGAAGGAGTAAGTGAATCAAGACCGCCCTTGTATCCTATTACCTCCTTCTTTCACCCATCCGGCCCACCCTTCTCTGCCTCTCAAGTCTCCGGAGAATGGAAATGAAGCCGCTCCTTCTCTTTCACCCGTGCAGCCCGCCCTTCTCTGCCTTTCAAATCTCGCGGGGATGGAAGGACAGCGGCACATGCGCGCCTGCGCCGCTTCACTTCCATCCCTGCGAAACTTGAAAGCCAGAGAAGGGCGGGCTGCACGGGTGAAAGAGAAGGAGTGGCTTCATTTCCATTCTCCGGAGACTTGAGAGGCAGAGAAGGGCGGGCCGGACGGGTGAAAGAAGGAGGTAATAGGATACAAGGGCGGTCTTGATTCACTTACTCCTTCCCGGTGAGGCACCCTGTCATCGGGACCGCTCCCTGCACCGCATGCAGCGACCGCAGAGCTACGCACACGCCGTATAAGACAACACCGGGCGTATAAGACGACTCCCGACTTTGAGATTTTCAGGGGTTAAAAAGTCGTCATATACGCCGGAAAATACGGTACATAGATATAGATAGATATGATAGATTCATAGATGATAGAAAATAGATAGATAGAAATGATAGATACATAGATGATTATCTACTAATTGCATTTAATATTCCGTTTGCAGTTTTCCTATCCCCGTGTTTAGTTTTTAGCTCAGAAATGACTCTCCTTTGCAGTGCCATTCTGGCGGTGTACTATTTCTGCATTATTCCCAAAGTGCCAGCGACTTCATATTACTTGCAGTAAGAAACCAGGGATTCTAGAGCCTTGTGAGTAAGACCTGTTAGAGATTAATTGTACAGGATGCTTTGTTGTGGCAATAAAACCTTACCCTCTTGAATAATGACAGATGTTCATGGCCCTGAGAGATTGCACCAGTTTTTTTTTTCTTCGAGGCAAATGGTAATTTATTATTAACCCTTTAAATGATATTGGTGTTTTCCACCCTTGCAGTATTTGTTGAGCGACAAAAAAAGAGAACACAAGTCTATAATAATATTGTATTATTTCATAACAAATGCTAATTTTCTCTATCATCAATGTATAGTTTATATCTTAATGCTTATTTTTAATGGAATTTGTAAAACCATCTTTTCCTCTACATCCTAATCTTTCTGTTACATTTAAATTGGTTAACTTATATATCTCAGAAAAGGGTTGTTCAGGATTTTAAAAAAAGACACTCCCATCAAAGTTTTTATCCTGTTGATATATATTGCAATCATCATATTATACAGCACTGTGTACTTACAATTGCTCATTTTACCCAGTTACGGCTAATTCTTCTCTTTTCCATTAGGTCTATGACATCACATGATTAATAACTGTCTAACTGAATCTTTCTAAGCTCTATGTAGAAACAGGAGGTCAATTTTCCCTGCGTGAGTCATCAGTCAGTGCAAAAGTCCCTGGAGGAGGAGGAGGAGGAACAGCTGGGTCAGGAGTTAAAGAGGGGAATAATAAATGCAGGGACAAGAGACTTCCTGTTTCTACATAGAGCAGAGAAAAGAGAAGAATTTGCAGGGTAGAAAGGCAAAATGAGCAATTGTAAGTACATAGTGCAATATAATATGATGATAGCAATATATCAAGACCACGGATAGCACTCATCTGATTTATACAGTCATGTTCATGAGCCCTAATATATATGGGGTCTTGCTGAGTCTCCCCGAACACATGATGTTGGGGGAGAGAAGAATCCAGCAATGAGCAATCCTTTCTTTTTTTCCGGGGAAATACAATGTTGCTAGATGATTCTGAGAGCAGCCCTCTCATGGAGAATATAGGAGGAGCGCTTGGCTGAACCGAGTTTTTCTGTGTATGTGTATGGGGACTTAATAGAAAAGATTTCTTTGTTCAAATACCGGTAAATAGTTTTGCTATGAGAATTGCAACCCATAAATGTAATTCTAAGAAAATGACAAATAGGTGCTGTGAATGTAAAAATGTTTTGTGGTTTACACAAACAAGCCAATATTTATTCAATATCAGAATATCTGTCGCATAACACTATGTATGCAGAAATATTTTACTGTGATCGAAACAACTTTCCCATTGTGCAATGTTATCCATATTTGTAAAAGACCCAGGAAGGAAATTCTGGTGATTTGGTCCAACTCCTGGGTTAACCTGTCACCAGACTTCATAATACAAGCTGCATACATTACTAATAGATATCTTAGGTCTGTTGAGGCTGCTATATTTATTTTGTCAACCTCTATCAGAATGGCTTTATGAAATTTTAAACCAATCTCTACCCCCACTGCCAAATTGACAGCTCCTCATTGCCCTCCTCCGTGCTGTTACACAATCTTTCACGTAATCTGATTGACAGCTCCTCATCACCCCTCCTCCCTGCTACTATATAATCTCCTCTCACTTAGCCTTATTGATAGTTCCTCAGGGCTCCTCCTCCCTGCTGTAACATAATCTCTCACATAATCTGATTGACGGCTCTTCATCACCCTTTCTTTCTGCTGCTACATAGTCTCCTCTCACTTAGCCTTATTGACAGTTCCTCAGGGCTCCTCCTCCCTGCTGTTACATAATCTCTCATAGAATCTGATTGACAGCTCATCATTGCCCCTCCTCCATGCTGTTACATAATCTCTCACATAATCTGATTGACAGCTCCTCATTTCCCCTCATCCCTGCTACTATATAATCTCCTCTCACTAAAGGGTATGCCACACTAAACAATATCGCTAACGGGATCGCTAAAAAACGTCACTATTTAGCGATCCCGTTAGCGAAGTTGTTCAGTGCGGCAGCTGCCAGCGACGAGCTTCCTGCTGTGATCTCGCTCGTCGCTGGAATCGTTCCGGACCCTATTTTCTCGTCGGCGCTCCCGCTGGGTAAGTATATATCGCTAGTGTGGCACCTTTTCTTAGCGATTTAGCGGTACTTTTGTACCGCTAAAGTCGTTAAGAAGATCGCTAACGGCGATAGCGTCGTTAACTATATCGCTAAATGTGGCCGCACTTAGCGATATAGAAACAATCCCGCTAGCGATCGCATTAGTATGCGTCGTTATCGTGATCGCTAGCGGGATTGTTTAGTGTGGCAGTACCTTTAGCCTTATTCACAGTTCCTCAGGGCTCCTCCTCCCTGCTGTAACATAATCTCTCACATAATCTGATTGACAGGTCCTCATCACCCTTTCTCTCTGCTGCTATTTAGTCTCCTCTCACTTAGCCTTATTGAGAGTTCCTCAGCACACCTCCTCCCTGCTGATACAGACACTCCTCCCACATAGCCTGATTGACAACGCCTCAGTGTTCTTTCTCCCTGCTACTGAGATCTCTCTCTGCTTAGTACACACTGCACCTATCAGTCAGGCTGGTTGTGTGGGCAGAGACTTCTGTGGCTGGACTCATAAAATACTGATCTTAATATCAGGATTAAACAGGCCCTTTTGACATGGATTTTCCAAGTTAGCACACCAGCCTCCTCAGGTCTAAAAGATCTATTTAGTAATGTATACAGACAGTTTACATTGTGAAATCTAGTAACCATTCCACTTTAATAGCTGCAAATAATCAAGAATGAAAGGGGTTTGAGGCTAGAATTAAGGGTCTGCCACTCTTGCCATCGGCCTATATCCGGGCATTGCCACTCGGCACTATCCATAACACTGGTCATGTTCTCATGCATGATGGTACAAGATACAAGTATGTCTGCATATTTTATTGTAGTGCTCAGTACCTAACAAAGGAAACTGTAAAAGAGATTTTATCGTTGGACTGTACACTAAGTGCCTACCTGGCACAGAACAAAAAAAACAAGCAATTTTGCTGAAGTAAGCAGAGAATATTGCTGGATAAGGGCAATGGGTAGATTAGAGCACGCTTTGCATGTCCTGTGGCTTTACATATTTTCTTGTATGTGCCAGGCCATCTTTTGATAGGATGTCTGTCTGGGTGCAGTTTGTACAATGAATCGCAGTCTGTTTAAGCTATATGTGGGATCATTATAACACACAGAGGATAAATATACTGGTTTTGCTGGAGGCAGTCCTCAGGCTGTTTGTTATGTGCATCTTATACTGTCACTACATCACAGACTCGCTATTGCCCTACAAGCCTGTCTAATGGGATCCTCCGCTGCTGATTCCAGCTTACCCTGACCTACTTCTTTTCTTGTGTCCCAGCAAGCTGTCACGAGCTATCAGAGCACTGGGAGCTGAAATAAACACTCGCAGAGGAGAAAGAGCAAGCGCATCTACTGAACATAATTAGCTAGAACTAGCCTGTCTACCTCGCTGAATTTGCCCCGTTTTACTGGGTAATATTTATATATATAAAAATCAGAGATGTAGCAGATGTGACTCAATCATGTAAACTATGTGCAATACCGAGTGGTGTCATTTTATTGTTTCCTGATACATTGGTGTCCATGCAGTTGGCTGTCCATCAGGTTCATAGATTATAATATATCTGTGCATTTTAGGGAGGTCAAACATAGGAGAAATAAAAATTGGCCCAGGGTGTGCTGGTGTTAGACAGTTCTCTAATTCTTCATTACACCTTATCCTTTACAACCAACCTGTCCGTCCGGGCTCCCACCATGCCTGCAGTTGCGGGTAATCTACCACCAAAAATTGTCTTATTCTTTAAATCAGGTTCTTCTGTTATGTTTTTTATATCACATTTATATTTCCTGTCCTTTCAAGATGTATTTTCAACAGGCTCTTTATCAGCAGAGGCACGATTACAATGACCGGTTACACCTGTATACACAGCTTATAACAATGGATCTATAAATCACAATAGGTGACCTTAAGTCTGGCCTTGCTCCCTTCCCTCTACAATGACCTTTGCACATGCTTATTAGATACTTTAGCATAAAAAACAGAATCTGGGTCTAACCATTATAGCTCTGTACATGTGTTGTTTCCTGAAACAGCAGGAATTTTGAGTCTCAAAAAAGCCCCAGAGGCTAGTGTAAAAATGGCAAGATTTCTATTTTTAATTTGTGATCCAGATTGTGACAAGGAAAAAAATTGCAAAAAATATTTTAAAAATACAAAAATCTGATTAAAACTATGAGTCATTTTCCATTATAGTATCTCTTTATGGGAAAAAGAGCACTATCTATACTGTTATCCACTATAATATAATGTGATGATGAAGACTTCATAACCTTAGTTCTCCTTTAGCCCCATAGACCCTGTAGGGTCTGCATTAATTGCTAATAACTCATTGTATTGATGTATCTTCCCATTATCCTACCTAGGTACAGGTTGATAATACTAAACAAACACATCTCTGTGCTTTATGGATCTAGGGCTCTCAGTCTAGAAAGGAAATAAAAAACAAAAATCCAGTCCTTGTAATACAATCACAAATCTATGCAAAGAGGATTCCTACAATCTAATCTTCATTTCTAATTCATATGGGTAGTGATGCAAACAAAAACCATTAGGCCACGTTCACACGATCAGTATTTGGTTAGTATTTTACATCAATATTAGTAAGCCAAAATCAGGAGTGGAAGAGTCAGAGGAAAAGTAAATAGAAACACGTCACCACTTCAGTATTTATCACCCACTCCTGGGTTTGGCTTACAAATTATGTAAAATACTGACCAAAAACTGACTGTGTGAACGTGGCCTATCTGTGGCCCTGTGACAAAAGCTCACTATGATCAAATTATATTTTTTTCTCCTTTATGTGATCCAATAGTGTTAAGTTAAACTGCAAAAAATGTATGTGAAAATTCATTTGTGTTGAGCTTTACAGGATTCTACTAAGAAAGAAAAACAAACTTTTTACTTGCATCTAGGTTATTGTCTGCAATCTGGAAATGATGGAGTTAAATATGACGCTGGGTAGAGCAGATAGGGTGCTAGTACATATTGGAGCACACCTTGTAGATAACCTCTAATTGCAGCCCTGCCCCTGTACTTGTAACCTGAAACCATTGGCAAGTACGGGTATAGTGCGGCACTTAATGGTAAACCATGTGCGGTACCGATGGTTCAGCCACAGGTGTCATTGCATCCTTATTGTATTAACAGTTTTCTGTCAAACCGCCAACAACCTGTTATCAGGGACAAGGACGGTCACATTGATGATCTGGTAGATTAGAGATAGGGAAGAAAACAAGCTGATTACTGCACCGAACATCTCCCCGACCGGTTACATCGTGACAAGCCAACGCCGGCAGCATTCGGCGCATGCGCAGATAAAGCTGAGGCCTAGCACTTCCTATCACTCCACATGCCGGATGCTACTAGAGGTGGCTTGTGATGATGTACCCAACCTGAAGGATTTCAACCAAGCGAGAAGAGCAGCCGGCCAGAACGGTTGTAGCCCTGTGACTTCTAATCTAGCTATGTTTGGAGTATTTGGTGAATTTTTGATGTTGCAAATTTCTTGCACTTTTTATATAAATTAGGTTACTCGCCTTTTTCTTTATTGCGTTTGTTTACTTGCGTTTTTGACGCTTTGTTTTTGTCTCTATTTGGTATGCCGTGGGATCCAAGGGGTAACGTTTCTCCTTGCGGAGAGTGACATGTCAAGCCTGACACTCCAAGGTGAGGAGACTTTTAAACCTTGCAATGCTCCTCAGGGAAATATGCAGAGAAAAAGAGGACACAGACATTGTGCTGCATGGTCTCCTGAAACGACAGTTACATAATTCTAAAAATCTGTATTCACTGAATCCGGATTTTACGACTGCACTCTCAGCATTTATAGAGTGAAATATCCATCCAGAAGTAGAAAAAAGCCGATTTCTTCAATAAAATCTATTACAAAGGTTCTTATTTTCATATATACAATTGATTTCTTGAAAAAAATAAAATAAAATGACTTTTACTCTTTAAGTAAAGGTCTCATTTGTCATAATAATGTATCAGATTTTCTCCTGTTTGGGGTATGGACTCTGAGACCCCCCGCTTTTGTCTATCCACTAAAGCGCTCATTAGAGCTTCGGCTTTTTCTGCCTTTACTCAGGAGATATGAAGATGGTAATTCAGGCGTCTTCTGTCTCACTTGTGCTCACGTGGATCCAAGTACCTGGGACTTCATTTGCTCACCTTTTGATATAGGGGTAATATTAAGTAATCTTTTAGACTAGCCGCAATTTTATTAAGAAATTCACCAAAGACCAATTTATTGCATTCGTGTAAGTGAAAATGTGGGAACCCACCAGACAAGTTCTCAGACCTATTTTTTAGGTTGCACCCTTGCAGAATATCATGAATTGGGGAGTGGACTTTTGAGGTCCCTGACCCTACGCATTTAGAAAGCTTGCGTTTGGCTTTGATTTGCCTAATTTGGGATCTAATGGAAACACATGTCCTTGCATCCTTCACCTCCGTTTTATTAGGTTATCTCAGGCAACCTTCCTGAACCAGTTTTCTCCACTCTGCTTGGTATAAAATTAAACGCATGATCTGCTAGGGGGAATGCCTCAGCGCTCGCTCAGTCACACGGAGAAATATAGAATGGAGCGCAGAGGAATTCTCCTTGATTATCATATAGAAATTTCCATTGTCTGCCTACAAAGACATCATCCTCTCCCTGCATTAGTGCCGCGCGCCGACGGTTCTGCTGCGGATAAATATAGACACCGAGCACAAATCTGTCGCACCATCTTCCTCCTTTGTGCTATTATACTGAATGCGAGATTGGTTTTATTTTAATATCCAAACGGAAGTGAATTGATTTCCAGATTGAGAATTCACTAACATTTTGGTTGCATGGAGAAGACGCCAATTTATACCTGCACCTTCTCCGTGCACCTATAGGTAAGGATTTCTGACTTCTCCGATCACACAGCACCAGCTCCTAGCTTTTACATAATCTGGATATTGGTCGTAAATAGTGATGAGCGAACGGGCTCGGATAGGTGTTGTATCAGCATGCTCGTGTGCTGAGTGTCTCAGGCGTGCTCGAATAATATGTTCTAGTCCTCGCGGATGTTCAACAGCTGCAACACATGCAGGGATTCTCTAACAGACAGGCAATCACAGAACGTGTGGCGGCAGCTTTACAGCCATGAGACGTGCAGACGCGGGGACGCAAACAGCACCCGAGCATGCTCATATAACACCCTATCCGAGCACGTTCGCTCATCACTAGTAATAATATTCATTTAAATCAAACCTAGAAATTTTTTAAAACAAACCTTTTAAACATAATGATGTACATTCTATAGAGGAAGGTGCTGCAATGGAGTCATTAAAAAGAATCTGTCAGCAGCTATGTATTTTAGAAGCAGAGACTCTTGACTCCAGCAATGTGTCACTTACTAGGCTGTGTTTTGCTGTCTCAATACAATCAGTGTTTTATCAGCAGGAGATTATCACTACAGGACAACTGGCCTTGTGCCTCTTAGTCAACCACGCCTCCGCCAATGATTAGCAGCTCCCTGTCGCTATACAATGTACACAGAAATCTGTGGTGTGGTCTGGGTGACACACATATCAACAACTGAACATATCAACAACTCTTCTAGTTCTGCTGCAGCGATAACTGTGATTCTATCACTGGAATCAGGTGTCTCTGTCCCTACATCATTCTGTTATCAGATTAAATAGCAAAACCAACCAGTTGAGTTTCCCTATAGCATGTGCCCCAGTAAGCCAATACCAGTCTTGGTGGCTGGTTGGCATCCATTTTTTCCCTTTTTTTCCTGGAATAATAGCAGAGTCCCTGTAACTTAACCTATGCAATTTACCAGATCTCACAAATGTAAGCTTGTCTTGATTTCATTGCCTACTGATATATAAAGTGTTATCAGTTGTAAGCAGAGGCTGACTAGGACTAACTACCAATAATAATAATAATAATCTTTATTTATATAGCGCCATCATATTCCGTAGCGCTTTACAGTTTAACAGTTTCAAAACACAAGTCATAAGTAACAACGTTAACAATACAATAATTAAAGCAAAATAAGCCGCCCCTGCTCAATCAATTCAGCTGTGAAACCTGACATTTTATGCTATGACCATAATCTGTCTATTACTTTATTTGTGCGTCTTTCCCTGTGCATGATGTCATTTTCGAGCTGGTACATTATCTACGCTGGCGAGTCACTATGTGGCTAATTAATGTAATCATACTCTGATTTTTATAACTGTTCTGCAGGAAATAAAACTTCTGGAATAGATCTTGATTGCAAAAACTTTGTCTTGTAAGGCATGTTCGGACAAGCAGCATTTAACTCAGTGAGTAGCACTCGCTCAATAGCTTTATGCTAATTTAATCCCCACTAAATGCTGTAGCACCCCTTTATTTATTGCAGGATTGAGATCTACAGTTAGATGGGGTATGGTGGAGTAGCTGTGGTAAGTCCTTGTGCACACCTGGTTGTGCCTGGAAAATAGCAGTTGGGGCTTTTCATATCTTTTCCACCAAAAATTAAGAGAAAATTAATGTTTGATATTTCAATTGTCTGAATGCAGTTCATTTGAATTGATTGTCTGAGATTAGAGAATGCGTCTTCATTTTCAGAAACGGTGTCCAGCTCATCTTGTAGCACTGTCATATTCATTTGCTCCAGATCTGAGCTGTGTGGAGCCATGGTATGGCAAGCACAGAAGTGTAAGAACTCAGACCGTTGCAGATTTCGGTTGCTGTCATAATAAAAACATTGTGGGAGAATGAACTGTATTACTTGTGGCATATATCAATCAATTTTCATCATCAAAAGAAGGAGAATTACAGGAAACTTTAGAAGTCACACAGGAAAGAATTACCATACACCTATCAGCAAACACTAAGAGTTAACACCATGACATTTGCTGTCTCTGAAGATAGTTCTAGCAGTATAAGCCTGCAGCTGTTGTACTCAGCAACTCATACTACAACATTATACATCGACGTATGCTTTTTTTATTGAAAGGATCTGTCAGCAAAACCTTTGCCTACAGTTTGTGTGTCCTTCATTTGTTGGAACATATTTCAAAAATATATTGTATGGATCTATTAGTCAACTCGAAGCCTGTCACTAGTTCAGACCCCTTTGGATGAACACATCTTTGTGACTGTATATGCATGAGCAGTAGTGCCCTGTGTGACCAGCAAACTATTATGCATATGGCCAGGTCTATTAGATTCTCTTGAGCTCCATGTTGGGATTTGCAAGTAGCCCGGCGTGCTCCCATGTCTTGTGTCATCACTACGTAATGTGAGATGCTCTGAGATGTTGTGCCTGTTCAAAATCAAATTATAAAGTCCAAATACATGCACGGAGGGTGCCACGCTGCTACGTGGAGCATCAAGGCAGATCTCTCTCTGTTTTACATCATCGGTCACTCAATATATATATATATATATATATATATATATATATATATACAGTACAGACCAAAAGTTTGGACACACCTTCTCATTCAAAGATTCTTCTGTATTTTCATGACTATGAAAATTGTAGAATCACACTGAAAGCATCAAAACTATGAATTAACACATGTGGAATTATACATTACACTTTACAGAAAAGTGTGAAACAACTGAAAATATGTCTTATATTCTAGGTTCTTCAAAGTAGCCACCTTTTGCTTTGATTACTGCTTTGCATGCAGAAAAGGTGAACGGCTGGACTCTACATCCTGGTTCCCACCGTGAAGCATGGAGGAGGTGGTGTGATGTGTGTGGGTGCTTTGCTGGTGACACTTTTGGGGATTATTCAAAATTGAAGCGGTGAGCGGTCCAGCTCACCCCAAACCATCTCGATTGGGTTCAGGTCTGGTGACTGTGGAGGCCAGGTCATCTGGCGTAGCACCCCAACACTCTCTTTCTTGGTCAAATAGCCCTTACACAGCTTGGAGGTGTGTTTGGGGTCATTGTCCTGTTGAAAAATAAATGATGGTCCAACTAAACGCAAACCGGATGGAATAGCATGCTGCTGCAAGATGCTGTGGTAGCCATGCTGGTTCAGTATGCCTTCAATTTTGAATAAATCCCCAACAGTGTCACCAGCAAAGCACCCCCACACCATCACACCACCTCCTCCATGCTTCACGGTGGGAACCAGGCATGTAGAGTCCATCCGTTCACCTTTTCTGCATGCAAAGCAGTAATCAAAGCAAAAGGTGGCTACTTTGAAGAACCTAGAATATAAGACATATTTTCAGTTGTTTCACACTTTTTTTGTAAAGTGTAATGTATAATTCCACATGTGTTAATTCATAGTTTTGTTGCCTTCAGTGTGATTCTACAATTTTCACAGTCATGAAAATACAGAAAAATCACTGAATGAGAAGGTGTGTCCAAACTTTTGGTCTGTACTGTGTGTATATATATATATATATATATAATATATATATATATATATATATATGTATTTACTGGACATACAATGTAACAATATAATTGGCTCATCATATCTATATATACATCTCATTGGCTGCAGTTAATATCATCTACACCCACCTGAATACTTTAGGTGTGTTCTACTTCTTACTTTCACTTTTTTATATGTCATCCCTAAGTTCCATTAAACAACGGAATTCCTGTGACTTTTTATCTCAAAACAAAGTTAGACTCCATTTTGCAAAACAAGGAGATGCACGTAGAATAACCAAAATAGAGTCAAGATAGATACATAAACCCTGCTCTCACACTTGCATTTCATATGTCTATATAAAGGCCTCCAAAGACCCACAACTGTGGCTTTAGTATTGTAGCAAGACTTGTTAGTAACTCGTTTAGTTGTCTGTGCGCAGTTCCAGTTCACAGTCATCAGGACGTCTCCTGCCTGCCTGTGGTTTCCCGTTCGTCCATGAGTTACTTATCTGCAATTTCCAGTGACTTTCCTACCTGTCAGTGGAGGACTTCACCTGCTTGTCTGTGGCTTCCTGGACCTCTTTAAGACTTTCAGTTTGCCTTTACCTGTCTGCCTGCTTCTTCCAGGACCCCTTTAAGACATTCAGTTTTTCTCTGTCTGCCTGTGACTTCCAGGAACTCCACTAGCCATTTCCTGCGTGCTACACCCGACTACATGGGATAGATCTTGATCATGAGCAGTAAGCTGGGTGAGGCTATGAAAGGTGGATTACATCTCTGGGATAAATCCCACCTCTGCAGTCTTCACGAGGACATTTGGTCTTACCAGGAGTCAAACACGTTTTTCAGAAACAGATGTAGCAAAAAAAATTGAATTTTTAGCAATTAAACAGAAGACAATCACGGACTTATATTTTTTGATGATTTATAACTAATATCAGGTGATGATTCTGCAAGTATTGATGACATAGGCAGAAGTGTTCACAGCATTGCATCCTGTATGCCGGCATACGTATTGGTGCCATCTGCTTCTTGTTTAGTGATCCAGTGCAGATATTTTGCTTTTCCATACATTATATACACTCACGATGCTCCTATTATCTATCGTAGTTGTAATTACCATCCTGCCATTTTCTAAGCATATCAGATATTATATTTTAATGATGTTACCAGGTTTATAACCAGAGGCTACCAAATCATCACATGCTGTAGATCTCTGTAAAAATCTTAATCTCATTTAACAAGCAAAATATGTAATATTAAACTGTTCTATCAAGTTCTATTGCACCATATATTTAGATTGTGTCACATATGCCATCTGTTTGCTTGCAGTGCAATTTGTCGCTCTATCTGGAGCTCGTTTGGTTAAAGTCTGCATCTGCATACTATCTACTGAAATATTTAAGGCCCAATGAGTCATGCCTAATTGCACAAGTACTACATCTTGACTCAGATAGCAGCCAATAGGAATGTCTCCCTGTGCCATTCACCAGGAGGACTGTTCAACCTGCAAGGACATCTATTAACAGTAATGTTCCGATTCAGGCTTTAATCAGATGAGGTTTGACTTTCAACTTCTAGGTCAAGTGAGTTGATGCAGTGAGCTCTGTACAGAGGTTTATGAGGCATTGTTAAATACCCATTGGCAATACCTAGTCAAACCTTCTCCAAAGTGGACATGTTAATTCCTACATACACCAGAATATACATGATTTTTTAATTTCACTTGTAGCAAAGGTGTGATGCCTTGTAGGTGGCATCACACCTCCTACCTCATGAACAAATGTCCTGCTGTGGTATCCCTTAAATTTTGTGCTTTTTTTCTTATTAATCTATTTGTAATCCTGCCTGAAGTAGGAGCCCCTGTGCTCTGAAAGCTGGCAAACATATTATTTTCTAGTTAGCCAATAAAGGTATCACTCCGAGAATACTTTTGTCATTATTGGGCAGAAAATATTCACACAAAATGCATAAAACACAATAGTCAACTACTAGAAAAGTTAACTTGTTTGACCATTAGGCCCCAAATAATCAAAATCTGTGATTTTCTCGCTGGTCTTGATGAGGTGGTGTTCTTGGAGGCGTACGCATTATTATAAAATGTAAGAGTTTAAAGGGAATGTGATTTATTCTGCCCAAAACAAGGGAATCGGGTATATTTTTTTAAAACACTCCATTTCAACACAGCAAAGCAGAACTAGCATAGTACAGCAGAGCTAACATAGCACAGCAAGCTAGCACAGTACAGCAGAGCTAACACAGCACAGCAGAGCTAGCACTATACAGAAGAGATATCACAGCAAAGCAAAACTAACTGTACTGTACAGCAGAACTAACACAGCAGAACTAGCCCAGTACAGCAGAGCTGAACTTTGTCTCATTACAAACATTTGCACCATATTTCTGGAAGCTGTGCTGTTGAGATGTGTCTTATTATATCCAACACAGGACAGAAAAAGTTGTCTCATTGGAAACACATAGCTGTGATGTCAGCTCTGCTGTACACCCCTCTCCCTCCCCCCCCCCCACACACACACCACCGGCTGATGGTAAGACGGACTATGAGAGGACACAGTGCAAATGTGCTAGTACAATAAAGGTGAACCTAGTCTCATTACTCACTATTGAAGAAACCTGTCAATCACCTGCAACAACACTTGGAGAACCCTCCTAGAGATAGTGCTGTTGGACTAGTCTTGTCTCTGACGATGGTCCCTGGCCACGTTAAGATCTGGCAGAGACCATAGCCAGATATGAGACTAGTCTGGAACAAGTATTTTTCTCAAAAACTAAGCATTTCAGAGAAAAATATACCTAAGTGCAGTTGTGCAGCCAGGCTTGATTTGTGCTCCTGTGGCTTTGGTCACATGAATCAAGTTACAGTTTCCCTTTAAGTGAAAAATGATCCTAATGTAATCCTTTCCTCCAAGACCTAAGAAGCATTGGGTGTTTAGAAGGGAAAACAGTAAACAAATGTCCTGCTCCTGCCACTTAGAATTAGCACCCACACAGCCCGGTGATCCCGCAGGTAGATTGTGGTGAGCCGGTCTTGGCTCAATGACCCTATTATCCATCACACCACAAAGATAAGCAGATCCCTATTAAATTACGTTCAGGTTAATACCTGCTTGGATTGTTTATACTAAATGGCTCTTCCAAGAGAAAATAATTCCTGGAATCGTTTCAAATCTGTGCAGCGATTCTCTCATTATTCTCCGACCAAACAGCTCTCTCATTGTTAGCGACTGTCAGACAGCACAAATACCTTGTAAATTAGAATGCTTTCTGCCGCAATACGAACACTCCAGGATTTATCAGCACTTATTGGATAATTCCTTCATTTTTAGTTACTTTTCTATCAATCCAATGTAAACCAAACAATTAAACAAAGGGAAACACAATCAAAACTTGACATTAAGGGGTATTTGCCACCCAACAAAACTTCTTTAAACTGTTTATACAGTCACACAAGGGACTTTAGCCCCTATAAAAATCAGTTGTTTTATTTTTGCAGCATTCACTGTCTGGCATATAAGACATTAACTTTACGAGTCAGTGGAGTTAAGGCAATAACTAATTTATGTAGGTTTTTTTATGTTTAACTTCTTTTGAACACGAAGATCACTTTTTCTTGTAACGGTTTTTGTTTTGGCATAATAGTTTTATGTTTGCGTTCATTGAGCTGTATTAGGGTTTTTTTTTGTAGCTTTTTTATCTTTATTATTATTTTGAGGTTCACGTGACTTTTTGTTCAGTCTTTTTATTGTGTAATTTTTTGCCTCTACAATTTCAAACTTTAAAAAAGGAATGAAATTATTGATTTTTGGCATTTGTAGTTTGATGATACAACCTGACGTTGTGATTATCTACATTACATCACTTAGCAAAAATTATTATAGGCTGAGCCTTTGATAATTATATGTCACGTGTTTTTGACGCTTGTTCCCTCAAGAACATCACATACGAACCATGTAGACAGGTGAAGTCCTGAACGTGGATTTCGATAGACTACAACTGTTCGGATTGTTTGGATCCCATAATTTTGGTAATTGGAGAAATAAAAATGCTCTGTGTCCATTTACGACTGTCCAGACCATTCCCTGTTAGAAAACACATTGCTGTATCAGTCTTTCAATCATTCACTTAAGATATTGTAAAAAGGCGCCAATTCCTTGAGTAGAGATACTTGTAATTGCATCTCCCATGATATGAGCTTTCCTTGGCTTTGCAGATGAAAGGAGAGGTGTTGGGTAAAAGCCAAGCCGTAGTGTAGTGACCCTTTCAGAGATGAATTGTACTGAAGTGTATTACGAAGTCTTTTTTTTCTTTATTTTACCTGTAAAATCAACTGCATGTCTTCATGTCTTCATTTAACAGAAATATGTTTTTATATAATAAAACCCATTTGAAAGAAAATTGGAGTTGCCTGAAATTTCCTCAGAATGGTTTTTACAATATTGCAGGCTCGAGCAACAGTTCTGAATCTTAAGCACACTCGTTGGCTTCGGAACATCTTTTGTTTTTTGTTGTGTTTTTTTTTTTATCGTTATATAGACCTGTAGGAATAAAAGTTTGTAAAAAAAAATTGCGCTCAAATCTGCCAGTTTTAGTCTACAGTACAGCCAATACAATATTGAGTTTCCACAAGCCAATCATTGCCGTTAGTTGCATGGGGATCAGTTAATGGCCCGTTGTAGACTGACTGGCAGCACTTTCAAATGCACAAAACGATTGTTAATAATAATTTTTGTTGGCCAAAATCTCGCGATACATGACCCCATCCATTCTTCCATCAATACAGTGCTGTCGTCATGTCCCCTTTGCAGAAAAACACCCCCAAAGTATGATGTTTCCCCCACCATGCTTCACTGTTGAGACAGTGTTTTTGTTGTTGTACTCATCCTTCTTCTTCCTTTAAACGCGGTGAGTGGAGTTGATACCAAATAGTTATATTTTGGCGTGAGCAGGGGGACCTTGCGTAAGATTGACAGTCCTCTTGTGTTTCTTCCATTTTCTAATAATTGCACCAACAGTTGTTGTCTTCTCACCAAGCTGCTTGCCTATTGTCCTGTAGCCCATCCCAGCCTTGTGCAGGTCTACAATTTTATACAGCTCTTTGGTCTTGGCCATCGTGGAGAGGTTGGAGTGTGATTGAGTGTGTGGACAGGTGTCTTTTATACAGGTAACGAGTTTTTTATTTTTAGATTCTCTCTCTCTCACAGTTGAAGTGTACCTACAATAAAAATTACAGACCTCTCCGTTCTTTTTGTGGGAAAACTTGAAAAATCATCCGTGTATCAAATATATATATATATATATATATATATATATATATATATATATACTCTACTAGTCCTTTGGATGACCTGTATAGTTTACTTGAGATCCAAAGACAGGAAGCAACATAAAATAATCCGCTTCAGCATGTGCAAAACCTTTAACTTGTTGTTTACTTTGTGGCTAGATGTGTATCTAGTAGTAGTCGTATAAATACAACTTGCGTGACATTTTTACAATGGTTACAAAGTTCTTGCCCACGGCCTTTGCAAATAATCAGGTACAAACATTCAGGTACATCTTGATCTCCTGCTACAGCAAAGGCAAAATCCTGTTGTACATGACAATTAGTTAACAGATGGCTCTGAAATTAATAATAACAAATGACACCTGAAATTTTGTTTCACAATGGCCAATTATTTTGAGATTCAGTGACATTTCCCAGAGGCCGTGCATCTTAGATACAGATCATATCTGGTTGTGTAATACATTGTAGCTGCAAATATGTAAAATTCTTTGGTTTAACAGGATGAAAAGTGGAAGTTTTTGCAGCCCTTTCTTGGCTTCTTTAAGTCTTCTTCTTTGGGTTCCTATGGAAGCAAAGTTGTGATTTGTGCAAAAAGTAATTGCAATGCTTATTTCCTAGGGAATTTCTCATCTTATAAATGGCATATCACTAGGAAATACCATCATTTTACTCACCTCTGAGACTCCAACTATCCTTAGAATAGAGGCTGCATGACTAGTGCAGCGCTGCGTCTCGGTATTTTCTCTGCACAGCGGCACTTTCCACCACCTGGCAGAAAACTGCCGCCAGCACTATTTGCAAACTGTTGTGCAGTTTTCTCACTGAGGACAACTGTCCAAAATAATGTATCACAGTGAAGGTGGCGCAGCATTAATATAACACTTATTTCATTCATTCTCAAGATTTGTGGGGTCTCAGAAGTCGGCCCCCCACCGATTATAAAGTAATCATCGGGATATGCCAATGGTTCATGAGATGGAAAAACCCCTTTAGGCAATGTTCACACGTCCAGCGATCATCAGTTAGGGCCCCGTCACACATAGTGACACACCAGCGATCCCGACAACGATATGCACTTGTCAGGATCGCTGGTGTGTCGCTACATGATCGCTGCTGAGCTGCCAAACAGGCAGCGATCAGGACAGCAACACTGCAGGTAACGTCGCTTAGTTACCCGCAGTGTACGTTGGATACCAGCCCGCTGGTGCAGGAAGCTGGTAACCAAGATACACATCGGGTTTCCAGATGCTGCGCGGCACCTGGAAACCTGATGTCTACCTTGGTTACCAGCTCCCCTGCATCAGGGCGCTGGTATCCAACGTACACATCGGATTTTCAGGCGCCGCCCGTCGCCTGGAAACCCGATGTGAACCTGGTTACCAGCTGATCGCTGGTCTCCCGCCTGTCACATGTAGCGATGCGTGCCTGCCAGCGGGAGACCAGCGATCAAAAAAAAAGTCCAGGACATTCAGCGACGATCAGCGATACCCAGCAGGGGGGCTGATCGTCACTGAATGTCACACACAGCGATATCGCTGGGGAGATCGCTGCTGCGTCACAAAACTAGTGACTCAGCAGCGATCTCGCTAGCGAGATCGCTGTGTGTGACGGGGGCTTTAGAATGGATCCAGCAACAATCTGCTGCCAAAAAAGAGGTGTAGATACAACTTTTTTGTTTGTCTAAAAAAAAAAAAAATGATTTCAACTGGAACCGTTTTTCTAACATTGAAGTCTATGGAAGGTACAGTAGATCCATTATATAGCCTTCTGTTTTCTTCCACTTGTAATTGATCCAGTAAGCAAAAAAAGGATCCTTTTCTAATGAATGAAATATAGTTGGCTATTCATTGGATCAATTTTCGATAGACTTCAATGTTGAAAAAAACGGATCCAGTTGAAATATTTTATTTTTTTAGACGGACAAAAAAGTTGTCTCTGCCCATCTTTTTTTGTCAACGTATCGCTGCTGGATCCATTCTAAACAATGATTACTGGACCTGTGAAAGGAACCTTGATATGCCTACAGTTAGTTAATTGAGGGGGTAACCTTTATGGGTGGCGAGCCTCTGGCCTAGGTGTTGATTTTCAGAATAGAGAGGGAAACCTTCTGGATTTGTTCACGCATGGTTCTTCAAGGATGGTCCTAGATGGTACAAGAGGGTCTTACATCTGCTCATTCCTCCATGTAGCACATGGCATGGTAATGTAGAGAGGGGCATTGATAATTGCCAGCTGTATCGAGGTATAACCCACAGTCATCTCATGTCTATGGTCATCTCAGAGCAGACCGGGACCTCTAAACAGTGATATATTGTGGTCTTCCTGGGCTAGTCTTCAACACATTTTCCATACTACTGTACATATAATATACGAGATTTGACCATTTTTCTTAGGATCTACTGTTCTGTTTCCATGATACGAGTATCAATACTTAGTTCATGTCTTTGCCAAGTCTTTAATAACCCTCTATCCCGCTACAGTGACTTTTTTAAATGAAAACGTTGATACTTGGCCATTGATTGCTCATGCTTTTATTGTGCTTTTAGATGTCAGGCGCGTCTCCTCTATAATTTCTATATAGCGCAGTGACAATGTCAGCTTTGTGTAGCCCAGAACTGTGCTGTGAAAGTGGTTTTGCTGTTTGGCAATGGACCAGCTCCCTTAAGCTGCCCCACAGCTGTAACTGATCATGTGACCAAACTTCCGGTCACAGCCGTGACCCCGGTGATTGCCGGAATACAGCGAATTTCTGACTCACAAGCTCCACTGTGAGATTCTGGAACAAGAGCAGCTTTTGACACTTTTAGCCTTAGCAACTGTTTTCTAAGACTTATCCTCGGTGTATTACATTGCTGGTATTCTCCTCTTCAGAGTGGATTAAAGATGACTCTAAAGACAAAACAAAAACATTTTCTGATATTCCAAGGGTATCATTAGTTTTTGGAAATAAAAAAAAGTTTTACTAATAAGTTTGCCTGCTTGCTGGTACAAGGTGTAATCCTTATAGATTACAATAAAACTGTTTCAGCAGCCTGAATTCAGTGACATGGTGCCTTTAATATCAGGCAAGAAAACTTTTAAAAAATATTTATACAGCCATACTAATATGGATTTTCAAAGTAAGTACACCAGCCTCACCAGATCTTAGAGATCCACTTAATTTGCAATGTAAAACCTGATGACTGACTCCATTAAAATATATTATATGTTTTAGCTTACTTTAAATCTGATTTTTTTCTTTATTATTATTTCTACTACTATTAGATCACTGTATGTTGGTGTCCGTTGAGCACTGTATGATAGAATTTACTTGGACACTGTGTGCCCTTACTACTTAAAGGGAATCTGTCACCCTAAATTGGCGGGATATTTAAATGATGGCAGTCAGGTCAGATGGGCGGTGTTTTGGGTACTTGCCTTAACATGTTGTTCGCCGCTGTCTCCATTATTTCTGGGAATTGTAGTCGTTGCCCTCCATATAATGCACCTGCGCATTGCAATCTGCAGGCAAAGCATACTGCGTCGTGCGCAATTCAAGATTGCAATGCGCAGGTGCATTATATGGAGGGCAACGACTACAATTCCCAGAAATAATGGAGACAGCGGCTAACAACATGTTAAGGCAAGTACCCAAAACACCGCCCATCTGACCTGACTGCCATCATTTAAATATCCCGCCAATTTAGGGTGACAGATTCCCTTTAAAGGTGTTGTCCGGTTCAAATTGACTGCAGACTTATTAATTCCCTCAAGGAGAAACCTTACCCCCCAGACCTCAGTCCAGAGCCTCTCATCTAGCCAAATCAGATCTCTCCTACTTTGCACTGACGAGGACCAACAGTCCGAAACACCGTGTCTGCAAATGGAGATTCTGATTTGCTTTTATCCTAAGTCATATTACAAGACTCGTTAAAGGGTTGATTGTGACTTGTAGGATCGCTACTTCCAATAGGTGGCGCTATAGAGTACAAGTCCTCTTTGTTTGAAGAGGCAATTTGCATATTAATAATTCCCTCAATGCATTCACTGTGCGCTGCAGGGATATGCTGGTTTCTGACCCGGGACCGGAGAGTATGTATGAGTTATACATACTCCCGGCCAGTGGGCACAGCCTCGCTTCCATACACTTGTATGGAGCAAGGCTGTGCCCCTAATCAGCCACACCCACCGGATGGGTCTCAGACTCGCCCAATACAAATGTATGGACCAAGGCCACACCCACTAGACGGGCCCTGGCCAGGAGTATGTGTAATGCATGCGTGCCCTCCGGTGTGTACTCCGAAACCAG
Organism: Oophaga sylvatica; assembly: GCA_033576555.1. NCBI lineage: Eukaryota > Metazoa > Chordata > Amphibia > Anura > Dendrobatidae > Oophaga > Oophaga sylvatica. The sequence continues at coordinate 87,011,205 of JARQOD010000008.1, read as the reverse complement.
CGAATCTCCGCAGCGCATAGAGTTTGATCACAGTGGGATCTGATTTTACCAGATGTGGAGAAGAAAAAAAAAATTCTCCATTCTATCAGTCGTGAAAATCGGACTGCACTCACATGTCATCGGAGTGCCGTCCTATTTTTTTCCACGGACCCATAGACATGAATGGTTGAGTATGATCTGAATCGGATGCATACTCATCTCGATCCAAGGAAAACATTGACCATATGCACGGCCCAAAGAATACCATGGGGATGAGTGCTCTCTGAAATCGACGGGTAGCACTCGTCTGATTTTTAAGGTTGTGTGCACGAGCCCTTAAGGAGGTGAACATAACATTATTACATGTGCCAATGACTGATGTCAAGTTAGGTATTGGGTTAGGCTTTTTTTTGTGCCGCGATATTCCAGTGTTGTGTTATCGGGGTCAAGATAACCTTTGCTAGATCTGTTTAACACCCTTGTTTGGGTTCGATACTGTATGGTGGCTACAATTTAACACCGTATAGAATGATTATGAATAAATACCAGCGAAAGTGTTGGACATGGCGTCATCCAATAAAGGCCAGCCCAGAATGATAACACCGGCCTATCGGGCATTTTATGTTGTTGCATGTCCCTAATAAATAATAATAATCTTTATTTTTATACAGCACTATCATATTCCGCAGCGCTTTACAGTTTGCACACATTATCGTCCCTGAAGGGGCTCACAATCTAGATTCCCTATCTGTATGTTTTTGGAGTGTGGGAGGAAACCCACGCAAACACAGGGAAAACATACAAACTCCTTGCAGATGTTGTCCTTGGTGGGATTCGATCCCAGGACTCCAGCGCTGCAGTGCTAACCACTGAGCCACCGTGCTCCCTAATGTAATTTGTGGCTCCAGAAGCAGCGCTGCATTTTAATTTTAGTATTAACTAGACCTTTACTGACAGATCCGCTTTAGGCACTCCATGGACTATAAGGCCGGTTTGTTAAAAGACGTGGGTTAAATGGAAAGTCTTTTTCCATGCCTGTCTATAGTGACGCTGGGAAAAGGAGTGTTGTGAGCTGATCAATCATTGTCACTAGTAAAAGTGTTGTTACACCAGAGTCATTGTGCCTTTCTGGCCATAAATTGGTTCTACAACACTCCAGTAATGTCAGGTGTTTGCTCAGTAGTAGCGTCTAAATGAAAATGAGTTCTACATAACACAAAACTCAACAGGGATTGTCACCTTTCCATGAAGTGCGGCTGCCAGCAGACTTGACTGGGAGAATTATCCTTGCAAATTGTGTTTTTCCACTCTCCTTGACCGGCGTAATCAGAGCTCTTTTACATTACACTTTCCTGGAGAAAGAAGCAATTGCGCTTAAAGGTTATTGAATTGTCTGTGCCAGAAAATGATTTATTGTTTCTTAAGCCTAGATATCATTAAATAATTTGGAGAGGTGTTACATTAATTTATGCGATGCGGTGCGTGATTGGAAGAAAATGTGCTTTTTAGGCTCGGGCTGCCGGGATATGTCTATGTGGTTTCAGTCTTTACTCATTACTTGGCCAATTTGCAGAGGTTAGTGTAACACTAGAGCGTTAAATATGGACGGTGTATGGATTGTAACAATACGCTGTGGATCATTTGCATTAAAGCCATTTACTTTAGGTTTTATGCTGCCAATATGAAGCGCATTTTTGTCCTTTCTACCGTAATGGTAGAACACTATTATCAACCCAAAAGACACAGCTTAAATCTGCATCATGAGATGTAATTAGCATTTAGCGCGTACCTGTCCTTTCACACTAAATGTGCAGAAAAGTATAGTCTTTCTACCATCATGTTTCAGTTAAAAATTCTTACGAGAACATACCAAAAGCAGGTTCTCATGCTCTGTAATTTGCCAACCACTGCTTCTCAATAGGACACTTCCCTTTGTCAGCATTCTGCCAGCACTATAAGAGCTGGAACTTCTTTTCATTCACTCACCAGTATGCACTTTTCTGCTATTGTCTATCGGCTTCTGATCTCGTGTCAGTCAGACATAATATAGAAGCTGACAATCACAGTTCAGGGCATGGAAAACAAAGACAAAGACTTGCCAACACTTTCAGTAATTCATCTTGGTGTCTCTGCTGGTAGAAATGTATTACAGCTGACAACACAGAGTGGACAGCAAGTTGGATGACAAAGCTGTCCCTTAGGGAAGAGTCAGACGGCTGAATAACTTGGACGGGGATCGCAACACACTGCTCGGACTGGCCATCGGCTGTCCCCAATCGAGCGTGACAGCTTCATAGAAATACATGCTGTCACGCTCAAGTCAGGAGAGCCGCCAGTCGGGGCATTGTGTTTTGATCCCCATCTGAGTTTACAGCTGTCTGACTGCGCCCTTAGTAGTCATTTTTTTGTGGGTAACACTGTAGAATTTTTAACTAAATTGAGTGTATTTTTGCCATTTTTATACCAGTTCCTAACCATCTGCACCAACATTTTGGAAAGTCAGTAGATCTTGTAGGAGCGGGCATGGCCAACAAATTCATTATAATCAACACCACAAGAGTTGTGTAAATTACGACTGAAATATACTCCACTCCTGAGTACATATATTCAGGCGGTGATGCATCTTGCTCCATGACTTTAATAGGCAATGGCCCTAATTCAACAGATCCAGTAATCCAAAAGTCCAGTGACTCCTATAATGGAGACTTACAAAATAAGTGATTCTGTAATACTTTCACAAAATAAGTGATTCTGTAATACTTTCACAAAATAAGTGATTCTGTAATACTTTCACAAAATAAGTGATTCTGTAATACTTTCACAAAATAAGTGATTCTGTACTACTTTCACAAAATAAGTGATTCTGTAATACTTTCACAAAATAAGTGATTCTGTAATACTTTCACAAAATAAGTGATTTTGTAATACTTTCACAAAATAAGTGATTCTGTACTACTTTCACAAAATAAGTGATTCTGTAATACTTTCACAAAATAAGTGATTCTGTAATACTTTCACAAAATAAGTGATTCTGTAATACTTTCACAAAATAAGTGATTCTGTAATACTTTCACAAAATAAGTGATTTTGTAATACTTTCTTGTTATCCAGACTGCACCTTTATTAGTGCAAACATTTTAACAACAAAAAGTAAAGGTACTCCAGTGAGACTAGTTACAGAACAGGGGTCCCCAACCTATGGCTTGCAGTCCCATGATTTGTGGCTCCTGGCTCTCTGTCAGCTCGTTGCATTAACACCAGATCTAGCAAACAACTATGAAGAGAAAGTCTCCGAATAGTGAAGTCTTGGAGTAGCACAGAAGAAAAGATCTAAACTCACATCTAATGGCTTAAGGGTTGAATAGATCAATTAAATGTAGTCAGCTGCAGATAGGATGCTACTGCCAGTTAAGCCCGGGTCTCACATAGCGATACACCAGCGATCCCGACAACGATCAGGATCGCTGGTGTATCGCTACATGATCGCTGCTGAGCTGCCAAACAGGCAGCGATCAGGACAGCGACACTGCGGGTAAACATCGCTTAGTTACCCGCAGTGTACGTTGGATACCAGCGCGCTGATGCAGGGAGCTGGTAACTAAGGTACACGTCAGGTTTCCAGGCGCTGCGCGGTGCCTGGAGACCCGCTGTGTACCTTGGATACCAGCTCCCTGCATCAGGGCGCTGGTATCCAAGGTACACAGCGGGTTTCTAGGCACAGCCCCGCGCCTGGAAACCGGCTGTGTACCTTGGTTACCAGCGGATCGCTGGTCTCCCGCCTGTCACACGCAGCGATGCGTGTCTGCCAGCGGGAGACCAGCGATCAAAAAAATGTCCAGGACATTCAGCGACGATCAGCGATACCCAGCAGGGGGGCTGATCGTCGCTGAATGTCACACACAGCGATATCGCTGGTGAGTCGCTGCTGCGTCACAAAACTAGTGACTCAGCAGCGATCTCGCTAGTGAGATCGCTGTGTGTGACGGGGGCTTTAAAGGGATGCTTGAAGCTGGATACAATAGTGTGGTGAAAGTGCCAAACGGGTGTAAGGTGGGAACCCTTGGATGTAAAGATACTGCCTACGTGTGATTTCTATGTGGATGTTTTAGCTGTTATTATAGCAGAAATGGGGGCTTTGGATAGCACTACTGTGGGAGTTAGGGGGGAGCGGTATCTGGATGTCACTCCTTGGGGGAGGGCTCTGGATTTGGCTTGCAACTCTTTCTCAGAGCTGAATGTGGCTCTCAGGGTAAGTAAAGTTGGGGACCACTATTATGGTCCATAGAGGGGTAGTCCACATGTCCTTCTGCCATATAAATTAGAGGACACATTTAGCATTGGGATCCAGGAACTTAACGTTACATCACTGAGATACAGTAACTCTGTGGCTTCATAGTGTGAGCTTTCAAGGGCAACAGATGGGAAATTTTATTCCTTTGAGTCATGCATGTTTATTACTGAATCGTACTTGTTTTTGAAGGAAGCTATTCCAGGAATAACAATATATTAAGAATTGCTCCTCCTCCAGTTTACACATGTGCATACGATTCATTTGATCAATTGATATGTTTGTTTTAAGCATACGACTGCTTATCGTGAATTTTAATAAGCTTGGTTGGACTTTTTCCTTGCCCAAGAAGCATCAATAAATATTGATGTTGGACTACGATGACACCTCTCACCCACTCCTGAAGTTGGGAAAGACTCCTTTCCCCATCGGCAGTGATCAGAGTACATTGCCTGGTGATTGCGTAATCTGCTGGTTGTTCCAGTTGGTTAGAAAGTAAGCTTCTTGACTCTGTCAGCAATTACACTCACAGGAAAGGCATTCTGAGGTCAGGCAGTAAAGAATTACCCAGGTAATGTAAAGCAGCATGGATTTCAGACCTTTATTTACTCAATGGGGTCATGAAGGTTCAGCAATTCCTGTACATCTGTGAAGTTCTTGATTTATAGGTATTTTCTAATTTGAAATATCTTTATGATCTCTACCTCAATTAGCCATACTGCCCGGCAAACTTCCTGCTGCTGTATCATTACCTGGATATAATCTAGTCTTAAAGGGAAAATCCCTTTACAGCAATAATGGGATTTATATATGGATTTTCCATCCATTTTTCCATCCATTTCCTCCTCTACATCCCTACATATGATTTTCCATCAGCTAGTAGATGAAGACGTGCTGATTAGAGTTGAGCGATACTTTCCGATATACAAAAGTATCGGAATCGGAATGGTATCGCCGATACCCAAAAAATATCGGCGATACCCGATACCGATACCGGAAATCCAATGTAAGTCTATGGGAACAAAATATCGGAATTAAAAAAAACCCATTCTTGCCTTGTTGGTTAATTGTACATGAAGGAAAACAACAAAGAGTAATGTAGAATGTATTGGGGAAGGTTGAGGAGACATTAAAGGCATAGATGTTTAACCCAATCAAATGGAATAGCATAAATATTTTTTTTTTAAAGATGTTCGGATTGACAAAGAAATTGACAATGTTGTTCACGTTTTTTCTATTTTGGCAAATATGTATATTTCACAACTTCCATGCTCTTCACCTTTTTAACTTTTGACTCACTTTCTCCTTCATAATCTTTAGCAGCATCATCTTTTTCATCAAATTATTCTTCATCTTCACCTTCTTTATCTTCTTCTTAAACTTCTTGCTATTCATCTTTTTGTTAACATTACTCATATTCTTCTTATTAAACTATTATTCTTATTCATATTGTACTTCATCTTCTTCATCATATTCTTATTTGTGACAGAGAATCCTGTACTTGTAATCTGTAAAAGTATGAATTTTTCATTCTTCTGTTCTTGCTGTCACAAAAGATTTAAATTACAACAGTATTTGTCCGTGTTCAGTTTAGCCTGCAGCAGCAGCAGGCATTTTCCAGGGGCACCACGAGGAGGAACGGACTCACCCCCATACACTGCTTAGTCTTCTTCTGCTTATAATTTAGAGCATATATTTTGCTCTTCATTTTGGTCTTATACTTCATGTTCTTCTGCTTTTAGATCTTCTGCTTATTGTTCTTGTGTCTCTTGTTCTGTATCTTGTATTTGTAGCACAACCTTGTACCAGCTGATGTTACTGGGACACGGTTACTAAGCAGGAGGTACCTGTGCTCCAAAGCACTACCAAGGACCAGCAGACGTTGCAGGAACTCGGATACCGAGATGGAGGCACCTAGGCCAAAGGCACTGCGGAGAACCAGTTGACGTACTGGAACCCGGACGGGTAGCAGAAGGTACAAGAGCCAATGCAAGTAACGAGGACCAGCTGACTGTGCTGGAACCCGGAGGGGCAGCAGAAGGAAAAGAGCCAATGGCACAACCGAGGACCAGCTGACGTTACTGGGACACGGTTACTAAGCAGTAGGTACCTGTGCTCCAAAGCACTACCAAGGACCAGCAGACGTTGCTGGAACTCGGATACCAAGATGGAGGCACCTAGGGCAAAGGCACTGCGGAGAACCAGCTGACGGTACTGGAACCCGGACGGGTAGCAGAAGGTACCCATGGAAATTTAAGTTGACAGGCCGCGAGCCGGCCGCAGTTACCGAATCCCACAGTACTACAGTGGGTGATTGTCCTATTGTCACAACGGAAACAGCCTTTATTTGCATATCCCGCAGGACACATAGGAAGCACCTAAACTCCAAGCACCATAGAGTCGGCTAACCCGACCGCAACACGACAGGACAACTTATTGGAGGCTAAGTGACGTTTACACTGACAGGAAACAGATGGCGTGCTGTAACCAGTCTGGGCAGGAGTGAGTACCCGTGCCAATGACACTTCCGAGCAACAACTGGCGGTGTTGAAGCCCAGGGATGAGAAGACAACAGGGTGGAGGCAGCATGACTTTTTGCCGTTCACACAGCAGGGGAACAGCTGACATTACTGAACGCCAGTAACACTATAGCTTGTGTATTGGTCTGTGGACACGACACTTCTGAGCAGCAACTGCCAGTGTTGTAGCCCAGGGAGTAGAGTTCAGGTGGTAGAAAGATGAACATAACAGGAGACATGGATAACGTTGCGAACCAGTTATTTAATCTGAAAACGGACAGACAAATTCTGGCGAGATCCATGCCTTGTTCATTTTCAGAAAAGTAAGCCGGTCTACATTATCGGAGGATAGTCGCATGCGACGGTCTGTTAGTACACCACCTGCAGCACTAAAGACGCGCTCCGATAATACACTGGCAGCAGGGCAAGCCAGCACCTCCAATGCATACTGGCTAAGCTCTGGCCATGTATCCAGCTTAGAGACCCAAAACTTGAATGGGGAAGAGCCATCTGGGAGTACACTGAGAGGGAAAGACATGTAGTTTGTCACCATCTTACGGAAACGTTGCCTCCTGCTGACTGGAGCCGTCTCGGATGGTGTAGACATTTGTGGCGCTGCCACAAAACTTCGCAACATTTGGAACATACTGGTCTTGCCCTGTGCAGAGGCGCTGCTTGTGCTCCCTCTTGTTGCAGAGCTGTCTCCACTGCCTCGACGCACAGAGCTGCTTTGTAAAGCAGTAGCAGCAGCAGTGCTCTCGGCTGGAATGGAGAACATTATGGATTGCACCAGTGTGTCTTGGTACTCCCGCATTTTACGCTCCCGGTTCAACGGTGTGAGGAGACTTTGTAAGTTGTCCCGGTAGCGAGGGTCTAGGAGGGTGTACACCCAATAATCAGACGTGGTGAGAATGTGGGCGATGCAGCGGTCGTTTCTCAGGCACTGCAGCATGAAATCAACCATGTGCTGCAGACTCCCAACTGGCCAACAAACGCTGTCCCCTGCAAGAGGCGTCATCTCTGCCTGCTCTGCATCACCCCACCCTCGCTCTACATACTGACTAGAGCGTTGTGTACCTCCCTCTGGAGCGATGTCTTCCTCCTCCATTGACTCCTCCTCATCCTCCTCACAAAGTGAGCCCTGCCCAGCCCTTTGTGAGGAACCACGTTGCGCTGACTGTCCAGAAGGTGATGGAATTTGTGACTCCTCATCCTCCACCTCTTCCAAAACCTCATCCCTTAGTGCTTGCAGTGTTTTTTGAAGCAGGCAGATAAGGGGGACAGTCAGGCTGACTAGTGCATCATCTGCACTCGCCATCTGCGTTGACTCATCAAACGCACGCAAAACGTGGCAGATGTCCTTCATAGAGGCCCACTCAGTAGTGGTGAAGTGTGAACGGCGAGTTGATTGCGCCTGATGCAGCTGATACTCCATTACTGCTGGCTGCTGCTCACACAACCGCTCCAACATATGTAACGTGGAATTCCACCTGGTGGGTACGTCACATATGATGCGATGTTCAGGAAGGCGAAATCTGCGTTGCAGAGCTGCAATGCGCAATCTGGCCATGCTGGAACGTCACAAGTGAGCGCACTCTAGGCGGACCTTGTGCAGCAGTGCATCAAGATCCGGATAGTCCCTCAAAAAACTCTGCACGACCAAGTTGAGCACATGTGCCAGACCTGGTATGTGAGTGAGGTTGCCAAGGCCCAGAGCTGCCACCAGATTTCGGTCATTGTCACACACTACCAAGCCTGGCTGGAGATTCGCTGGCAAAAACCACACGTCGCTCTCCTGCTTGATGGCATTCCAGAGCTCCTGCGCTGTGTGGCTTCGATTCCCCATGGAAATTAATTTCAGGACGGCCTGTTGACGTTTGGCCACGGCTGTGCTCATATCGGTCGCATCAGGTAAGCGTTCACGGGTCCATGTGGAGGTAGACCGTGACGGCTCCTGCAGCGATGATTCTGAGGAACTGGAGTAGGAGGAGGAGTCAATGTGGACAGACTTGATTCCTGCAATCCTTGGAGTTGGCAGAACACGTACAGCGCCACTCGCAAGATCTGTACCCGGCTCCACAACATTGACCCAATGGGCAGTGAGGGAAAGGTATCGTCCCTGGCCATGGGTACTGGTCCACGCATCGGTGGTCAGGTGGACCTTGCTACTGACGGCGTTTAGTAGCGCATGTTTAATTTTTCCCTCAACATGCTTTTGCAGAGTAGGGACGGCTTGCCTGCTGAAATAAAATCGGCTGGGCACATTGTATTGTGGGACTGCCAATGCCATTAAGTTACGGAAACTGTCAGTCTCCACCAGCCTGAATGACAGCATTTCAAGGGACAGGAGTTTTGCGATGCCAGCATTCAGAGCCTGTGCTCGTGGATGGTTTGCCGAGTATGGCCGTCTTTTATCCCATGCCTGTGCTACCGATGGCTGTTTTGTGGCCTGGGAGTGTGAGGATGACAGGGAACTTGCAGCTGTGGGTGGAATAACACTGAGTCTCTGGACAACAGTGACAGAGGTTCTTCCATGGCGATCCTGTGAGGAAGCCAAACCAGCTGTGTGTGAGCTGGAGGAAGAGGCTCCAACACGAGCTGAAGATGTAGGTGCTGCTGTAGGTTGGCCTACATCTCCAGTGTGTCTTTGGAACTCAACCACGTGCTTTGACCGCACATGTTTCCACATATTTGTGGTATTAAGGTTACTGACATTTTTACCTCTTTTTACTTTTTGATTACACAGCTTGCATTTGACATAGCAAATATCATCTGCAAGTGTGTCAAAAAAGGACCACGCAGTGCAAGTCCTGGGAGCGCCCGTTTTGGCTTTTGGAAGAGAACTGCTACAAACGGATGCCAAACTGGAGGCTACAGGCAACCGAGTCTGCAGCCTACCTCTCCCTACTGTTTGGACCGTTGGGGCAATCTCTTCCTCAGAGCTGCTACCACCACCTTCCTGTTCCTCACGCCATGTTGGGTCTTGGAACTCATCATCTCCACTACCCTCTTCCAACACCTGCTGCTGTTGGGTGGTCTGGCCAGCACCATGCTCAACAGAAAATGGCACCTGAGTCTCATCATCATCAGATGCGTTCTGCGGTGTGCTGACCATCGGCACTGGCTCACCCGCCTCTTCACATTCAGAGAGACACAGCTGTTGCGCATCACTGCATACTGCCTCTTCTTCACATTCCAGAATGCTGCTTGGCTGGGCCCCTGTTTGCAAGCCAACAGATTCTGAGAACAGAAGCAGAGACTCAGCTGGCTCCAGTTCAGAACTCTCTGACTGCCTGGGCAATTTGGCAGGCGGTGAAGAGACAGATGGTTGTTCAACAGTGCTGTGGTCCTGAGAGGAGGTGGAAGGAATTGAAGTCGATGCATTGGCTGCCATCCAACCAACAACGGCTTCAATTTGTTCTTCCCGCAGCAGGGGGGTACGCTGAGCTCCTACAAAAGTGCGCATAAAGGAACGCTCACGGGGAAAACTGGTGGATGCTGTGTCACTGGGTGCGGCAGCAGCCACAGAATCCCCACGTCCTCTCCCTGCTGAAACTCCACGGCCACGACCACGTGCCTTACTCCCTGCCTTCTTCATCTTGGTAGATTGATAAAGAAAGTCAGAAAAGTTATAAGGCCTAAGTGTGGTTATTCCTCAGAGACTGCAGTGAACACTGCAGACAACTGTTCACTATCTGTGAAAGGCTCCTTTCTGTACTTCTATAGTGTTTGCAACCAATGTATTGGATACGGATGGAAGCGCGTCACACTAATAGATTAGATTTTAAATATAATGGAGCAGCACCAATTGGAGAGAAATGAAAAGGATGAGGCACTGAGACACGCTCAGCAGAGTACAAGCAGCAGTGCTTGAACAAGTAACTGGAGCGTGATATGCACTCAAAAAATAAAAAACACAGACTGAAGTGAACACTGAAACACAACTGTTCACAATCTGGGAAAGGCTACTCCTTTGTCTACTTCTATAGTGTTTGCAACCAATGTATTGGATACGGATGGAAGCGCGTCACACTAATAGATTAGATTTTAAATGGAATGGAGCAGAACCAATTGGAGATAAATGAAAAGGATGAGGCACTGAGACACGCTCAGCAGAGTACAAGCAGCAGTGCTTGAACAAGTAACTGGAGCGTGATGTGCACTCAAAAAATAAAAAACACAGACTGAAGTGAACACTGAAACACAACTGTTCACAATCTGGGAAAGGCTACTCCTTTGTCTACTTCTATAGTGTTTGCAACCAATGTATTGGATACGGATGGAAGCGCGTCACACTAATAGTTAAATTGCATGGAGCAGCAAGAATTACACTGAAGAAAAAAAAAGAGTCTGTGAGTGACACGTGCAGATGCCTACAGACAGCGTTGCATGCAGAGCAAACTGCAGCGTCACCTGCACTCTCACACACACCTTGCACAGAGCTGTTAAAACAACACTGGCAAAAGGAAGCTTTACACAGTGGTTGGTAAACTAGCCTGCCTAAAGCCCAGTACACAAAATCGCAATATCTAACTGTCCCTTAGAGTCAGCAGAGCAGCGTTCTGTCCCTAACTGAGTTCACAGCACAGTGACGCTAAAATGGCGGCGGCGCCTTTTATACTGCATTCTGACATCATTTCAGCAGCCAATCACAGCCATGCCATTAGTTAAGATGACCGCAGCATTACAGGATGTGCCCACACTTCATAAGATTCCTCATTGGCTGACTAAAATCACATTGCCTCTCAAAGAATTATGGGAACTTCCGATTCCGGTATACGATATAGGAAAAATATCGGAACTAAGTATCGGAATTCCAATACAGCGAATATCGGCCGATACCCGATACTTGCGGTATCGGAATGCTCAACACTAGTGCTGATGTTTCCTAATAACACAGAAAACCGGTGAGCCTACTACCTTATCTGTACGCATAAAACACTCCTTAGCAGCAGCATGGAGGACAATATCCAGCGGTACTGAGCTGTGTAACTGTGAATCCAGCAAGGGGTGACATAAAGCACTTACTAGGGTTTTGTGCAGGAGCATTTATGTAACTTTGCCTCTAAGTTGCTTCCTCCTCTTTCCCCTCCACTCTGCATGGATTTCTATGGGCAACATATAACCAAATCACTCAGTGTGCTTATAATCCATCTCATCTTTTGAAAGTAAGCTAGCTTCAAAAAATCGCCTATTCTATATATTAAATAAACTTTTTATGTTTAGTGTATTTTTTTCAATTATTTTTGCAACATTTTCTTTTTTTAAGATTACAATGTGTATGAAAAATAAAAAATACAAATATTGCTATTTTCACACCTGTAATTGAGGGTGACTCATACTTCCTTTTGTTTCAGGAAACAACACATGTACAAAGCCGCGATGGTCAAACCTTGACCCAATGTTTTGTAGTGAAGTGTCTAATGAGCAAGTGCAAAGTTCATTAAAAAGGAAAGAGGAGAAGGATCATCGCCTTTTGTAATTGGTGGATCCTGTGTTATCAGTGTGTATAAAGATGTTACTTGTCACTGTAATCCTGTCTCTACTAATAGAAAAACTCTGTAAACACTTCCTGAAAGAACTGGAAATAAATAGGAGTGTAAAAAAGCCAACCTGTAAATTGCAATTTTACTAATTATGTTGTTTTTTTAATATATAAAAATGGGTATAAAAAATAAAAATGGCCATATGGGAAAACAATACATGTCACAAAAAACCTGATTTGAACCATAGATAATTTTCTGATGGTAGCTTTTCATTATGAGTGATTTTACCAAGAATTGCATGGTAAATGAAATGTTCAGGAAGCAGAGCTGAGAAGTGGTTCATACATGGAGAAAGAAGCTTACATCTGTAATTAGCATATATTGTAATGAAGTTTCTTATATTCACTTGTACTCACCTCCCTTTCTATCCTATTAGCTCTAACACCGAGAGAAGGGAAGGGGAGACCAGAGACCAAACAAATGATTTTGAGGCACTTTGTAGTAGCAAAATGGTGGAAATTTTGTACTGAAGACTATTTAGAAAGTTGCTTAACTTGGCATTTAGGAAGCAAATATGCAATAAAAATTCAGTGCAATGGAGTACATAGCTCTCCCCTTCTTTTATTCAAAAGCCAAATCCAGGGCAGCTGTAAGTATTAAGGGCGTAGCAATAGGAGATGGTAGGTAGTAGCTTCACTTTGATCCTGATGCCTGCAGGACCCATAGGCCATGTGAAACATAAGAAGACAGCCATATTGAAAATACACATGATAAACGGGTTATTCATCTTGTGATTGGGCCCAGGAGCCTCATAAGGAAGCCATATTTTAAACAACAGATGAAAAATAAAGCTATAACAGCACCAACATTTTGGTTTGCGCACAGTAAAGAACTTTTTAGTGAAGCTATTGACAGTAAAAACTCTTGAGATCAGGTATACCAAATGTGGCCCCATGGCTTGTGTTGCTACCAGTGGCTCATAGTATGTGCTATGAACAGTACAATGTACAGATGATTATCGTATAGAAGCACACATTGTCCTGCTTCATCATTGCCTTTGTGCCTATTTTTAGTCTAATTCTTTGTCTTTTGCGCTTTTTTTTGGCTCCTGAATCGTTATTCAATTGGTGCCTTTTTTAAGTCTGTTTTATATGTCCATTTCAACCTACCCCCATTTTCCACTTTGTGAATAGAGTCTATGAATTCCATATATGTTCACCTAATTCATCAATCGCAACTTTTTAAAAAGTCACAAAATTTGGCGAAACTTCACTCCAGTCCAACTCTGGTCAGTTTTTCACAATTTTTGCAACGTCTGGCATCAACTTTCGACTTTTGGCACCAAAAGTCGCAAAAAGACAGTTGAAGACAGGAAAAAAAAAAACATTTTTGACTTTTCACCAAATTCATGAATCCCGTGAGCCATTTTGAAGAATTTGATGCCAAAAACGGCAATTAATACCACGATACAAAAAAGGAAAATGTCTTAAAATAATGAATCAAGGCTGTAGTATTCACAATAGATCTGCATCTTCTGCTTCTACCGCTAATCTCTCCTCTTGTTTCATGCGTTCTTGGCTTTTCCGCGTTCTTAATGGGACAGATGGTGTTTATAAATAACATCAGCATGCAAATCTCTTTACACTATAGAATGGTGTTTATGCATTTCATATGCTGTAAAGCGGTGAAGAATATATTGTTCTTCTAAATATTATTCATAAGTGACTTAAAGTGTTAGATTTGTCAGATTTGAGAAAGATTTTTGGAACAGAATGTCACAATATAGCAATTTTTATATTAAATGAAACAATGGAATTTGTAATAATATAATGTACATGAAATCTCCAGATCTGATACTCAGTGGGATTACAAGAAAACCAGAATTGTATGTGACAATGGTGCTAACTGGGTAGCTGACATTTTAATTAGCTTTGTAGCACAATCTGTGGAGCCATCTCTTTTGTTTTCACTGTGTACATTTGTGTCGTGTTCTGAATGCCCAGTGGGCAAAGCATGAATAGCTTGTGAAAGGCTGCCCTGTGAATGGCGTTCTTTTATTTTCTATATTCTCTAAGACTGCCATGGCTTCAGTTTAGGGTCATTTTAGGTTTAATGTATGCCAAATAGTTGTTCGATATAGACACCCTTCAATGCCATTGAAAGTCATTAGATCTTATGTATCAAAAGTTGAACTTGACGCGACCGATAATAATCCAAATTTTATTTCTCTTGAATAGAGTTTTTATGTGAAACCTGCACTCTTATTGGCTGCAAGGCCACAAAGGCTGTGATTTATCAGAGATGGTGTTTAGACCTTATAGATGAGCAAACCCAAACTTAAAATGCAGAACATGGATTTCTCCCGAAAGTCCGTTGTAATGTTTGGCGTTTCAGGGAAAGTCCGTTGCAGAGAGAGAGAATTTTCCTACTCAAAAGTCAGGGTCCCCATTTTTTTCAAAGGGGTTCAAGTTCGGGTATGTGGATGTTCGTGGGCAGATAGTGTGGAGTTTAAATGTCTTGTAAATGGGAACGCGCCTTTGATGGTGTTCATACATGATGACCACGTGCATTCGCTTAAATGGGTCTGAGCTACCATAGCATATATGGCTGTGCCGGTCTCTGTTTACTTCACCGTGGCAATCATGTATCATCAAGCTTCTTGACAGGTACGGCCTGGCGGCAGTCTTGTGCCATAAACCACAGCGTCAGCGCTGAAGCCAGAGGTTGTTTGCAGTGGACACATGGGTAGAAGGCACATGATAAAATAAATGATGAAATAAACAGAGGCCACTGAACACTACCAGAAGGGTAGGAGATTTATTTGTTGAGTTTTGTTTCTTTCATTTTTATTGACATTCCCACGATGTAGCCCATTTTTTTCCAATTTCAGAAAACCTCTTTAATTAAAAAAAAAAAACTATAGAAAATCATGAAGCATGCAGCAGTTTTTTAAAATGTGTGGGTTTAAAGCACAATGGCTCAGTGGTTAGCACTGTAGCTCTGGCATCCTGGGTTCAAATTCCACCAAGCACCGCATGCATGGAATTTGTATATTCTTGTATATTTTCCATGTGTGAGTGTGGGTTTCCTCCGGGTTTTTCAATTTACTCCCACACTCCAAAGACATGCTGATATGGATTCATATTGTGAGCTCCAATGGGTACAGTAATGGTAATGTACTCCCTCTCCACAAGGAGAAACGTTACCCCTTAGACCTCAGTCCAGAGCCTCTCACCTAGCCAAATCAGTTCTCATACTTTGCACTGACGAGGGCCAATAGCCCAAAACACCGTGTCTGCAAATTGAGATTCTGATTTGGCTTTTATCCTAAGTCCTATTGCAATACTTATTAAAGGGTCGATTTTGACTTGTAGGATTGCAACTTCCAACATGTGGCGCTAT
Organism: Oophaga sylvatica; assembly: GCA_033576555.1. NCBI lineage: Eukaryota > Metazoa > Chordata > Amphibia > Anura > Dendrobatidae > Oophaga > Oophaga sylvatica. The sequence continues at coordinate 86,995,531 of JARQOD010000008.1, read as the reverse complement.
AGAGTCCAAGTCCTCTTTCTCTCTGATGAGGCAATTTGCATGGTAATGTACATAAAGTGCTGTGGAATATGACAGTGCTATATAAGTAAAGCATAATAATATACATATGTATTATATATTAATATTATATTACCATACTATATATATATAGATATATATATATGTCTATATATATACAGATATATGTATATATCTGTATATATATAGACATATATATATCTATATATATATATATCTATATATAGATATATATATATAGATATATATTAAAATGGAATAAAGGAGCGCAAGAACCTAAAACTTCAATTAATCAAATTTTATAGAAAATATAGTTTATCCTAAAATACAACTGGTCATGGTGGCGGTCTACCAGCACAACTGCTCGCTGCACGCTTTTACCTAACTAGGCATTTAGTTACTGCAACCTAAGTGGTAATGTTGTAGAAACCAACCAGATATTATACAAACTTGGCTATTTAGTGACTTACCACAGGAATGTGCTGTCTGCGAATCTGAGCGCTTTGTATTCCTGAGAATCAGCCCTTTGTCTATAGGAGAGCAGTCATTTTGTCTGCATTCCTCAGGAGGTTCAGAAGAACTTTTCTTGTTTGTGCTTGCGCTGCCGCTCAGGTTCTCAATCTTATGACACAAACCTGTGTGTTTCCACCTTAAATCAGGCATCTTCCTAGTAACAATGAGTCTTTACCAATACTTCTTTATCTCAGTTCTGTTGGGCTACATTAGTACATAATGCTAAGGACAGTAGAGTCCTTGTGGGACTGTGATGGTGGTCATATTGTGTCACCCACCCTTCCCAGAAACACATATCTATAAAACATCTAAATTGAATGTTTAGCAAGAAGAGAACTCAATGACTTGCATTTTAGTTAGAGAAGATCTTTATCTTTCTATATTAGCTGCTTTGTAGCTGGCAGGGCTCTGATTCATCTTGTTACTTACCTAGACTTAGATGTCATGGTAGCAAGTATCGGAGTTATATAGCTAATGCCTCTGGCTTTGTGTCTTCCGTACATGAGGCTGGTTCATGTCTTCTATTTCATAAAAAGCAGGATGTGTCAGGAGACTGGATACACCGTGGTAAAGGCCATTACCTTATTGAAGGTCATTGCATATTTCTTATAGACTGTTGGGAATTTGTTTGACAACGAAAGGGAAAAGATAATAGATTGGAGCGATATTACGTTATTGTAGCTGGCAGGCCAGCCAGGATTGGCAAGATTAATGCAATTGTTACAGAACAAAGCCTTGAATTATTGACGTATATATCAGTATTATCTCAAAGAGTGTGGTCATTATGCGAGAATCCCTACTATAGGCTTCTTACAGGGGTCATTTGGCTAAAAACACCCTTTTTTTCGTAAACATGCTCTCAGGGGATTATCAGATGCAAAAATGTTTTCCTCTATTCAAAGCCATTCAGAGATATTCTCCAGACTAGAGAGCGGCTACAAAGAGTATCTCTACTTCTGAAAGACGTAACATGTGCATGCATTAGAATCTTAGATGGATACTGAGTAATGCTTCATTTTCTCAATAGTGGCACTGTACAACAATTTCTGCCAAAATTCAATTAAAGCTGACACAAGGCTTTCCACACAGCGGCACCGCCCTACATCTCCTCCCTCACCTCTGTCTATTACTCATCCTCCACAGAGTGGCACCACCCTACATCTCCTCCTCAGCTCTGTCTATTACCCATCCTCCACACAGCAGCACCACCCTACATCTCCTCCCTCAGCTCTGTCTATTACCCATCCTCCACAGAGCAGCACCGCCCTACATCTCTCTCCCTCACCTCTGTCTATTACCCATCCTCCACAGAGCATTACCACCCTACATCTCCTCCCTCACCTCTGTCTATTACCCATCCTCCACAGAGCGGTACCGCCCTACATCTCCTCCCTCAGCTCTGTCTATTACCCATCCTCCACAGAGCGGTACCGCCCTACATCTCCTCCCTCACCTCTGTCTATTACTCATCCTCCACAGAGTGGCACCACCCTACATCTCCTCCCTCACCTCTGTCTATTACCCATCCTCCACACAGCAGCACCACCCTACATCTCCTCCCTCAGCTCTGTCCATTACCCATCCTCCACAGAGCGGTACCGCCCTACATCTCCTCCCTCAGCTCTGTCTATTACCCATCCTCCACAGAGCGGTACCGCCCTACATCTCCTCCCTCACCTCTGTCTATTACCCATCCTCCACAGAGCAGCACCGCCCTACATCTCTTCCCTCACCTCTGTCTATTACCCATCCTCCACAGAGCATTACCACCCTACATCTCCTCCCTCACCTCTGTCTATTACCCATCCTCCACAGAGCAGTACCACCCGACATTCTCCCTCAGCTCTGTCATAACCCATCCTCAACAGAGCGGTACCACCCTACATCTCCTCCTCAGCTCTGTCTATTACCCATCCTCCACAGAGCGGTACCACCCTACATCTCCTCCCTCACCTCTGTCTATTACTCATTCCTCCACAGAGTGGCACCACCCTACATTCCTCCCTCAACTCTGTCTATTACCATCCTCCACACAGCAGCACCACCCTACATCTCCTCCTCAGCTCTGTCTATTACCATCCTCCACAGAGCGGTACCGCCCTACATCTCCTCCCTCACCTCTGTCTATTACCATCTCCACAGAGCAGTACCGCCCTACATCTCCTCCCTCAGCTCTGTTTTATTACCCATCTCCTCCACAGACGGTTTACCGCCCTACATCTCCTCCCTCACCTCTGTCTATTACCCATCCTCCACAGAGCAGTACCGCCCCTACATCTCCTCCCTCAGCTCTGTCTATTACCATCCTCCACAGAGCGGTACCACCCTACATCTCCTCTCTTACCTCTGTCTATTACCCATCCTCCACAGAGCATTACCGCCCTACATCTCCTCCCTCACCTCTGTCTATTACCCATCTCCACACAGCAGCACCACCCTACATCTCCTCCCTCACCTCTGTCTATTACCCATCCTCCACAGAGCATTACGCCCTACATCTCCTCCTCACCTCTGTCTATTACCCATCCTCACAGAGAATTACCACCCTACATCTCCTCCCTCAGCTCTGTCTATTACCCATCCTCACAGAGCAGTACCGCCAAACATCTCCTCCCTCAGCTCTGTCTATTACCCATCCTCCACAGAGCGGTACCGCCTACATCTCCTCCCTCAGTCTGTCTATTACCATCCTCCACAGAGCGGTACCGCCCTACATCTCCTCCCTCACCTCTGTCTATTACCCATCCTCACAGAGCGGTACGCCCTACATCTCCCTCACCTCTGTCTATTACCCATCCTCACAGAGCGGTACCACCCTACATTCTCCTCTCTTACCTCTGTCTATTACACATCCTCCACAGAGCGGGAGCACCCTACATCTCTCCCTCACCTTTTGTCTATTACCCATCCTCCACAGAGCGGCATGCCCTACATCTCCTCCTTCATCTTTGTCTATTACCCATCCTCCACAGAGCGGCACGCCCTACATCTCCTCCCTCACCTCTGTCTATTACCCATCCTCCACTGAGCGGTACCGCCTACATCTCCTCCCTCACCTCTGTCTATTACCATCTTCCACAGAGCGGTTCCGCCCTACATCTCCTCCTCACCTCTGTCTATTACCCATCCTCCACAAAGCGGTTCCGCCCTACATCTCCTTTTTCACCTCTGTCTATTACCCATCCTCCACAGAGCGGTACGCCCTACATCTCCTCCCTTATTTCTGTCTATTACCCATCTTCACAGAATGGCACCACCCTACATCTTCGCCCTCATTTCTGTCTATTACCCATCCTCCACAGAGCGGCACTGCCCTACATCTCCTCCCTCAGCTCTGTCTATTACCCATCCTCCACAGCAGCGCTACCGCCCTACATCTCCTCCCTCAGCTCTGTCTATTACCCATCCTCCACAGAGCAGTACCACCCTACATCTCTCCCTCACCTCTGTCTATTACCCATCTCCACAGAGCAGTACCGCCCTACATCTCCTCCCTCACTCTGTCTATTACCCATCCTCCACAGAGCAGTACCGCCTACATCTCCTCCCTCACCTCTGTCTATTACCCATCCTCACACAGTGCGGTTACCACCCAGCTACACCTACATCTCCTCACTCTGTCTATTACCCATCCTCCACAGAGCGGTACCACCCTACATCTCCTCCCTCAGTTCTGTCTATTACCATCCTCCACAGAGCGGTACCACCCTACATCTCCTCCCTCAACTCTGTCTATTACCTCATCCTCCACAGAGCAGCACCCCTACATCTCCTCCCTCAGTTCTGTCTATTACCATCCTCCACAGAGCGGTACCCCCTACATCTCCTCCCTCACTCTGTCTATTACCCATCCTCCACAGAGCGGTACCGCCCTACATCTCCTCCTCCCTCAACTCTCGTACTTATTACCTCATCCTCCACACGAGCGGTACCGCCCTACATCTCCTCTCACCTCTGTCTATTACCCATCCTCCACAGAGCAGTACCACCCTACATCTCCTCTCTTACTCTGTCTATTACCATCCTCCACAGAGCGGTAGCACCCTACATCTCCTCTCTTACCTCTGTCTATTACCCATCCTCCACAGAGCGTACACCCTACATCTCCTCCCTCACCTCTGTCTATTACCCATCCTCCACAAGCGCAGCACCTACATCTCCTCATTCATCTTGTCTATTACCATCCTCCACAGAGCTGCACGCCCTACATCTCCTCCCTCACCTCTGTCTATTACCTATCCTCCACAGAGAATTCAGCACATCCTCCCCGCTCTATACATCACGCATCGCCCTCCCTCCCTCGTCTGCTATTACCCATCCTCCACTGAGCGGTACCGCCCTACATCTCCTCCCTCAGCTCTGTCTATTACCATCCTCCACAGAGCGGTACCGCCCTACATCTCCTCCCTCACCTCTGTCTATTACCCATCCTCCACAGAGCGGTACCGCCCTACATCTCCCTCACCTCTGTCTATTACCCATCCTCCACAGAGCGGTACCACCCTACATCTCCTCTCTTACCTCTGTCTATTACCACATCCTCCACAGAGCGGGAGCACCCTACATCTCCTCCCTCACCTCTGTCTATTACCCATCCTCCACAGAGCGGCATGCCCTACATCTCCTCCTTCATCTTTGTCTATTACCCATCCTCCACAGAGCGGCACCGCCCTACATCTCCTCCCTCACCTCTGTCTATTACCCATCCTCCACTGAGCGGTACCGCCCTACATCTCCTCCCTCACCTCTGTCTATTACCCATCTCCACAGAGCGGTTCTGCCCTACATCTCCTCCCTCACCTCTGTCTATTACCCATCCTCCACAAAGCGGTTCCGCCCTACATCTCCTTTTTCACCTCTGTCTATTACCCATCCTCCACAGAGCGGTACCGCCCTACATCTCCTCCCTTATTTCTGTCTATTACCCATCCTCCACAGAGTGGCACCACCCTACATCTTCGCCCTCATTTCTGTCTATTACCCATCCTCCACAGAGCGGCACTGCCCTACATCTCCTCCCTCAGCTCTGTCTATTACCCATCCTCCACAGAGCGGTACCGCCCTACATCTCCTCCCTCACCTCTGTCTATTACCATCCTCCACAGAGCGGTACCACCCTACATCTCCTCCCTCAGCTCTGTCTATTACCCATCCTCCACAGAGCAGTACCGCCCTACATCTCCTCCCTCACCTCTGTCTATTACCCATCCTCCACAGAGCTGTACCGCCCTACATCTCCTCCCTCACCTCTGTCTATTACCCATCCTCCACAGAGCAGTACCGCCCTACATCTCCTCCCTCAGTTCTGTCTATTTCCATCCTCCACAGAGCGGTACCGCCCTACATCTCCTCCCTCACCTCTGTCTATTACCCATCCTCCACAGAGCAGTACCGCCCTACATCTCCTCCCTCAGTTCTGTCTATTACCATCCTCCACAGAGCGGTACCGCCCTACATCTCCTCCCTCACCTCTGTCTATTACCCATCCTCCACAGAGCGGTACCGCCCTACATCTCCTCCCTCACCTCTGTCTATTACCCATCCTCCACAGAGCGGTACCGCCCTACATCTCCTCACCTCTGTCTATTACCCATCCTCCACAGAGCAGTACCACCCTACATCTCCTCTCTTACCTCTGTCTATTACCCATCCTCCACAGAGCGGTAGCACCCTACATCTCCTCTCTTACCTCTGTCTATTACCATCCTCCACAGAGCGGTAGCACCCTACATCTCCTCCTTCACCTCTGTCTATTACCCATCCTCCACAGAGCGGCATGCCCTACATCTCCTCCTTCATCTTTGTCTATTACCTATCCTCCACAGAGCGGCACCGCCCTACATCTCCTCCCTCACCTCTGTCTATTACCTATCCTCCACAGAGCGGCACCGCCCTACATCTCCTCCCTCACTCGTCTATTACCCATCCTCCACTGAGCGGTACCGCCCTACATCTCCTCCCTCACCTCTGTTTATTACCCATCCTCCACAGAGCGGTTCCGCCCTACATCTCCTCCTTCACCTCTGTCTATTACCCATCCTCCACAGAGCGGTTCCGCGCTACATCTCCTTTTTCACCTCTGTCTATTACCCATCCTCCACAGAGCGGTACCGCCCTACATCTCCTCCCTTATTTCTGTCTATTACCCATCCTCCACAGAGTGGCACCACCCTACATCTTCGCCCTCATTTCTGTCTATTACCCATCCTCCACAGAGCGGCACGCCCTACATCTCCTCCCTCAGCTCTGTCTATTACCCATCCTCCACAGAGCGGTTACGCCCTACATCTCATCCCTCAGCTCTGTCTATTACCCATCCTCCACAGAGCGGTACCGCCCTACATCTCCTCCCTCACCTCTGTGTATTACCCATCCTCCACAGAGCGGTACCCCCTACATCTCCTCCCTCAGCTCTGTCTATTACCCATCCTCCACAGAGCAGTACCACCCTACATCTCCTCCCTCACCTCTGTCTATTACCCATCCTCCACAGAGCAGTACCACCCTACATCTCCTCCCTCACCTCTGTCTATTACCCATCCTCCACAGAGCAGTACCGCCCTACATCTCCTCCCTCACCTCTGTCTATTACCCATCCTCCACAGAGCAGTATCGCCCTACATCTCCTCCCTCACCTCTGTCTATTACCCATCCTCCACAGAGCGGTACCACCCTACATCTCCTCCCTCACCTCTGTCTATTACCCATCCTCCACAGAGCGGTACCACGCTACATCTCCCTCACCTCTGTCTATTACCCATCCTCCACAGAGCGGTACCGCCCTACCTTTCCTCCCTCACCTCTGTCAATTACCCATTCTCCACAGAGCGGTACCGCCCTACCTTTCCTCCCTCACCTCTGTCTATTACCCATCCTCCACAGAGCGGTACCGCCCTACCTTTCCTCCCTCACCTCTGTCTATTACCCATCCTCCACAGTGCAGCACCACCCTGCATCTCCTCCCTCATCTTTGTCCATTACCCATCCTCCACAGAGCGGCACCGCCCTACATCTCCTCCCTTATTTCTGTCTATTACCCATCTTCCACAGAGTGGCACCACCCTACATCTTCACCCTCATTTCTTTCTATTACCCATCCTCCACAGAGCGGCACCGCCCTACATCTCCTCCTTCATCTTTGTCTAATACCCATCCTCCACAGAGCAGCACCGCCCTACATCTCCACCTTCGTCTCTGTCTATTACCTATCCCGTGCTCTCTGTTTAATTAATGATCTAAGACTAACATCCTCCATCTTTAAGACTTTTCTCATGCTGCACCAGCTTTCTAGATTGCACTAACCATGACAATCAGGTTAATTCCACAGTTTTAAGAATTCCCTAAAATCACACCATTTTACCCAGACCTATTATATCACCTCTAACTTTTTCCTTGGAATCTGTTTTTTCCACACTCCACAATACTTTATTTCTTGTCATACTCAAATACTAGGTGATGAGCAGTTCATGCAGCTTTACATGAATGCTCTTATTTATTTTAATGGTGGCTGGGCCTTACACGACGAGCACTTTTTATATTTTTGTCACCCCTATTTCCTTATGGATTGTAAACTCTTGCCAGCAGGACCCTCAATCCTCTTGGTTAAATTGCTGAATTATGTTACGCTGTAATGTGTGATATTCTTTGTACACATACCTTCTGACTTGTAAAGTTCTGCACAATTTCTTAACCATGGATTCCTCAAAAGTGCCTTCACCGCCACTCTGGAGTTCCCCACCAATACCAGGAGTGCTTTGTCCCATCTATTAGTTATCTGACCACTGCAGCCAATCACCGACTTCAGTGGTAACAATGACATGCACAGCATGTAACCACTAAAGCCTGTGATTGGCCGCAGCAGTCAGGTGACTGGTCTATGTCACGTCATCACTTCCAGTAATTACTTCCCTACCATAGGTTAAATTTTGTATCGCAGAAAAAAAACCCTTAATATCAAATATATTACTTTTTACAGTTAGATTAAGCTGTATTTCAATATATTTTTGTGTTTGGGACTATGTATCGCAAAAATAACTCTGGCTGCTCTTAAGATGTATTAAGAAATTAATCAGCAGAGAACATTGGTCCTACTCCTAAAGAACGTTCCTCATGGGTGGAGATTCACTTTAAGGAATTGCCATTTACTGCACTTTATTTGGCTGCAATGAAATAATTGTACATGATCAATAATAATATAAGAGGTTGTCCTATTATAATTATCAACTTTAGGAATAAAGAGAGATCGGATGGAACGCCTCCACCGCGCCTCGCTGCTTTATTGTTCCCTTAATAGCAGCTCGGCTATGAGATGTTTAATATTGAAATTGCCAAAATGTTCAATGGTTTCAATTTACTCAGAGGCAGTATGTTAATAAGTACTTTACGGGAAAGTGCAGCGTTGCAGTGTAGATTTTTCTGAGCTAACCCCGGCTTAGAGAACCTAACAGGTAATGACTAATGACAAGAGAAAGGAAAATTGACTTGAACATCAAACAGTTCCTCAAAATGCACCTTTTATCTAGCGCTTTCGTTTTCATAGCACAAAGAGCTCACAGCAAGTCTCTCTCTGATTCCATCACACTCGGCACCGTCAAGAACTTGCCGCTAATTACCGGAGCACGGCATGTTACTTTAACCCTTTCACAACTGCTCATGGGAGGATAACCATGGATATTATGTGTTCACAGCCAATTACCTTCCATCAAGCCCACTCAGGGATTCCCCGCACAAGGAGACTGCTGGAATGTTAGGGAGTGCTGGAACTTCTGGTTCCATCATTTTGTTTCTAAGAAAATACCGTTTAGATATGGCCATAGACTGGTCATTTATTTTCTATAGAAGTAATACACGATCTGATATGTTTTAAATAAGCATATGACTATTTAAAACAAATGATTGCCAATGCAAAATGTTTAATACCCTAAATGACATTTTTGGCTTAAAAATATCACTCTGAAGTGAGGTTTCGCCCTTATATCTCGCCATCTACTGCCCCTGTCAAGTATAATCCATCTCTCGCAGCAAAGACGCTGAGACTAATTACAGGAAGTGCAGCAGGGTTTTTGGCTATTGCTTGTTCATAAAAGTGTATAATAACAGGAAAATGGGCTCTTGGTTCAGGCATGTAATCCATTCAACAGGCAGCACTGTGGTTAACACTGGTGTTTTGTAGCTCTGGGTTACTGGGTCCAAATACCACCAAGGACAATTTGTGCAAGGAATTTGTATGTTTTCCCCATGTTTGCATGGATTTCCTCATGGTTCTTCGGTTTCCTTCCACACTGCAAAGACATACTGATAGGGAATTTAGATTGTGAGCCCCAATGGGGACAATGATAATGATATCTATAAAGAGCTGTGGAATTAATGGCGCCATATAGCCAAGCAAAATAAACAAATAACTAATGGTAGGCACAATGTAGTATGATAAGAGAGGGGAAAGGCAGTTCAGCACCTATAATGCTGGCAGAATGCAGATGAACAAGAATGACCCATTAAAAATCAGTGAACGGCAAGTTTAAGACCATGACAGTAAAGTTTCTAGAGGATACGGTGAACAAAACTATCTGTTATGTTTTTTCGGTAAGGTCAGGGGATGACATATGCTGGTGTAACCTGTGCAGCCGCACAGGGATCCAGGAGGTAGCGAGCCCACTTCCACCTCCAAAGCCAGTGAAACTGTGCATTATGATGAACTATAGGCCCGCAAAGGGCCCATATACCATTCTTGCACAGGGGCCCTCTCCTGTTTGTCTGCCAGTGGGTGAGATGATGGGTACATTTTAAGTCAATTAGTCATAACCGAGTACAACTAGAGCCGGACATAGAGAGAGTCCTTACAGCACTGTAATAAATCAAATGGGCAAAAATGTACGTCTCCAGATGATTTTGAGTTGCGTCGGATCCCATAGATTTTTCATTCAAAGCTTGAATGGAGCCATGATATTCCCATTGTCTTCAAGGTAAGTCTTGACCACTGCAACCACATGCAAATATATGAGGTCAAAAGATAAAACTAATAAATATCCAAAGTTGTATTGTGGCTGTGACTAGTGATGAGTGCAAGTGCTCCTTACTTTAGTTTGCCGAGGGTGCTCGGGTATGGCGGGTGATCGTGTGACATGTTCTAGTCCATGCAGCCTTAGGTTTCGCGGCTGTTAGATAGCTGTAAAATATGCGGGGATTTCCTGACAAATACGGGTAATCCCAGCATGTTTTGTGGCTGTCTAATAGCAAAGTCGAATAATGAGCCCTTATGCTCTTCCCTAGCTGTGAATCATGCTGTTGGACACCTACGGTGAAAAAAGGGATTTTGTATTTCTGTAGTTGCCCTGCTTTGTGTCCTCATTGTTACTTTTGATTGTAGAAGCCATCTTGTTAGTGACATTGCAGAAGGGAATTGTCGCATTTCTCCAACGTTTCATTTCATAGTCTTTTTAAATACATTTCGTTATTGTTGCTTGTCTGTCTCCATCCGTTCTTCCCACTTTATCCTTTTAGTACCATGGACAGGGGCAGCACGTTAAGCAGGTATGAACAGGAGGGTAACTTTTGGTCAACAGGATAGAGTCATGTTTGCTATGAAAACACTGAGTTATTAGACTTTTATAGACCATAAACACAAAACTCAATACAGATGTAATCGGAAAACATAAATTGTGTAGTGAGATCGCTGGCGTATAGACCAAGCTACATTCTAGAAAGTTAGAATACTAGAATGGACCCAATTGGCTTTTCTAGATAACGGCTCGGCTTCTGCTCAGACTCGTTATATCGAATCATCCGGATACATTGGGAATAAAGTTGATTATTACAGTAAAGTGTATTTAATCCCCTACAGAATTGATAAGTTTTAATTGTGTCGGGGTAATGTAGACATTACGTTTTGCAACCGAAACAAAGAAACTGTTCACAGCCGGACATGATGATTGTTTCATGAGGTGGAAAACCAGTCCTGGCTGTGCCTGTCCATATCTATTCGGATAAGCTGGCAGTATTTCAAGGCTTTCCACAGCGCTGTGTGCCTGTATGTTTGCCTCTCTGAATCCATCTCCACCAAGCCAGAGGCAAGAATGAAAAGTCAACATATATTTATCTTTTCTGGATATATGGGGCACTGTTCTGGCATTTCTTCTTTTTACTATTCCTCATGGTAACTACTGGACATGGAATAAGGAAATATTTCTTCTTTTTTTGTCAGGGATGTAGAATTTTGATAGTGCTGCGAGCCTTCCAGGCATATAACAACTGTAAACTAATAATCTTATAGAAATATGAATGGTTTATAGCCACGGGGAAAAAAGAGCAATGGATTTACACAAAACGCATCATTCTTTTTCTGCAAACTGTAAGAAGTGAATCCGGTTACTGTATAAATTTAGTATCTTAAAGGCATTAAATAAACGCCCACACAAATTGTGCCCTCCCTACAGCAAAAAAAAAAGCATTAAAGTAAAATATCTCTTCTATATATCATTTCATCTAGGAATATGTGATTGCCGACTTCCACCTACAGTACTGGCACTGGTAGAGAGGTAAAACCTCCTGATCCTTTGGTACCTTCATCTATCTGGTTTTCGATCACTATCACTTCACTGCAGAAGGTAGTTCATACAGTGAAGTTCTTCTCCATAATGGCTCCTAAAGAGGTTGTCCATTAATTTTTCATTGATGACCTACACTTGGGATAGGTCATCAATGCCCGCCTGACATGCTACCCGAGCTATGGAAAGCATGAATCAGAGCCTCGCTCCATGATTGCCATCAGATCTGTTTTTCTCTGAAATGTTCCTGTCGTTTCAGAGAAAACATAGTTTAAACACTATAAGGAGAGAACCTGATTGATAGGTATCTCCAGTTGTACACACATGGCACAGACCTGTCAATCAACTGGGGCGGGGCAGTGAGAAGCTGCCCAGGGGCGGCGGTAGACTAGTCTTGTCTCTTAGTCTGATCTCAGCCGGATCTTTATGCTTTTTTGTCTCATTTTTTTCACGTTTTTGAAGCAGTTTTGACGCCTTTTTCATGCGTTTTTGTCGCGTTTTTTACAATGCCAGTCGATGGCTGCGGAACCACCGCGATTCCGTAAAATTAATGAACATGCTGCTTTTTTTCCGCAATGCGATTCCCTGCGGAAAAAAACGCAGCATGGGCACAGCAATAGCGAAATGTATTTAAAATCAATGGTATGCGTTTTGTAAGTGTTTTTTAAGCATTTCCACAGCGGGAAAACTACTGCAGAAATGCTTAAAAAATGCAACATGGGCACATAGCCTCAAAGTACGTTTCCTCTGAAACGCCGGAGTGTTTCAGAGAAAGACATACCTGACTGCAATTGTACAGAAAGGGTCTGACTCGGGCTGAACATGGCTGATGCGGCATGAATCGTCTGACGCCTTCACTTTAACAGCTTGTTTTTGCATCAATGGATTATAAACACATTAACAAAACTTACTGACTTTCTTACTGTGCAAATTTTGGAGAGAAAAAACAGGTTTCTGCTGATTTTTTTAAATAATCTTGCCCTGTTTCATGTTGCAATTTTGTTCTGGCAAATAAGCATGATCTTTTTCCAATGTTGTCCAAGCCTCTTACTAATATGATATGCAATTTGAGAAGTGGATTAACTAATGGCTGCAGCTGCCCTTATTACCATAAAAGAGTTGGTCAGGATTAAGAAAACATGGCTGCTTTCTTTCAGAAAGAGCACCACACCTGACCATGGATTTGGCATTAGCCCAGCTAAATTCACTTCAACAGGGTTGAGTTCTAATCCTGGGCAACCGTTTTAAGTTTATAGTGTTTTTTTAATTTAGTATTGAAAGGGGTTGTCCACTACTCGTACAATTCATGTCAATCAGCATGTTAAATAGCAAAACTAGTGCCAGCGCCATTCCAGTGGTATCTGCACTCTCTCTTCCGGGTCTTGAGTCACATGATGTCATGTGATCCATGCGCCCAATCACCGCTGGCTTTACTCAGCTCTGTTGTCCTCTTGATGTCTGATTCATCCGGAGGACAGGAGAGTGAAGCCAATGCTGATTGGTCGCAGGTATCCCATGACAAAACAATGAAACGCGAGTCCTAGGATAGCCAGTGCCAACATCGCTGGTATGGCGCCGGCACCTGAAGTGAGTGTAAGTGGGGTTATTTTATTTGAGGGAAACAGGGATTCAGAGCAGGTTGTCTGAGTAGTGACAACCCCTTTAATGAGAAGCAATATTATAAAGCTAGATAGATGTTTTAAAATGGACATCCGGTCTCAGAAATACACCTTTCCTATGTCATGCAGAAGTGACTCCTCCTCTTCTGATAGAATTTTCCTACACAAACCATCAAATCTGTACAAACCACAATAAGACTTGGCAAGTTTCTGTCTTTCTTGCCGGGCTAGTGCATTTCTTTCATCCCCTATGACGTACATATGAGATCTGGAAATCATCTTTGTACAACTCAATTCAGCTGTCAACTTATGTTCGAGATGTCTCGTGGTCGCTTTAATACATTTTATTTGCATTGTTTTGGATCCCCTATAATCCCAGCTTCCCTGATGGAAGGAAACAAAGGAGAAGATATGGAAAATACTCTGCTTCTTATGTGTGTTCTACATGTTCTCTTCCATATTTACCCTGGAAGACCTCCCACCTTATCTTTACCCATATATTCAGTTTCAGCAAATCGATTTTATGCATTGTGGAATGAAAAGTTAAGTAACTCTCTAATATATTTTGTATATCAATTACTTATGAAGCTGTAATTCGCTAGTAGCCTCCAATATTTGCTGTGGCAGGTTGAACATGTGCCCATCATGGGGTATCTTATTACAATACACTTGTCTTATTACAAAACCTATGTGACCATCACATGACCGAGAAAGTAAGAACCGGTAGGAAGCCATCAATTGACATCAAGCTGAGGTGAAGAAGAGGACCTGGTGACAGTAATATTATTTTAGCCCCGCTGCTCCCCTAAGTAAATCTGCTCTTTATTTTTTTTTAAATCTATCATATGGTTCCTGAGATATGGGCTTTTTCATTTGCTGCCAATTTTTATGGTCCTTTCCAATGGGGTGGTGCTTTCAGGGTTCCTTGGGGGAGTATATTTATGCTGCTCTGCATGATTAACCTGTAAGTCACGCCCCATTGTAAAGTTGATAAAAATTAGCACTAAATAAAAAGAGGTCGATAACTCTGGAAATGGTCACATGTCCTCTTTAAGTGTTGCCAGAAAATAACCTATTGTTTAAATCAAGTTTTTGCGTTACATGTACTTTAAAAAAAAATGCTGACAATGTTTTTTTTCATATGATCCTAATTAAAAAATAAATTCAGTAATGTTGAAATTTTCACAGTAGCCTTGAATTTACTCCATTTGAGCACATTCTGTCTGACTGTTCATCAGTGGAGTTCAAACTCTTTATAGATGGTTTTGTATACCTGTTCCAGCCCGATGAGCATCAACCACTCTTGTTCTGAGGTCTTCAGAAATCTTTTTTGTTCCTGTCATCATACGCCTCCTTAAATGTGTGTTGTGTAGATGAGACTTTGATACATCCCTACTCTTTAAGTAAAACAGGTCACCCACCCTCAACTGATTGTCATCCCATTGATCAAAAACACCTGAATGAAATTTTATCTTCAAATTATCTATTGATCTTAAAAATTCCCATACTTTTGCCATTTACAGACATGTGATATTGGCAAAAGTTTTTTTAAAAAAATCAAATTTTTTTTTCAACCAAAATTATTTTCAGTTTAACTTTATTTGTCAACGGCAGGTTGAATGCTGCCCACACCATGCTTGGCTTTTTTCAGTCTTTGATGCCACTATTTGAATTGAACACTATTTAAGGCACAGTTCTGTTGTTTTCTGTACTTGTGGTTCTCCTGATGAAGAAGTGACTGCACTTTGAAACGAGTTGAGAATAAAACCACATTATCTGCTCCACTGTCTCAAGACTAATATTTGTGACTCGTTTGTTTGATGTTGTTCTCTGTATCTACTTTTAAGATTTTTGTGGAAATCTGATGTAGTTTTAGGTCAAATTTACGCAGAAATATGGAAAAATTCTGGTTGACAAACATTCGAGTACCACTATACATTTCGATTTGCTGAAACAACATGAAATTAGAGTAAAAAAAAAATGCCCCAAAGGCCAGTGTGCAACTTGCAAGATTTCTAATTTGTATTTTTAATAAAGTTTATTATATGGAATAGCCAATTTGTTTATAAAAAATACATTTAATACAAAAACCTCTTTTTTTAAAAAATAGGTAATTTTATGATGACACAATAACTTATGCATCTATTCTGAGAACTCATTTCTCTAGTGTGGTATTCCTCCTGGATAACTATGAATACATTGATAAATTGGAGTTCGCGTTCCACTTTGTCAAAGGGGTTTGTCCATTTCCACAATGACACTAGCCGTACTGATTGGACAGACAGAGTCAGAGTGTGTGGGACATAACCTCCACTGGGTGCAGCACATTGGCTCAGTGGTTAGCACTGTTGCTTTGGAGCACTGGGGTCCTGGGTACAAATCCCACCAAGGACAGTATCTGCAAGGAGTTTGTATGTTCTCCCCGTGTTTGCGTGGTTTCCTCCGGGTTCTCCAGTTTCCTTCCACACTCCAAAGACATACTGATAGGGAATCTAGATTGTGAGCCCCATCGGGGACAGTGATGATAATGTCTGTAAAGTGCTGTGGAATATGATGGCGCTATATAAGCAAAAGCATCATAATAATAACAATTCATATTTATTCATAAAAGGAATAAAACAGGGAACAGCAAATCTAGGAAAAAGTGTTATTTCATGAGAAATACAAGTATATACTAAAATTGGCATATCAGAGGAGGTGACCGGTTATATTTAAGGTGTCCATAAACATTAAATTGCTGGCACTTCCAACCAAAATTGCCAACAGATTTCTCAGCTTTACTCTTCCGGGAGATTCCCTACACTTTTTGTATCTGGGATGTGTGCCAAACACCTACTGTAGCTTGCAACCAATTCTCTTCCAAGATCCCTAGGTGGTGTTAAATTTCTCCCAGAGTTGGCGTGGAATGAAGGTGTTTCCCTACTTCCCGGCTATATTTGAGAAGCACTGAAAGTACTGGGAAATCCACTTTAATGTTTTTAATAGGAAGCTTGAGTTACTTATTTTAACTCTAGAAAAAAGATGTGCTGAGTAGTGATGAGCGAGTATACTCATTACTCGGGTTTTCCCGAGCATGCTCAGGTGTCCTCCAAGTATTTTGGCGTGCTCGGAGATTTAGTTTCCGTCGATGCAGCTGCATGATTTGTGGCTGCTGGACAGCCTGAATACATGTGAGGAATGCCTATTTGTGAGGGAATCCCCACATGTATTCAGGCTGTCTAGCACTCGCAAATCATTCAGCTGCGTCGACAGAAATTAAATCTCAGAGCACGTCAAAATACTCGGAGATCACCCGAGCATGCTCGGGAAAACCCGAGCAATGAGAATACTCGCTCATCACTAGTGTTGAGTAGTGATGAGCGAACGTGCCGGGATCAGTTGTTATTCGAGCATGCTCGGGTGCTAACCGAGTGTCTTCGGCGTGCTCGAATACCATGTTCGAGTCACCGCGGCTGCCTGTCTCACGTCTGTTCAACAGCCACAGCACATTCAGGGATCGCCTAACAAACACCACGTTCGCTCATTACTAGTGTTGAGTATAGTTACCACCTTCTTCTTGGGTTAATAGTACTCTTATCCATTGGTGGAACAGTGAATTTCAGGCGGCATTGTGCTGTTTTTAGTTTTTGCATTTGCCTTCATTTCTTTCCTAGAGCAAGCACGACAGAGAATTAATTGCTAAAAATACAAGCACATTGATATTACGATACAGCAATTAGTTCTTTAATCTCCATTTGCAAGAAGAAACACTGGCGGAGAAACATTTTAAATAGTCTAAATACAATTTCTATTGCAACATTATCCTGCAGTCAAGGGCCTAACATCATCAAATTTAGTATTCCGCTTTGTCTCTTATCATTTGTAACCTACATTGCTAAAAGGATTTTGATTGTAGCAGCAGCGGTTTTATCAGGCAAATGTGTTCTATCCAATCTAAGAGCTTGTTAAGATTGTACTATCCTTATTAAATCCTTGGCATCTGCAGCGCTAGAGGGACCACTGAATTGTGATGCAGATTAATAGATTAATCTTCACTATATTACTTTATTACATTGATGTTTTTGTAATATTTCTATCCGTTTTATCTCCTTCAAACACAGAAAGGATGGATTATAGTTTTTCTCACTGTTTGATAGGTTTCAGCTGCTTGACAATGCTTTCTGTCCTACTATATAAACAGTGGCCTTTGTTTTAATCATAATGTTATATGTATAGAGTCTAAATATTGTCTCCCGAAAGGGTCATCCATCAACTGAGATCCGTCACCAGGACAGGGCTATTTAGGAGAGGGCATTGGGCATGGTTCTGCTAAATAGATGTCTAGCATAATGAAAAATGAGTCACAATAACGTTACTGTGGAGCATCGGTGGTGGTCACTGAGTACCTGGGAGAAAGGCTTTAAACAGGTGTCAACAAGCCACCAACATGCCACACTGTGGGGGGGGGGGAATCATAATGAAACTCCGGGGTGCATCAACCAGCCATCTTGTTTTGATCATAGTATTTAAACACAGGACTAAGATAAGCAAAATATGGCCCCCATTCATCAAGTGGTTTACACCACAAAAATGGCTTAAATTACAACAAGAATGTATGACAACCCCTGACCCTCATATATTTGTTCCTCTGGCTCATGGCAGGGACTAATGTCTAAAATTCATAAAGGGGTACACACTTCTTAAAGGGAATCTGTTGGCAGGTTTTTGCTATGGAATCTCATTGCAGCATTATGCAGGGGCAGAGACCTTGATTTTGGCGATATGTCACTTGCTTTACTGCTTGGTGCAGTTTTGATAGAATCCCTGTTTTCCCTGTTGTAGATTCAGCAGTGGTCAGAAAGTTGAGCTGTGTATAACTCCACCCACACCCCTGATTGGCATCCAATCAGTGCTGGGAACTGGGTTGCACATTAGGTGGACTGGTGTGCATGTGACGCCTAGTCCTCTAGTGATAATCTGCTGATAAAACAGTGATTGTATGGGAATTACAGCAAGCAGCCCAAGAAGTGACACACCACCGGAATCAGGCTAACAGATTTCCGTTAATGAATTTGATGTATCTTACTCCAGCACAATGTTCATCAAGACATGCATGCAAAACGCCAGTTTTTATGAATACCCAAACTATACTATAACTCCATGGTTACTTTGCACTCTTTAGTGATTCCTGCCAAACTGCCAAAACATGGATATATATCAATATAAAGCACTTTCATCTTTATTACCTGATTGCATTTGAAAGTTACTTTCTAAAAAAAAAAATTGAAAATTAAAAGGGTTGACTGTGATTAGAAAAAAAAGTTCTGGTATAGACTTGAGTCTAGCAATTTGCAGGTCCTTGTTCCAATGGCCACCTCAGTACTCTGATGTAGCTGGGTTAGAGCACCGCGAACACTCTGCTACTTGACAGCTTCATTGGTGGCTCTTCTGGCATGCATGGCACCACGATGTGGTGTTGGCCAGGGTCCTGAGAATCATTTTGCTCAACTCTAGTCCGCTATTTTCCCAGAACCAGCGCTTCTTTTAGTAAATAATACTAATGACCCCCGTCAGCGCAAAAATCCAAATCCTGTATTCCAAAGCTTCAGCTATAAGTCCTGATGGAGCCACTGACCATAGACTAAAACACAATGTGAACCCATCCTTAGCAAAACCTACTTTTTAATTTTTGAGAAGCCTCAATCTACAGGGACCTATCTTAATAACCTGTGCTGTATTTAGTTTGTATTTTATGAGCAACACAGTGCTTAATGTTGACCTAAGAGTCAAGGATTTGGTGATCACCATAATCACTAGTAATTAACCAATGCCTTCAGATTAGACTATTTATTACTCCTTTATTATCTCCCACTGACATAAATCCACTTAGATTTTCACGCTAACAGCACACTCTAGTCACTGACAAGACTCATTCCACCAATTTCCACCCAGTGGAACACGAACTGTCATTTACCTTTTTTTTATTCCCACTTTTCTTTTTTCTTTTTTTTTTTATTGTTCAGCCAAATGAGAAAATGAGTGTTGGAGTAATTATAGCTGTGTGATATTTTGTGTTCCTTTTCCCGTGTGCTAATCATGTGGGTTTAATCATTGCATGATTTCTGGGTCAATCCAGATGTTGATAGGATTTCTTTGTTTGGATCATTTAATTGAAATAAGCGCATTCACTGAAGGTCGCGAAGGTTTCAGCTGCCGCGGTTTGGAGCTGGGAGCAGACAGCCGTCCAGCACTTTGGGATGTGGCAGGAAATCTACATGACAATAGCCATATCCTGTGCTTCAGGGTTTATTCTGAGAGCAGTAAACTACAGGTGAATTTAAGATTTTATTCTAAAATCAAGCCTGTCGACACTGTTAACAGCCGTTTTGTTATTTTGTTTTTTTTTTAACAATAGATATAAATTTTAATTATTAAAATTCTATTATTGATGCTGATTTTAACGTTCAAGACTCATATTGTCCTCTAATTCCGCTTCCTCACACCTTGCAAATTGCGTTTCGCCATTACCGCTCTTTCCAGTGAGTCTTGTCATTGTGTAATTAGTCATACAGGTACAATAGTGAATCCCTAAGGACGGCAGAGCTGCTGGCGAAGCGATTTCATTGTAGCTTGTAACAGATGGGCATGTCCTGGGGCCTCAGAATCAAAAGCACTTCAAGCGTAATACTACAGAGCTTAATGTATAGTGCTACATTCATGGGAACGGTGTTGGTGGAATTCACAAGTTCCAATTAGGTTGTTATACTCAATAGACCTAAGAATGGTTTACAATTACCTAAGGATCCTCCCTGTAAAATATTATTTTATCTTTTCAAATTTCTGCTATGGAGACATGAATAGTGTAACTATTGGGAAATTACAAGAATATGATTGGACCAGGAGTATACTATTCTATAAATAATGGCATAGATTATATACTCAACGAAAGACGCCCTATTAGGCACATAACTGAAATAAGTAAATCTACCAAAGAAAACAGTATAAAGTGCTTGTAATAAAAGTACAAATTTTATTAAACAAGAAAAATAGAAAAAGTAAAAAATGTTTTATGCAACAAAAACAAAATTAATGAACAATTGTACAAAAATGGCAAAACAGGTACTACCTTCAAAATTAAAATTGGGAGAAGACCACAGAGAAACCTGACCCTTATTGCGTGTGGTGTGGCCCATATAATGATTAATAGTCAATGGCCATGTGTGGTAAACAGAGAAATGATTGCTGCCCCCATATAGATAACCATATTGTGAAAAAACAGCAAGGTATAGGGATGGCAAGAATACAATATGTGCTATTAAGCACCATTAGGCATGGCAAAATATTTAGTGCAAACACTGTGTGTATATTTATATGCCATGAATTGTAAAGAAGCTCATACAAGCTGCAAGAAAGGGACGAAACGCGCGTTGGGGCGCCTTGGGGAGACTACACTACACTGACCGCTACCGTTGTAAGTTTTACTGTGGACTCTGCTTTATACTTTTTGGTCAAAGTTTTGGAACATAGTATGGTGCGTTTAATATAGCCCCGTTACTTTCTTGCAGCTTGTATGGGCTTCTTTACAATTCATGGCATATAAATATACACACAGTGTTTGCACTAAATATTTTGCCATGCCTAATGGTGCTTAATAGCACATATTGTATTCTTGCCATCCCTATACCTTGCTGTTTTTTCACAATATGGTTATCTATATGGGGGCAGCAATCATTTCTCTGTTTACCACACATGGCCATTGACTATTAATCATTATATGGGCCACACACATGCAATAAGGGTCAGGTTTCTCTGTGGTCTTCTCCCCAATTTTAATTTTGAAGGTAGTACCTGTTTTGCCATTTTTGTACAATTGTTCATTAATTTTGTTTTTGTTGCATAAAACATTTTTTACTTTTTCTATTTTTCTTGTTTAATAAAATTTGTACTTTTATTACAAGCACTTTATACTGTTTTCTTTGGTAGATTTAAATAATGGCATAGATATAAGTATATGGCAAGAAACTCCAAACAACCGTAAGGCTATGTGCACACGTTCAGGATTTTTCGCGTTTTTTTTCGCGATTTTCCACGGCAAAAACGCCTAAAAATGCATGCAGTAAGCACCATATTATTCAGAGTGCATTCTGCTATTTTTGTGCACATGGTGCGTTTTTTTTTTCCGCGCAAAAAACGCATCGCAGTAAAAAACGCAGCATGTTCATTATTTTTGCAGTAAATTTGCGTATTTCCCGCTATATTATTGACCTAGAATGTTCAGGAAAAAATCGCAGTAAAAACGTAGTAAAACCACGATAAAAACGCATGCGGATTTCCTGGGGAAAAGTCCGTTTTTTCTCCAGGAAATTTCTGCAAAGATTCCTGAACGTGTGCACATAGCCTAAAGGTAATCAATGCGTTTTACTGTACCAGCAAAGTGAATAAGATTTCTGAAACCTCATGCTGGCACTGCTATTTTTTCCGTGCACATTTGAAACAGTGTCAATTGTTTCAGGTTTTTTTGCAACATGTTTCACCCATTCAAATGTATGGGAAAAATACTCAATAAAAAACGCACATATTTTACGCAGTGTTTTTTCAGCCAACACCCCAATACTTGCAGCAGATTTTTCTTCTGCAAATCCTGAAAATGTGCGCTAAAGGGCTTACAATGCAATATAAGATAATTGAAAATAATGCAAGATATAATAGTCATTGATTTACGGTATTTTAAATAATTTTTACATCAAATTTTTTCTGTGCAACATGTCCATATATAGTGTACATAGAGTGACATTGTCATATATAGTGTGACAGGGTCACTGGCACTGTATAGGCCCCGTCTTACATAGCGAGATCGCTAGCGATCTCGCTATGTCTGACACGTACCAGCGATCAGGCCCCTGCTGGGTATTGCTGGTCGTGTCAGAAATGCCTGGACTTTTTTTGATCGCTGGTCTCCCGCTGGCCAGCACGCATCGCTGCGTGTGGCAGGCAGGAGACCAGCGATCAGCTGGTAACCAAGGTACACTTCGGGTTTCCAGGCGCGGGGCTGTGCCTGGAAACCCGATGTGTACATTGGATACCAGCGCGCTGCTGCAGGGGAGCTGGTAACCAAGGTACACATCGGGTTTCCAGGCACCGTGCAGCGCCTGGAAACCCGAAGTGTACCTTGGTTACCAGCTCCCTGCATCAGGGCGCTGGTATCCAACGTACACTGCGGGTAACTAGGCGACGTTACCCGCTATGTCGCTGTCCTGATCGCTGCTGAGAGCTGCCTGTTTGGCAGCTCAGCAGCGATCATGTAGCAACACACCAGCGATCCTGATCGTTGTCAGGATCGCAGGTGTGTCGCTATGTGAGACGGGGCCCTATGTGTGGGGAGATATGTATCACAGAAATTGCTTTCTTCTGTGATCTAGAAACCCAAAAGTTTCTCTCCAGCATGTTATGTGCTGAAGGGGTTAATCGGCCATGATAAGGGATGGGTTTTTTAGTTGAGTATGTCAGAGATGGGCAGGATGCCTACTCACCATATCTCCACCTCAAGGCATTGGCTGGGGAGTTAGATGTTGAGCCACTGTTTTTTTCTCTGTTGTGTATTTGGAGAGGAAAGACTCCAGACATGGCTCCAGGAGGAGTTGAGGACTTGTATGTTACCTGCGGGTGAATCCTGCAGGAAAAAGGACTCTATTGAACTTTGTCTTTATGTTTTGCCATTAGGCCAGAAAGGCCACGTTTACTTTATTCAACCCTGCTACAGTTTATGCTGTGCTGTAAAAAAAAATAAAAATAGCAGATGAGGCGTTCCTGAGTTTACCTCTGCAAACAGTTGAGTGAGTCAACCCCTCACAATAGCAATACTCGGCATGTGTCACTGGTGTTTAGTCCACAGGTAAGTTTTCAGCAGAAAAAAATACTTGTGTATTTTTATACTATATTTTTATTACATATGTAAATATGATATGTATAACATAATTGTATATTATATATAGCATATTTTAAAAAGGATGATGTGTTCCTGAAAACTCATCTCACACAAGTTTTTTGCTCGTTTGTCAGGCGATTGGCAGCCTGTTTACACTGGATGATTATAATCGGCTGGTGTAAATGCTCCCTAAAAAACTCCTGGACAACATTGGCCTTTCAATAGATATTCCATTCTCGGAAATTTATGACATATCCTTTGGGCGCAGTCAGATGGCTGTATAAATCGGATGGAGGTCGGAACGTAATGCCGGGAATGGCCGGGGGCTCTCCCGAACCAAGAGTGAGAGCTGCATAGAAATATATCAAGCTGTCACTCTCGGATTGAGAAAGCTGTTGGTCAGTCCGAGCATTAAGTTCCGATCTCCATCCTATTTGTACGGCCATCTGACTGTGCCCTTAGGATACCGAAAAAATGAGGATATTGCAGCTCAGTGACATTTACTATTGAAGCAGAGCTGCAGTACCTTACACAGTCCATGCACAAGAGTGGTGCTGTTTCTATGTAATTTTTTAAAAAAGCAGACCCTTTATTCCAATCTCAGAAAATCTTAAAGTTGGAGGCCCCATATACAATAAGTAACCGTTGGCCAAATGATGACCGTTCAGCCAGCACCTATCTTTCCTGTCTCCGGTACACAGGAGCGCTCACTCTGCTGTGTTCTTCCATATTCTCTACGAGAGAGACACTGCCAGACTCCTCTGGTAGCGGCTTATGTAACAGAGAACAAAAAGATTATGTAACCGAGAACAAAAGGATTGGCAGTCCCAAAGCAGACATGCTGGATCCTTATTTATCTCCAACATCATTGGTCCGGGAAGAACAAGGAGGCCCCCACATATGTTAGACTGTTGGGGAGCTCGCCAATATTGACAGGATTGGCCAACTTTAGTCTGATGTGAATGGGGATCTTGACACAGGTCTGTATAAAATTTCCCTACTGTAAATGTTTCCTAATGATGTGTCTGGACAAGACATAACATCAGAGCCATATCCTACTGTATGTCTTCCGTTAGATGATGCCTCTAATTGCATGTAATTATATTTGTTACCTTGGTAATAGTGTTGAGCGATACGATACTGCAAATATCGGGTATCGGCCGATATTAGCTGTATCGGACTTTCGATTCCGAGTTCCGATATTGTCGTCTTATCGGATACCGGAATCGGAATTGTCACTGTCACTGTCAGTGTCCGTCGGTCGGGTCTGTCAGGAGTCAGCGGCACTTACCTGGCAGAAGATCTCAGGCGGTCACGGCCTGGACTGCTTGATGGCCGCCATCATCTTTCCCCGGCAATCACATGCAGTTTCTCGCGATAACTGCAGTGACTGCTGGGTAATCCCGGCCGTAAAGCAGTCAGTCCGATGACGTCACCGCCGGGGAAGCAGGTAATCAGCTGTGCTGCGTCGCGATGACAGGCTCTGGTATACTGTTGGTTTGTTTTTTTCCTTTTTTTACAGGAGATCGATGGTGTCGCAGGAATGAGAGTACAATAAAAGAAATGAAAACTGTGTTGTCTCTTATTTCATTAAAAGACTTTTTTCTTGCTTTGTCTTTTTTTTATACATTTAAAAACTTTGTGATTAATAATGGATCGGTGTCTTATTGACGCCTCTCCATTATTAACCGGGCTTATTGTCACCGTGCAATCAACGGTGACATTAACCCTTTATTACCCCACTTGCCACCGCTACAGGGCAGTGGGAAGAGCCGGGTAAAGTGCCACAATTGGCACATCTTTTGATGCGCCAAATGTGGGGCTGCTGTAGCCTGGTATTATCAGGCTGTTGAGGGTCAAAATCCATGGGCCTTGACAGTCTTTTAATACCAGGCCGCAGCAGTCTGCATTTTACTTAGCTGGTTAACAAAAATAGGGGGACCCCTACGCCGTTTTTTTTTCGAGGGGATCCCCTATTTTTGTTAACCAGTCAAGCTAAGCAGACTGCTGTGGCCTGGTATTATCAGGCTGGCAAGGTCCATGGATCTTGGCTCCTTACCAGCCTGAAAAACCAGGCCTCAGCGGTCTGCTTCATCTGGCTGGTTAACAAAAATAGGGGGGACCCCACGCCAATTTTTTTTCGAGGGGATCCCCTATTTTTGTTAACCAGCCAAGATATGCAGACTGCTGTGGCCTGGTATTATCAGGCTGGCAAGGTCCATGGATCTTGGCTCCTTACCAGCCTGAAAAACCAGGCCTCAGCAGTCTGCTTCATCTGGCTGGTTAACAAAAATAGGGGGGACCCCA
Organism: Oophaga sylvatica; assembly: GCA_033576555.1. Classification (NCBI taxonomy): domain Eukaryota; kingdom Metazoa; phylum Chordata; class Amphibia; order Anura; family Dendrobatidae; genus Oophaga; species Oophaga sylvatica. The sequence goes on along the minus strand of JARQOD010000008.1, from coordinate 86,969,627 downwards.
CGCCAATTTTTTTTTAGAGGGGATCCCCTATTTTGTTAACCAGCCAAGATATGCAGACTGCTGTGGCCTGGTATTATCAGGCTGGCAAGGTCCATGGATCTTGGCTCCTTAACAGCCTGAAAAACCAGGCCTAAGCAGTCTGCTTCATCTGGCTGGTTAACAAAAATAGGGGGGACCCCACGCCAAATTTTTTCGACGGGATCCCCTATTTTTGTTAACCAGCAAAGATAAGCAGACTGCTGTGGCCTGGTATTATCAGGCTGGCAAGCAGGGTCGGACTGAGCCACCGGAGAAACCTCCGGTGGGCCCCAGCTCCTGCGTGGTGGGCCCTGATTTGAAAGGATAGGTCGCGGGACAGGGGGGCGGTGGCCCCGGGCCCGCGCTCTGAGGGGGCCCACCCGGTGCACGCCGATACAGTTACATTCTGCGGCAGAGCAGGGAGAATCGATCTTCCTGCTCTGCCGCCCAGAAGCTATGGGGCCTGAACAGGCGTTGGGGGGGCCCGGTGCCAGCAGTGGGCCCCCCACCCGTCATCGGAGGGTCAGCTGTATCGGCATCCAGCCGATACAGCTGACCGCATAGAGAGAGAAGGAGCGAGAGCTCCTTCTCTCCCATAATCCCCCTCTCAGCGTCTGACAGCGGGCGCGATGACATCACCTGCCGGCGCCCGCTGTCAGACGCTGAGAGGGAGAACAGTGAGCAGAACAGGAGCCGGGAGGTGAGTATTGTTTTTTTTTTTTTTTTAATGGGGGTGCATTATACTACAGAGGCTGTATATGGGGGGTGCATTATACTACAGAGGCTGTATATGGGGGCTGCATTATACTACAGAGGCTCCATATTGGGGTGCATTATACTACAGAGACTCCCTATGGGGATGCATTATACTACAGAGGCTGCCTATGGGGGTGCATTATAATATAGCGGCTGCCTATGGTGGTGCATTATATTATAGACTCTGCCTATGGGGTTTATTATAATATAGAGGCTGCCTATGGGGGTGCATTATACTATATTGAGGACTATCTGGTGTATTATGCTGTATGGATGCTATCTAGGGGCCATCATACAGTGTTTGACCCATTAAATAGTTTGGAGACATTAAGGGGTCAGTATATATCCAGTGAGGGGCATTATTCTGTGTATAGGGAGATGTACAGGGGAGACTTGGGACATTATTAAATGTAAAGTGGACACTTATTGTTATAGGGGAACTCGGGTTACTGTGACTGTCAAAGGGGCACACAGGCCATTATTACAGTCTAGGGGACAAAATGTGGTCACTGTTTTCTAGGGCACTTGCACCCGGCATTACTATATTCTAGAGGGGTGCTTTAAAATTTAGAGGTCACACAGAACCACACAGCAGGTGCAGTAATAGGGACACATACGGCAGCAGCAGCAGCTCAGTATTGGGGTATCACGTGCAGTAATAGGGACACATACGGCAGCAGCGGCTCAGTATTGGGGTATCAGGTGCAGTAATAGGGACACATACGGCAGCAGCGGCTCAGTATTGGGGTATCAGGTGCAGTAATAGGGACACATATGGCAGCAGCGGCTCAGTATTGGGGTATCAGGTGCAGAAATAGGGACACATATGGCAGCAGCGGCTCAGTATTGGGGTATCAGCAGGATGAGGAGTTTGTGCAGGTTGAGAATAGTCCAATTGGTGACCAAGACAGTGCTAAAAATATGAGAAGTGAAATGTGTCTTTGTTGTAATCTCTGCAGTCGAGTCCTGGCTGGAGAAGTCGTCATGTCGGTCTGGGCCAGATGGAAAAGAAATGAAAAGTGAACAATTCCATTAGAAAGAACATCAGCGGTAAGTCATTATCTGTACCTGTGCTGTAATCTATTATATGTTCTGTAGGACTGGTATTATTTACCACAGACCATATGGCGGTAATATCAATATTGGTCTTTTTATATATAGATTATTTTTGGCAACAGCGCGGTCATTTGCTGAGGTTCTCTGATTAGGGGCCCACTCAGAAGTTTCGCCCCCACTAAACCAAAACCCTAGCTACGCCTCTGGCTCTCTCTCTAGTCTTTCTTTCTCTCTCTAGTCTTTCTCGCTCTCTGTTCTTTCTTTCTCGCTCTCTGTTCTTTTTTCTCTCTGTTCTTTCTTTCTCTCTCTCTTTTCTTTCTTTCCTCTCTTTCTTTCTCTGTTTGTTCTTTCTCTCTCGCTGCTCTTTCTTTCTTTTCCTCAGTACCAGCCACTGTGCCCTCATTACCAGTCAGTGTGATCAGCAGTGCTAAATGGGTACGCTTGGGGCCAGGATATGGGTGTGATTAGCTGTTAAATGGGTGTGGTCGGGGCGTGGCCTAAAATTTGCAGCGACGCCCTACGCGCGCCGCAGCCTTTAACCCTCTTTCCTGTCTTCAAAATTTGGGAGGTATGCTGTATGACCTCACTACAACTTCTGGCCATGCTCCTGATGAGCGCGACGGATGGTCTCCTGAGGGATCTCCTCCCACACCTGGACTAAAGCATCCACCAACTCCTGGACAGTCTGTGGTGCAACGTGGCATGGCCTAAAATTTGCTGCAGCAGGCACAGCGTGCCACAGCCTTTGTCCCTCTTTCCCTTCTTCAAAGGTTGGGAAGTATGATGGTGGGCCCCAAGAATATTTTTTCTCTGGTGGGCCCAAGGTACTCCAGTCCGACGCTGCTGGCAAGGTCCATGGATATTGGCTCCTTAACAGCCTTAAATACCATGCCTCAGCAGCAGGGGCGTACATAGAAATCATGGGGCCCCATAGCAAAAGTCTGAATGGGCCCCCCCCCAAAAAAAAAAACCCAGAGCCATTGTAAATGTAAAGTGCCAGCACAGTGAGGGGACACATTAAACAAAAAAATGTATTATGCCCCCATAGATTGTGCCCCCATAGATGCTCCATAGTATAGGCCCTTATGCTGCCGCAGCTGCTGCAACCAAAAAAAAAAAAAAAGACATACTCACCTTTCGTCGCTGGGGGCCAGGTGTCCGGTGTCCTGAGCAGGGGTGACACCAGGTGCCGATGTCACCGCTCGCTCAGGGCCCCGGCACCTGAGATATTTACCTGTCCTCTCTCCACTGCTGTCTGAGTGCCACTGTCTTCGGGGTCCTCCAGCAGTGAATGATCAGGCAGAGGGCGCGGCGCGCACTAACGACGTCATCGCGCCCTCTGACCTGAACATTGCAGCAAGAGGACGCGAGCAACGGTGGAACGGGACAGGTAAATATCCCTTATACTCACCCTTCCGCCGGCGCGGTCTGTGCAGCCCCTGCTCTTCTCCCACGGTCTCCGCCGCCAGTGTTCAGCGGTCACGCGGACAGCTCATTAAAGTCATGAATATGTGCGTATTCATGACTGTAATGAGCGGTACCACCTGACCGCTGAACACAGGCGTCGGAGACCGTGGGAGAAGAGCAGGGGCTGCAGAGACCGCACCAGGAGGGGTGAGTATATAGAAGAGCTGCGCTCCCCCTCCCCTGCCGACCCCCTGGTAGTACTGTGTCAGCACAGCTACCCGACCGTCGAGGGCCCCCTCACCTGTCCGGGCCCCATAGCAGCTGCTTGGTCTGCTTCATTCACGGTACGCCACTGCTCAGCAGTCTGCTTCATCAGGCTGGTTAACAAAAATAGGGGGACCCGACGCCATTTTTTTTTCGAAGGGAGCCCCTATTTTTGTTAATCAGTTCCCTCTGACGTCACTGATTGTGTCCCTGGCTGACCTGAAGTGAAAGTGGAAAGCAATCAATTAAGCTTTCCACTTCCTCTCCTGTGAGCCAGGAGAGGAACTCATTCATTTGGGGGTTTACTGTGAGGCTGCAGCATTAGCTGCGGTCCCTGCAGTAAACATTAACCCTTTCTGAAGGATTACACCGTGGGACCTGACTGTGCATGGGATAGGTAAGAATAATTTTGCTTTTTTATTTTATTTTTATTACAGGAAATGGTTTTTGCAGTAAAATAAAAGATGGTCAAAAACATGTGTCTTTATTTCATTAAAATGATTTTTAATTAAAGTGTGTGTTTTATTTTTATTTCATGCAATAGGATTAATAATTGATAATTGTCTAATTGACAGCTCTCAATTATTAACCTGGCTTAAGGTCACCTTTCAATAGCAAGGTGGCTTTAACCCCATATTAACCCATTCGCCACCGCTACAGGGCAATGGGAATAGACGGGCAAAGTGCCAGAAAGGGCGAATCTAATTATAGATTTGTCTTTTCTGGGGTGTCTGGGGCAGATGTTAGTAGCCGGGGGGGGGCAAAAATAATGGTCCCTCTCTGGGCTATTATTATCTGCCCCATTCGCTGGCTTTGTCTGTCTGGTTGCGAAAATAGGGCGGGAGCCCACGCATTTTTTTTAAACAATTTTACACCTCATATATATATATATATATATACATGTCATTGAATTTGTGACACATATATATATATATTTATATTTATAGTTCATACACTTCTACATAGTATAATAGCCGCTAATTCAATTGCCGGCTTTTGTGAAAATGCAGAACCCGACATGAAATGACACTTGGTGTACATAGGGTTAACCATGTCCTTTGCTATCTGATTTGCACAAACAATTACATCAGTCTATGTGTGCAAAATTTCACACCTGTAGGGGTTAATTAAAGGTGTAAATTCGTAGCAAAAAAGTCCGTTTTTTTTACAACGAATTTACAACTTTAATTAACCCCTACAGGTGTGAAATTTTGCACACATAGACTGATGTAATTGTTTGTGCAAATCAGATATCAAACTACATGAAAAGACATGGTTAACTCTATGTACACCAAGTGTCATTTCATGTCGGGTGCTTCTGTCTTTTCACAGAAGCCGGCTTTACCCGGCAATTGAATCAGAGGCTATTTTACTATGTAGAAGTGTATAAACTATACATATATATATATATATATATATATATATATATATATATATATATATGTCACAATGACATGTATATATATGTATACCATTAAAGAAGGTGAAGTTTTAGAAATGCAGAATAATAATGGTATTATTATTATATGGTTTATCCATAATTTATTTTCTAGATGAACAGTAAATTAAACATATAATAATAATAATAATATTATTATTATTATTATTATGTATTATTCTTTTAGAAAGGAAATGAAGGATAAACTAGTAGTTTCCACTCAGTTGGTGCAAATCCTCATAAGCCACTGTGACAGGCGGCACTACGGAGATAAAGGGAAGTCTTGTGACATGACTGTGCAACAAACCCCTTCAATTGTGTGTCTGTAGCAGCTCGTACAGTGCAAATAAGGAGTGATTAGAAGATAAAGGGGGTCTTTTATCACAACCACTTTACCAAGTATCTGAGTGATCTAAGAAAATCCTTAGTATATCATAGGATCCTTGTGTTATGTCTGGAATGGGAAGTGGAGTACTTTGATGTAAATAAAGATGTTTAGATCAAATACCTTCCCTTGTAATGTAGGGAGCATTTACCGCTGCCAGTTATTTGACAAAAACATGGATTTTGGTTTACTTTTTATGTCTGTAAATGGGAACATATTTTTCAGCTAAAAAAAAAAATCACTTTTTCTGTTGGGGAATATTGTGCAGGGTTGAACTGATCACCATGGGTTCGGTTCCTGGAAAATATGATAAACGGGTGTCATGGATGACTTGGTCTGCTATAGCACTCTTCTCTCATTCACAAAGGTAGGGCCAAAGCTCCATGATGCCCATAAGACATTAGAAGGCATGTGGCCTGGGACGGTCCTATAAGGTGGGAGAATAATGTGTTAATTATTTATTTACTATGCATTTCTTATATAGCGCCATTAATTCCACAGCACATTACCGATATTATCGGCACTGTCCCCATTGGGGTTCACAGTTTACATTCCCTATCAGTGGGAATGTGGGAGGAAACCCATGCAAACACGGGGAGAACATACAAACTCCTTGCAGCTGTTGACCTTGATAGGATTCAATCCCAAAAACCCAGCACTGCAAAGTAAAGGTACTGCCACACTAAACAATCCCGCTAGCGATCACGATAACGACGCATACTAATGCGATCGCTAGCGGGATTGTTTCTATATCGCTAAATGCGGCCACATTTAGCGATATAGTTAACGACGCTATCGCCGTTAGCGATCTTCTTAACGACTTTAGCGGTACAAAAGTACCGCTAAATCGCTAAGAAAAGGTGCCACACAGCGATTAGATACTTACCCAGCGGGAGCGCCGACGAGAAAATAGGGTCCGGAACGATTCCAGCGACGAGCGAGATCACAGCAGGAAGCTCGTCGCTGGAAGCTGCCACACTGAACAACATCGCTAACAGGATCGCTAAATAGTGACGTTTTTTAGCGATCCCGTTAGCGATATTGTTTAGTGTGGCATACCCTTTACAGTGCTAACCACTGAGTCACCACTGGACGTATTTCAACAAATGAAGGTTGGTGTTATTGTTCATTCCCCCTTATCAATAAGCTTTCATTACATGCGACAGACAGATGCTGCATGAAGATGCGATCAAGACCTAAGAAAAGAATTATCATTCGCCATTTGATCAGAAGGCATCTTTACATTGGTTGATGACTGTTAACGACTAGTCATACAAAATATTTGTACAATTATTTCCCCTTGTAAAAGGCCCTTAAGGCATATGTCTACTTTTTTCAAACTGCACAAACACGACATTAATGTGGATGGACAAAAGGTAGGTTGTGTCAGCTCACCAATCTGAGTACTCTAGAAGAGGGATTTCAGGAAGCCCCAGGTCAGAGCCGCACCTCAGGTAATGGAACAGCAAGCCGAAAAAGGCTCCCAAATGTTAAGGCAAACTAGGGCCTGCTCAATCCTTATTTTCTGAATGGCTGAGAATAAAGTTACCTATAAACTATAGTTAACTGAGCATTTGGCCACCAGCAAGTTTTCGCTAACATACTTTTGTGCTCAAAAGTTTACATACCTCGGCAGAAGTTTTGCTTTCTTTGACTTTTTTCAGAGAATATGATTGATAACACCAAAACAGGAAAGGGATACAAAAAGATATCCAAGGAATTGATAATGCCAGTTAGCAGCATCCAAACTGTGATTAACAAATGGAAAATCAGGGGCTCTGTAAAAACACAACCATGGTCAGGAAGACAAACAAAAATTTCATCCACAACTGCCAGGAAAATTAATCGGGATACAAAGAAAAACCCACAAATAATATCAGCTGAAATCCTGGACTCTAATGAAATCTAGCGATGTGGCTGTTTCAAGATGCACAATAAGGAGGCACATGAAGATAAATGGGCTGCATGGTCGAGTCTCCAGAAGAAAGCCATTACTGCACAAATGCCAGTCCCCACCTGTAGAATGTAAGCCCGAAAGGGCAGGGTCCTCTCCCCTCTGCATCAGTCTGTCATTGTTAGTTTGTTTACTGTAAGTGATACCTGTAATTTGCATGTAACCCCTTCTCATGTACAGCACCATGGAATCAATGGCGCTATATAAATAAATATTAATAAATAAAAAAATGCCACAAAGTATCTCACCTACAATAAGCAAAACAGCACAGAGACAAGCCTCAGAAATTATGGAACAAGGTAATTTGGAGTGATGAGGCCAAAATTGAACTTTTTGGCCACAACCTTAAACGTTACATTTGGAAAGAGGTCAGCAAGGCCTATGATGAAAAGAACACCATTCCTACTGTAAAGCATGGAGGTGGATTGCTGATGTTTTGGGGATGTGTGAGCTACAAAAGCACAGGAAACTTGGTCAAAGTTGAAGGAAAGATGAATGAAGCACATTATCAGCAAATAATGGAGGCAAATTTGCAATCATCAGCCTGGAAGCTCCGCATGGGACATACTTGAACATTCCAACATGACAACGATCCAAAACACAAGGCCAAGTCTACCTGTCAATGGCTACAGTAGAACAAAGTGAAAGGTTCTGGAGTGGCCATCTCAGTCTCCTGACCTCAATATCATTGAGCCACTCCGGGTGAGATCTCATGCACGCAGTTCATGCTAGACAGCCCAGGAATATACAGAAACTAGAGGCTTTTTGCCAAGAAGAGTGGGCAGAAGTGATGAGCGAGTATGCTAGTTACTTGAGTTTTCCGAGCATGCTCGGGTGTTCTCTGAGTATTTTGTGCGTGCTCCGAGATTGTGTATGTTGCAGCAGCTGCTTGATTTGCAGCTGCTAGACAGCCTGAATACATGTGGTGATTTCCTAACAAACAGGCAATCCCCACATGTATTTAGGCTGTCTAGCAGCCACAAATCATGCAGCTGCGGCGACACACTAAATCTCTGAGCACGCCCAAAATACTCGGAGAACACCCGAGCATGCTCGGAAAACTCGAGTAATAAGCATACTCGCTCATTACTAGTGGGCAGCTTTAACGTCTGAGAAAATAAAGAACCTCATCCACAACTACCACAAAAGGCTTCAAGCTGTCATTGATGTTAGAGGGAGCAATACATGGTATTAAGAAATGGGTATGTAAACTTTTGATCAGGGTCATTTGGATGTTTTGGGTTGTCATTATGATTTAAAAAGAGAAAACACAGTAGTTTGACAAATGGCTTCACCCAACCACTAACCATGAGTGGAAAAAAAGTTTTGGTGCTATCATTCATATTCTCTGATAAAAGGCCAAGAAAGCAAAAAAATCTGCCGGGGTATGTAAACTTTGGAGCACAATTGTATGCACACGTGTTCTCAATGTAGAGAGTAGAGTAAGCCTTTGATGGCTGCTTTATTCCCCAGAGAACAGGAGGATTGGGTGTAAAAATTCAAGGTGCACAATGCTTTTCTCATCCAATGTCATCTGTTAAGGAGAATTGGGAGGCCTCATGCACAATAGATGGTCTGCCAAAACTGCAGAAATTAGTTTGGCCAACTAATGTAAATGAAGGTCTTCAGCCATTGCCAGAAGTCAATGACAGTAACTTGGCTCCCTGTCCCTATTAAAATATCATATTTGTGAGGCCAGTAGAGATAGTAATGGGCTGAGCGATTCTCAGCCAGCATCTACTTGCATGTAGATGTGACCATCATTGAAGGCCAAAACTGCACTGCATTGTTTTTGACCAGAATGCTGGACAACAATGGGAATATCTTACCAGGTTGCTTCCCTGAACGTAATCACAATAATATCAGTAAAACAATAACTATTGGGGTATGAGAATTGTTTGCAGCTCACAGTACGGAGTAATGATGTGTGGCCCAGCTGCGCTTGGTACACATGTTTCCTGGAGAGTGCACAGGAAGGTAATTGTGAAAACCTGATATTCATTCACATCTCACATTTCCCAGGAGCCACCAGAGGGAGCCCCTTAGATTCAGGTATTTAGGGGCGTGGAGAAATGCAGCAGTAGGCATTCTAGCCAGACAGCTAGTCTAGTTGTTGGTTTTACCTCAGAGAAGAGATCAGAACGGCAGTTACCTCAGACAAGCTGTGAGGGACAGATGAGATCTCCTCAGGACACCAGAGTGAGAGGATTCCTGTCAGAGCTCAGTCTGAGTAAAAGAGTAGTTAGTCAGATTCCGTTCAAGTTCTGGTCTTGGAGGGAGAGGAGAGAAGACTGAATCCTGACAGAGCTTGATTAGCTCATCTTGAACTGAAGTGGAGGCTAGTACGAGTAGAAGGAATTACTCTAGCCTAGTCAGAGCTACATCTGAAGCCGTTATCTCAGAACAAGCTGCCTGTGTTCCCTAAGAACGTGGAAAGTGACTCTCGGAGCTACAGCGTGTATACAGTCTGACGGAACGTCCTGTGAGCTGCTCTGGACAGAGTTTAGAAAGGAAAGAAGGAAGGGGACTACAGCAGTTATAACATCGAGCCAACTGAGAGCAGGTCAGTGAGCTTGGAAGAATAACTGACTATTACACTTACTGCTACCCGTGCTTATGTTAAGGGTAAGAGCAGGGCGACAGGCGAGTGGAAAACATAAGGAAGAGTGACTTCGGTGACAGATCACCTTCACTAGTTAACCGGACACCGGGTCCGAAGCATTGCTAGTACTTTACGGCTAGTGATAGAAAACCGGAGGCCTTGCTGGACTTCAAGTCGCAGAAGGTAGCCCTAAGTGTTGATACATAACTTGAGTCAGGGAGAACAAGGACTTTTAGCAAGTGCACTGCTTAGAAGGATTTCGTTCTTGCCAACATCTTGGTACCAGAGACAGAAAAGGCTCTACCACAATGTCGACCGGGCATAGGAGTTGCCATACTTGGAGTTAAACCTGACTTCACGCAGGTTAGGACTCACATACATTACAAGGAGAAAAGAGGCCTTAAACCTGCTCAGCAATTCCCTGAATGTGCATTCTCCACCCTGACCAGCTTCCCGGGACATACCTGCCAACAACATCAGTAAAGGTATGGAAAGAGACTGAATTGTGTGTGGTTGCTTTATTACCTGAACTCTACACCACCATAGACTTTGAGGGACCAGTCCCACCTGTGGGGGACTTAACATCCAGCTGCCCCATAACATCCCCTCAGAAGGATCACCCTGCAGCGCTGGTCAAATTGATCAGAAACCACAGGTGGCGTCACGAACAATTAACAATCCCCTGTAAATATCCCCCTTTGTATGACCGCCCAGGGCCACGGACCGAGCTCTGCTGCCAGTGACTTCCCCCATAGACTTCCATGGGCTCGGTGCCGAGTACCCCATAGCCCTGGTACCGTGTGCGCGTCATCTTTGGCGTCACGAACAGGATACGAAGCTTACTGGATGTGAGTCCTGTGTGCCTAATTGGACTGTTTTGTGCAAAAAGACTGTCTTGCTGTTTTGTGATTTTTGGCACCATTTTCCGCCATTTTGCCGCCATATTCGCGCCCTGAGGCGCTGGTGAAGAAGGGTGTGCCTTCGTGGGCGTACCCCCCCCTTTTGGCGCGAAAGCAATGGGCGCCCCCTCTAAATGTTATTACAATACAAGAGCCTGCCCCACTGTAAGGGAGGTCCGCCTCCTCTTCATCCTCTATGCTAAAAAGAGGAAGCGCAAATCCCGCCTCCACGGAGGAGACCAGATTGTTCCTGATGAAAAATACAGTCTGGCCTGGAGGGAGATGGCGGAAGGACAGGAGACGCTGTGTGGAGGAGCGGTGGCGCGCAGGCCCCGTTCCCCTGAAGAGCCACTGCCTGTGCCTGAGCCGTCCCCAGGTCGGGACACCGACCAAATTATGTTGGAATTGGAGGAGGTGAATGCGGTGCTCAGGGACATGGTCCAGCGCCGTGAAGAGATGGACGAGACAGAGAGAAGCTGGCGTGCCCGGAAACAGCGACTGCTGTGGGACACAATGCTCTCTCCCCCAGGAACAAAGCCATTACCTGTGCTCCCTGTGCCACCACAGCCAGCGGCTGATGAGAAACCGGAGGCCGCTTCCAAAAGAGCTGATCCCGACTCCACCGATGAAGCGGCGGGAGAGAAGGAGGCTGAGGAGGCCCTGCCCGCTCCGGAGTGCCAGCCAGGCCTGGAGGCCGCAGCGGAATGCAGTTCCCCGGTAGGGACGCCGGAGGAGACCCAGCCGTCAGCGCAACAGGTTAGTGCGTCTCCAGCTGAGCCACTGCGTGCACTTGCATCGCATACCGTGCCCTCCTCTGCATCACAGCAACAATGTGCGACCTCAACTGCGCCACTGCGCATACCTGCATCCTACTCTGCAGTGCATCAGGATTGTGCGTCCTATTCTGCAACGCAACCGGATGGTGCGTCCTCAGTTAAATCACAGCACAAGCCTGCATCCTCAATGGAAGATCTGTACCTGAACGAGGCACCCGTGGGGTCTCAAGAAAATCGCTCAAGTGCAACAAGAACTGTGGCTACTCAAACACAGATCGCAGGACATGATCTATTTGTAATGTGTTCTAGAGCGCACTGCGTGCTTCCAGCCCCAGGAGTGGAAGACGTCGTCACTATCTGCAAAGAAGAAGAACAGTAGGACCCAGACAGGGTTTACTGCAGCTGTATAAAGTTGAAGAAAAGTTTTAAAGAAGAATTTGCACTTTATTGTCTTTTATTCATATGTGATAAATGTTGGCATAGTTTGCATAAATCTAAGTAGAATACCCCAGTTGGGTAATGTGAAGAGTTAATTAGAAATGTGATTTCTTGTGAAATGTTTCTATGCAAGGACTGCGTGGCTGAGGACTGTGCCAGCCCAAAAACTTTAATTGTAAATAGTTCGCACTTCGGTGCCCCATCTTGGTTTTACACAAAGCCTTATCTACCTCTGAAGAAAAACCCGTATGGTGTGGCCTAGAGTGAGGTCTGCAGCAATGAAGTCCTGCAGCCCACCCAGGACCCACGTTGGAGGTTTTTGGTGCGGGTCCTCCACAAGAATCTTGCCTTGTATATATTTATGTGAAAAGTATTTTGATATTTTTCTAACGTCATTGTATACATTGTAACGTTAAAGAGTCCTTACCTCCCGCAAGGGATGAGTTATATTGTTGATGTTATATCATAAAAATGTTTTTCTTTTCTATTTCAGCCCGGGAGTGCTGATGATAACTAGGGGGGGATGTGTGGCCCAGCTGCGCTTGGTACACATGTTTCCTGGAGAGTGCACAGGAAGGTAATTGTGAAAACCTGATATTCATTCACATCTCACATTTCCCAGGAGCCACCAGAGGGAGCCCCTTAGATTCAGGTATTTAGGGGTGTGGAGAAATGCAGCAGTAGGCATTCTAGCCAGACAGCTAGTCTAGTTGTTGGTTTTACCTCAGAGAAGAGATCAGAACGGCAGTTACCTCAGACAAGCTGTGAGGGACAGATGAGATCTCCTCAGGACACCAGAGTGAGAGGATTCCTGTCAGAGCTCAGTCTGAGTAAAAGAGTAGTTAGTCAGATTCCGTTCAAGTTCTGGTCTTGGAGGGAGAGGAGAGCAGACTGAATCCTGACAGAGCTTGATTAGCTCATCTTGAACTGAAGTGGAGGCTAGTACGAGTAGAAGGAATTACTCTAGCCTAGTCAGAGCTACATCTGAAGCCGTTATCTCAGAACAAGCTGCCTGTGTTCCCTAAGAACGTGGAAAGTGACGCTCGGAGCTACAGCGTGTATACAGTCTGACGGAACGTCCTGTGAGCTGCTCTGGACAGAGTTTAGAAAGGAAAGAAGGAAGGGGACTACAGCAGTTTTAACATCGAGCCAACTGAGAGCAGGTCAGTGAGCTTGGAAGAATAACTGACTATTACACTTACTGCTACCCGTGCTTATGTTAAGGGTAAGAGCAGGGCGACAGGCGAGTGGAAAACATAAGGAAGAGTGACTTCGGTGACAGATCACCTTCACTAGTTAACCGGACACCGGGTCCGAAGCATTGCTAGTACTTTACGGCTAGTGATAGAAAACCGGAGGCCTTGCTGGACTTCAAGTCGCAGAAGGTAGCCCTAAGTGTTGATACGTAACTTGAGTCAGGGAGAACAAGGACTTTTAGCAAGTGCACTGCTTAGAAGGATTTCGTTCTTGCCAATATCTGGGTACCAGAGACAGAAAAGGCTCTACCACAATGTCGACCGGGCGTAGGAGTTGCCATACTTGGAGTTAAACCTGACTTCACGCAGGTTAGGACTCACATACATTACAAGGAGAAAGGAGGCCTTAAACCTGCTCAACAATTCCCTGAATGTGCATTCTCCACCCTGACCAGCTTCCCGGGACATACCTGCCAACAACATCAGTAAAGGTATGGAAAGAGACTGAATTGTGTGTGGTTGCTTTATTACCTGAACTCTACACCACCATAGACTTTGAGGGGACCAGTCCCACCTGTGGGGGACTTAACATCCAGCTGCCCCATAACATCCCCTCAGAAGGATCACCCTGCAGCGCTGGTCAAATTGATCAGAAACCACAGGTGGCGTCACGAACAATTAACAATCCCCTGTAAATATCCCCCTTTGTATGACCGCCCAGGGCCACGGACCGAGCTCTGCTGCCAGTGACATCCCCCATAGACTTCCATGGGCTCGGTGCCGAGTACCCCATAGCCCTGGTACCGTGTGCGCGTCAATAATATTGGGCGACTGCAAAGTTGTGTTTTTCTTTAAATTACTTTCTAAGGCTAAAATTCTGACGTCTAATTTTAAAGAATTCATCATCGCAATGTTCACAAAAATGTTTATTAAAATGATTTTGGTTATATCAGTCAGTGAGCTAATATTACTACAGAATGGAAATTTCAATGTCCCCTGCCTGTGTGCACATGTGCTTTTTTAATATTTATGCGCCAAAGCGACATTGAACAAAGGGTGAGGTACAGAAGGTCAGATGTGTTTATGGGAAATGAATAGACTGTGTTAATTACAGTGGTAAAAAAAATGTGCCTTTTGGAAGAAAGAAAGATATCCATTACAGTCATCAAATGCAAATCCTGCTACAGGACAAAAGAACAGAAAATTAAGTTCTGATTTTTCAAAATTTGTCAAAGAAGATAAATGGGTGTCAACTGTGATACAAAGCCCAGATCGATTTCATGTGCTAAAATGCATTTTAACATTAATTTTTTAATTAGATTTAAAAAGGTCATTTTGCTAAGTTTTCAATTGGAGCCATAGAACTAATGAACTCCAGCTCTCCAGTGCACGGATTATATAGGTTTATTTATAGGTTTGTTTATCTTTGGTATAAACCATTTACAGGTTTCCAATTTATCTGGAACAACGGTGCACCATAGGTTGAGGTGCTGTTTTTTATTGTTTTTGTGGAGCCATGGGACCACGGTTCGGGGGGCTCAAAAGGGTTGTGACTAAGTGAGCCCCAACTCCCTCTAGTAAGTCCCCTCGAACAGGGTCAGAATGGAATGTCTGGGGGACATAGGTGCTACCTCCCGTTAGACACCGGACACGTGGCAGCTGTCCCAGCGGGACCTAAGGGTAAACAGATTTAACAGATATGATGGAGCTGACTGGCGAGTCCCAGGTACTCGGGTATAAGCTGGTACCGGCGTTGTCCAGAGTTTCGGATGGCTGAGTGGTAAAATGGAACAGAGCTGGCGTTGTCCGTACAGACGTTGTCCTCGACAGCCGGGTAATAGGTAACTGATAGTCTGAGGAGACAAACAGAGTAAGAGAAGCAGAAGGCAGAAAACTGCAAAAACACAGGCACAAACACAGCGGAACCGGAAGCTAGCAACAGTAGATACTTGTTGCTCCAGCACCCTCTCTATGGCAGAGGGGCAAGAAATAGTGCACACAAAGAAATCATTGGTTAATTACCTTTTGAAAATGCGCGCTGTCTCTTTAAGAGACCTAGAGAGAGCGCGCGGCCTTAATCTCATACCAGGGTATGTGCTGACCGTGCGCCAGGAAGCAGGGGAAGGAGCAGACCACAGGCCACAGACTGAGAGCGAAGGCCCCACCGGGGGTCTCGCTGAGGTACGGCCACCACAGCATGGGGACGGGGACCCCGCCGAGTGTCTCACTGAGGTACGGGCACAGATGTAACAGGCACCCAGTGTATTTCACATTTTAAAGAGGACCTTTCACCATTTTGAGTATAGTAAACTGCTCACATCAATGACTAGTGGCTGCAGAGCTTAGTATAATCTAACATTTATGTTTTCCATTTTCCTCTCCATTGCAGAGATATTAGTTTGCTAATTTAGGTTATAATTTATGAGAACTCCAAGAAAGCATAACCAGAGATTTGTCTTTGGGGGTGTGTTCTTTTTCACAAGATTGAGGTTGACCAATCATTATTAGGAAGCATCTTGTAGAGGAAAAAAAACATGCCTCTAAATAAGCTTAAAGCAGGCTTTCTCCTGTGTGAGTCATGTAATGACAGACTGCCCTGCTCTCAGCATTGTCCTCTGCTTGTGAACTGACTGTGATTACAAATGCCTCCAGATCTCATCTCATGGTGGTCACCATGAATGTGTGTAGGGGGAATACTGCAGAGCTGAATGTGATTACAAACACTTCCTGCTTTCATCTCATGGAAATTAGTACTCCTGCTCCCCCACACTGACTGATGTGAGATCAAAATGGAAGTGTTTGTAATCACACTGAACTTTGCTGTATCTATACACAGTAGGTGCAAATATCAAGACTGAAATGAGGGCTGTCTGTTATTACATGCCTCACCCAGGAGAAAATCTATTCTAAGCCTATTTAGGGGTGTGAGTTTTTTCCCCTGAATGACGCCTCCTGCTAATGATTGGTGAATGTCATACAGGAGAAAAAGTACACATCTCTAGAGATAAAACTCTGGTAATACGCTGTTGGACTTATGATTTATAACCTAAACTTTACAAGTTAAGATGAGAAATTAAATAATAAAGACTACGTTTTACTCCTCTGTGGAGCCACTATTCCATGATTTTGCTAGTTTAACATGCTAAAACTGGTGAGAGGTTTTCCTTAAGAATTGCAATTGGTATTTAGAATCATAAAAAACCTTTTTTAATACTGCACAAATGGTTAGACGTGAGGAATATTAGCACACCGGCCCAAATTGCTTTCTGTGCCTCAATGTGATGCGTCCATTGTCGAAACATGAGATTGCTCATGTGAACTGTTGTGACTGACATATTGTTAGATGACAATAGATGATAACATGAAATTAAATTTTAGGTCCTTATGACATAATGTACATTTAAAGAACATTGATCATTACAGTCCCTGCTTGGGCATCTGTGGATGGATATTAATAATTTTCAGTAATAGTGGAGGCACAACTATCTAGTCTTACCTACATATTTTAGGTCTTTTGTCTTCTCCCTGTTTTTGGAAATATTTTGGTTTCCCCATAACTACTATTTTGCCTGGTATCTTAACCATGCTAGAAGTCATTTGGTTGCTTAGAATAAAATTCTGGTTCCAACTTGCAAATTATTTATATCTTCACATGTGTGATCACAGCAAGAGATTAGGTTTGCCAAGATATTGTCTAGAGAAAAGTTTCTGAGGACAATCCTGTGACAATGGACTCAAATTGGATGCTCTCCAGTGGCTGTGAAACTGCAACTCCTAGAAAAGCCTTCACATGTTGAGAAAACTGGGAGCTGTAGTTTTCCAACTACTCTACATGCACCGCTCTCTAAAATGATAAGGATGGCAATGTAACATATTATTCGCCATTAGTTATATGATAAATTTATCTTTGTATAAGCAGCATCAATAAAGGAATTTTTCACAATGGTTAATATTCTACATTCCTCAACATTGAAATTGCAACATAAGGAAGGTAAAGTGAAATTTTGGAAATCACAGGTTGGATAGTCATGTTAATGATCTGCAAATGATAATAAAATGGTAGCAATATCTTCAACTGCCAGTGAGCATTATAGGGGGAGAACGTGCTGAGCAGAGACCAGCTCCACCCCGAACGTGATGTCTGTTTCAGGGGAGGGCATGGTCTGTGCTCTACTTACCTGCTGAGTTCTCTCCTTTTACTGCACGCTCTCTTGCCGGATTGTCATTCTCGTTAGAGTTAGAGAGGGAGCGCACTGTCACTGTGCATTGAAAAGAATATTGCACAGTGACAAGGGAGTTTGTACTGAGCATACGTTGGAATTGACAATCAGCGCATGCTCAGTATAGCAGGGAATAGCCCAGTCCTTGAAACGGACGTCACTGATAACTCTTTGTTTCAGGCCGGGGGCAGTGGCTGCAGCTTCTGCCCCTAATGGTGTCCAGTTTGAGCATGCACTGGAGATTCTCAAATGAAGCTTTATAAAAACTCAGTTACAGAGAGTGGAGCTGGAACGATAGGGACTTTATAATATATTAGAAAAGAGGTTAGATTATTACAATAAATAGATATTTAAGATTAAAATGAATATTAGTTTCGGACCATTCCTTTAATGGTTGTCTGAGGAATGTTCCGTCACCCTGAAAGCACTTGGTCAAATCTTCAAGATCCACTGCAGGCAGCTCCCTTTGCAATTGCTGAGCAATAATGTCCTCAATTTGCTCAATAAAATCTTTGTACATGTATTCCAAAGTTTCTCAGGAGCCATTTTTTAACACAACAATGGCAGGAAGGATGTTGCTCATGTCACTGTGAGCAACCTGTTTGGCATAAGCATTCTTACCATGGCATGCAGCATGTCCGTAATCGTCTCCACATCTAGGATATCATTGTTCAGCCAATGCAAAGGGAGCTGCCAGCGGCAGATCTTGATGATTTATTTTCTAAAAGCATTCGGCATAACGGAACATTCCTAAGACAACCATTAATAACATCATGGATAGAAGCAAAGTCACTTTTATTTGATATTGAATAAATTGAGATGATTTGTACATTTTATTTGTATTTTTTTCATTATTTGCATATCATTAACCTGTCTATCAATCCTGTGATTTCCATAATTTCATAACTTTTCCTTCTTGGTATTGCGATTTCAATGTTTAGGAGAGTATATAAGCATTATTTATCTATTTCTGAAAGGGTATACGTTTTCATATTCTGCTGAATAACTATTTTATCTTCCGTTTCTGTAACATTTATCTTCCTGCTATTACTTTAATAGACAGAGCGATAAGCCTCTTAAAGCCACTTGAAGATATAAATCTATAAATTGTGCTGCAAAATATACAGTATAGACCATATGTGTTTATGCCAAAGATTATTAGATTTTGGAGTCAGACATAACGAACATGCTAGAAGCGGCTAATCCACTGTCAAGGACATTTCTATTTAACACCTGTAGTCAAATAAACAGGCTTGTGTACTGATTGCAGTTGATTGTGGGGCTTAAATGGCATTATAAATCAATCACTAAAACAGTGCCACACCTGTTCACAGGTTGTGGACGGTATTGCATCTCAACTTTATTAACTTGAAGAAGCCCATTTACTGAAAGAAAGCAGCCATGGTTTTCTAAGCTTGTACAGCCTCTGCAGATCAGTAGCATGACAAATAATCATATAACCAAACAGGGAGACTTAAAAAAGCTTTCCCCTTAACTTTTTTCTCCTAAACTTATGTAAATGTTAGTGTATTAATATATTCACCGATTGTCATCTCCTCCGATATCCAGCACCGTTCCGCTCCTCTTCTGAGTTACATGACGGCAATTCAGACTCTTCGAATCACTCTGGGATCTATTTGTGATCTGGAAGTGATTTTACAATGTAAGTCTATAGAGTAAAATAAGTAAAATACATATTAACATATGTCCACTTAAGATTCCATTCTGGCGATACATATCACAGTGATGTATCATGTAATCTGCTTGGACTTCTGACATTGACATTGCATTTCCTATTACCAACCTTGCCTATTTAGACATCCAACGATTGTACCTCGTAAGCAGTTTGTAATACTGACCCATAAGAAATAGATTTGTGAAAAGAAATGTACAAACAAGTTGTTAACAATCTGAACAGAAAGAGGTAACTCGAGGTCACCAAAACTAAATGGAGAAAGTTGTGTAAAAATAGGCAATGCTTTGTGGTCACATTATTCATCCTGTCCCTTCATTCCAGTGAACATGAAACCAATGAATATTTTTCGACAATGACAGATCTCCAAGTGCTACAAGTACAGGACATAAGACAGGGATAAATTCAATCAAGCCACATACATATCTTATTTTCTACCATCACTTCTCATCCATTGTCTTCAATAACCTGGCCTCATTGGCCGCAAAGGCTGTAGGCTAATTCCTTTCCTCTAATTCCTCTAATCACTTTATTAAAATTGACCACTGGTGTCCAGAACAATTGATGTCACGGAGAACAATATGACACGCTTTAGACAGAGCAGATTAGAAGAAGGAAAAAGCAATATTGGTGGAGATGTAACAGAGTGAAGTATAAAGTAGTACCATGGAGTGGCGTATTTACTGTATTACATAATAATACAGGGTGGTACATGGAAAATTAGCCCATCTCCAATACCAGTGCAACTTATTTGGAGGAGGCCGTGCACCCCGTGTGCATCATTCCTGCCTTATTTTGCCTCCTTCTGGTGCACACTGTGTTGGAAAGAAATAGAAGACTTCCGGCACAGGAATCCTTTTTCAGTAAAAATTCTTTCTTTATTTAAACATCTTCAGCGATAAAAACAACATTATGTATGCCTTTGAGGAAGGACTGTTTTTACTGAGTCCGAAACGCTCAGGCCTATGGGGGGGTCCCCATAATGTTGTTTTTATCGCTGAAGATGTTTAAATAAAGAAAAAATTTTTGCTGAAAAATGATTCCTGTGCCGGAAGTCTTCTATTTCTATTTGCTTATGTGTGGTAGTCAGCCACTGATCTCCAGGCACGGACAGTCTCAGGTATATTTTGGTGAGCGAAGTTTTCTTTTCCCTTTTTCTTCTACTATGTTGGTCTGAAAGACTCTGCTCTCACCGGAAGGCTATGAGGGAACCTGATTAATCAAGGAAATGCAAGAGGCCTTCACCGACAAGTGCTCAGGAACAAAACCACCAGCTAAATGTTGTATTCAGAGTCTGGTTCAGAAATGGCATTAAACCGGTTCAGAAGCAAAAAGGAAAAAACTGAGGCCACAATGGCTGAAGACGTGGATGAAATTCAGTAGGCTACTTCTCCAGTAGTTAACATTTATCTCCACTACATCTGTAGATCACTATGAATACTTGGATTGACATTACGCTAGAGATGCATAGATTCATATTGATGTTAATGATTTATTAATGGTAGGGTATTATGATGCATGAGAGAGGAAGAAGTCCTTTTTCCGTAGCTCAAACATATATTAATAGGTTTGAGCACACAAGTGAATAGAGGTATGTATTTACCATAAGTCTGGCCAAAGTGCCTATTTTTTCACACTGAAAACACAAAACTTAAGAGGTCAGTGAGCACATAATAAGACCAGTGGAGTATGACACATTGACCAGCATGACCAATTTAAAGAGGTCACTTGCCAGAAATATGTACGTTTTTTTGTACCTGGAGTATTCTCCTGAACATGGCACTATTTTTCTTTTGTTCCTGTTCCTTTCCTTTTCTGAGACATGGCCTCCTCTTCACTATACGTAAATCATGTCTTGTAAGCCAAGTGGCCATGGTCCTCAACCCTTCTCTGTAGGAGTCTTCTTGAGGATCACGCCCCTTTGGCTAACAAGACTTAAATGTATATACAGGGACAAATTTGCCATATCTTAGGAATAAGAGGTGAGGGAACAAAAGAAAACCAACACTAGACTCTAGAATATACAGCAGGTTAAAAAAATGACATATTTATATCAAGTGACAGGTCGTCTTAAAGTAGCAATAGTGATCATCTTGGTATCATACATAATACCAAAACAAAGACGCTACACATAGAAATCCTGCCTATATCCAAAATGCCCTAAGGAGCACATCCAGTTCTATCTTAAAATACATTTCCACACATCATTAGGGTTAACTCATTACTAAAAATAGTAGGAGAAAATTCTCAGATAATGTGACATTGAAATAAAAAGTGTCAGAGTACAGTACTTACCAATGATAATAGGAAGGGAGTATCAGTAGATGAAGTGCTTGCTGGTAAAAGGACAGAAGTGTATCACTGCTGCCACAGCTTCCTCAGGGGTAGCCTTTATGATGGATACTTGCTTTACATGCAAAAACAGTACATTATAATTACAAAATTGCTAACGTGCGCCATCTGATTTGATAGTGGTATATACACCCTCAGAATACGTAGCTCATTAGCATAGTTTCTTCAGGTGTTATTAGATGGGAAATATCTGCTGCAATACTTTGTCTTTGTAATTTTTCAATTTTGGGGATTAGTAAAAGTCTTGTATTATTCTCACTGATATTCTTTGTTGGTATTCTTTCCAGCAGTGAACTTAATAAGATAAAAGGATAAAACCAACTTTATATACAATAGTTGTGACTCATACACCTTAATTACATGTGCTACCTATGGGTTCTAGTATTTCCTTTCCTTGTGTTAGAATATCTTTCCAATAACCATCTTTTCTGTTAATAATATAAATTTTACTGGATGCCATATATTTCACGATGGTACAAGCGTTCACATTTTCGACTAGGGAAAGCTAATTGGGTAACGTCAGAAGAGTATATCTATCCATCTAACCTATTCTAATGGCTTTATTGACTGTGACACCTGTAGTCTCGATACAACTGGTATCCTGCAGTTTTGAAGTTGGGAAACACTATCCTCGCAGAGAATGAACCAGCTTTTACACCACCACTTATACAGCTGTCTTAGTAAAAACTGTAATCCCCGGTGTATATATCCTTTCATATCTTGGCTCTGTTAAATGTCGAGAAGCCACAAGTCTGTTGATCTTTGTACTTAGCCTTTCCTTTCAGTGTTTGAACAGCCTGTTTTCAGTTTCTTCTGGAGTTTTTTTCTTTTATATGGTTGATTGAAGCCTCTGTGCTTTGGTAAACTTTTCAAAGCCAAAGCATTGTGCCCCATTTTGGTGAGAACCTCATTTGTTAAAGGCTAAATCCATAACTAAAGTTACATTTTACCCCCAACACCAAGTGTTGTTAATCTGAGCTTTAAGATATACGAAAAATATTGGTGAAGGAGATGGGTTCCCTGGATATGTCATTATTTCCCTCAGATCCATACTACAAGTGTTGTTTGCCCCCCAACAACTGAGTCCCCTGCGTCTTACAAAGACATATAGAAATAAAGAGGAACCTTTCTGAATTAGCCAAACTTAGAGCTGGTAACAAAGTGCAGAGTCCTTTCTGGTGGACCAAGTGTGACCATGGTCAACCACTCATTGACAAGTATTACATTTCTACTGCAAAGTGAAAGCATAACCATAGGGTTTTTATGTTGGACATGAGTGCATTTAGCTTTGTGGTTTTAATATGAATCCTAAAATGTGTTTCAATTACAATCACTGGAAACCATCCTAATGCTTTGTTTTGGCAAAAACGCTATTTATTATACTTCTATATAGCGCCATCATTTTCCATAACACTTTACAAATATTGGCCTTACTGTACCCATTGGAGTTCACAGTCCAGTTTCCCTATCAGTATGTCTTTGGAGCGTGGGAAGAAACTGGAGAACCCAGAGGAAACTCATGCAAACATGGGGAAAGCATCTAAACTTCTTCCAGACGTTGTTATTGGTGGGATTTCAAACAAGGACTGAAAAGCATCAGAAGAAAATTTGCTAAGTTATGGAATCCCAAGAGATAAGGTTCCATAATTATAAAGTTGAAAGGGTCATATGTGGAAATAGTTGAGTTATGTAGATGGGCATTATTGCTCACATTGGTCCATATAGGAGCCCTGCTATACCCAAATTGATCTAAACAGCCTTCAAATCCGCATGGCAGACATGATGATTTTATAAAAAGTTCACTATTGTAACATTGAGACTTTTACATATATTTGTATATATAGTGAAACTTCTCCAAAGACCATCTCTCGGAAGACTACCTCGCAATCTCCACCATGTTTTCCCTGATAGATTTTCTCCGCAATGTTTCTCTGTAATCTGCCTTAATCTTAGCAAAAGTCAACTCTGGGATTGGGTTGTCCCATTCCATGAATTGTGTTATTTTAGACTTGAATATGTTAAGCTATAGAAAAGATGTAGATATCTTCACAGAATTATACAATTCTAACTTGATACTGGTGTTTTCCACGATTAGGTTGGTTTGCTTTTTTTTTGTTTTTTTGGCTCATCTTGTTGAATAATGGTGTTGTTTCTCATTTTTCCATTTTTTTTTTAATTATATAGTATAATATATATACAATATATATATATATATATATATATATGCTCCACCTTGCTGCCTTTGCTTTTTAATTGTTCACCATGAAAGTCCTATAAACCTCAGTCAACGAAGAACCTCGCAGTTGCCGCTTACAAGATATTCAATATCCTACAACCCCCTTCCAAAGAAATGAGCTATGAGGATGAAACATTAAAAGCTTTCATTTTGCATTCTTAAAATAATGAGAGTATCAGCTGAACCAATGGTTTTTAAGAACTTCTTTTTTTTATTATTTAAAGATGAAAGTTATTATATGAGATTAACATTTTCTTACTTTCTTACTTGTTGCACCATGTGTTGCTGTGTTTGAACTCTTAATTCAAGCTTATTTTTTGGCACATGTTGTAATGTTTCGGTAAGACTACTTCACAGTTTATAAACTGCTTGATAAACATCTCTGCAAACCAATTAATATGGCCGTGAGTCAATCTTTCTACATCATAAATATATTTACTCACCTCCCCCACTAGCTATAATGATTATTGCATAGAAAACAAGAATGAATGGACACTTCCTCAATTAGCCGACCGGCTTAGTTAAGTATTTATGAAACAATCCCAGTAAAGACATCAGAGTACAGTCGCCATTGTAAAGCCCCCCTTTCTCTTTAGCATTCACAACACATTGGATTGTGTGTGCAATGGAGAAGCATACTGCCCTCTAATATGTAAATAAGTGACTAAAATAGAATTGCCATTAATTAGCTGCATTCCGTTTTAGGAATTACATGTATGCATGCATGTGATCTGAGTCTGGTGCTGATGGGAGATTTCAATGCAAATTATCCTTGCGTTTGGTCACCAGCCTGATGAAAATGAAAAAAAAACAACATGTAGTTAAATAGCCAGACAGCCCACCTAGACGTAAAACAATAGTACAGGTTATTTTATACAGCTACTTTTTATTTTGCCATTGTTCAATGTTTGAGACCCGTTTTACATAATCATCAGAGACAATGATGAAGTAATTATTCATAATGTTGATATAAAATGCCATTTATTGTCATTTCGACTACATAAAAAAAATTGCTTCACAATATACATCTGTTACTTTGTATATTAGCTCATTTGTACGTCATAGATAGGGGGACGTCCTTACTCAACAACTACAGCTGGCCATTCACATTACATTAATATTACGAAACCCAACAATATAGTCATGACCAACAAACCATATAATGTGTATGGAGCCATTGATTCTCCGAAAGGGGAAGACATGACTGATCCTTCTGTTCTCGGAAAAGTCAAGAGGTGATTTACTTCCCTCTTTCCATTCAGAACACATTGATGCTCATCCGAGTCAATGTGCATGTGTTATGGAAGTCAGGAGAGACAGCTGTTGGTTCAACAAGTTCTTGGTTGGCACCTATCTGAAGTGTGTGGCCAGCTTGTAAGGAATGGCCTCTACTAGACAACTCTTTATTAATGGCCAAAGCAGGTGAAGAAAAAAAATTACCCCACAGACTGGCTACGCCCCTGCAAACTCAGTGCCGCACCTCTTGCCGATTTCCTGGCATAAACATCTGGTGGAGGCATCACATGAGCACCACAGCCAAAGAGCAGGTGCTGATTGGCAGCAGGGTTCAGATTTCTTGTAAGTTGGCTTTTTATTTGAGTAGATATCTACTTTTTATGGTAGATCCTTCTGTTCATGGAGATGTCAGGCAATGGCTCACTTCCCTCTTCCCATGAAAACTTAGTGCTGCACCTCTTGCCAGTCTTCTGGCATCAACATCCGGTTGAGGCATCACATGAGCACCATAGCCAGAGAACAGCTGCTGATTGGCAGCAGGGTTCATATTCTTAATCGGCTTCTTATTTGAGTAGATATGTGCTTTATTATGGTTTTAAGTCACTCTTTTAGTGGAAGTTATTGATTATAAATTCATTATATTAACAAACCTGTTATTTTCTGAAAAATTGACTACTATCTTCTTTAAAAGGCAACTATGGCTTTTTTACTCTTTAAGAACTAAAAATATATATATATTTTTTATATTTTACAATAATTATTATATTTCTTTTCATTTCAAATTCTATTCTTGGTCAATTAGGACACCTCAGGACACATTAGGCATGTAGGGAATCAACCTTGAAATGATCTTGAGTTTATTTGACTGTGATACAGTATATGTTTATTCTGCCATATGCATAGCTGTTATATTTTCATACCCCGCTGTTAGAAAAGAAGGCTTACCAAGATTAATGCTCTCTGCTGATATTAGCCACAAACAAAGGTCAGAAACTCGGCATGTTTCTGGAATAAATCACTGGAAATAAAACTCCTCTTCCTTACTCACTAAAAGAATATTTGGTTCAAAGAAGGGCACATTAAATCTTCAGACATGTAGCAATTAATGTTCTACAGACAATGCCCAAAAAGCTCTGTAACTTATGATCTGATAACATTACTGTCAAAGGTACAAGGAAAATAAAAGGAAAAAAAATCTCCTCGTGTATCTTTTCTGAAAATAAAGCTGGCACAAAGTGAGATAAAATAAGACCGTGGAGCAGGAGATTGCAACAGGGTCCAAAACTCTAGACATTTCGTAAGCTGCCTACAACATTGGGAGCAGACATAGAAGTGGACTGAATGGTCCAACATGGCTCAATGTTGATTTGTACAATCCATAAAACTCATCTATAGCATGACATCATATTCAAAGTAACAAAAAAAAGGCAAAAACCCAGCTCAGCAAAGCAGAAAGATGTCCTCCAGAGCCCAAAGAATGGCCACTGCCATGGACATCAAACTGTTAAAATATAGAGAAGATCCAGCTCAAGACGCTGCTACATGCTAATCGGTGCCTTTTTTTCTGATGTTCTTACTATTATAGCACACATCAATAAAATTTGAAAATGTTTCCTCTATCTTGAGCTGGATCTTCTCTATAACCTTAATCATATACAAAGACCTGTGACCTCATGTAAGGATAACTGATGGGTCAAGTTATGTGTTTTTACCGGGGTCTAAGCACAAAATTGTAACGACCGGTGGCACAGCCTGACCGAAATCTTCTTGGACAGATCAAATTACTTTTAAAAAAATATTTATAGAAAAAAGACATCTACAGATGTGCCATAAACTATTTACTACCGGAACTTTCATCATAATAGAAATAAAAATTTCAAAGGGGGTTGTCCCGTCAAGATAATTTCCTTCTAAAATGCAGCTGACTTGACTGTTGGGCTAGCGTCAGTACCCCTCCTGTGACCAGCTGTAATCACCAGGGAAATTGAGGCATATCGTACAATGTGGTACGACATGAATGACCAACCTAGTAAAACATGGTCAAGAAGGAGCCATGAAAGATGCTCTTTGTAATCAAACCATCAAACAAAAGAGGCAGCACTCTGTAGCGCCATAGCATGAAAATATGAAATATGAAATTTGAATTGCATTACTACATTAGAAATATGAAAAATTGAGAAAGCTTAGCACATAAATTGGCCAATTCATGTGTACCTGGAAGCCACGTTAAGGCGATTCTCATTTCCAGGACCTAATGCCAATCGTCTCTAAAGGGCCCGTCTCACATAGTGATATCGCTACCGAGATCGGTGCTGAGTCACTAGTTTTGTGACGCAGCAGCGATCTCCCCTACGATATCGCTGTGTGTGACATTCAGCGACGATCAGCCCCCCTGCTGGGTATCGCTGATCGTCGCTGAAATGTCAGGACATTTTTTTGATCGCTGGTCTCCCGCTGACAGGCACGCATCGCTGCATGTGACAGGCGGGAGACCAGCGATCCGCTGGTAACCAAGGTAACTCAGGCGGGTGTTCTCCAGGGGCGCGGGGGCTGGGAGCCTAACAAGTACACCCGCGCTTGGTGGTACCTTGGATACCAGCTCCCTGCATCAGCGCGCTGGTATCCAAGGTACACTGCGGGTAACTAAGCGATGTTACCCGCAGTGTCGCTGTCCCAGATCGCTGTCTGAGCTGCCTGTTTGGCAGCTCAGCAGCGATCATGTAGCGATACACCAGCGATCCTGACAAGTGCATATCGTTGTCGGGATCGCTGGTGTATCGTTATGTGAGACCCAGCCCTTAGGTTAAAGTCTTCATCTGTATGGGATCTTAATGTGAATCCTATCTTAGACTGAAATCTATATCTCTGTGGAGGGGTTGTGGCCCTGCTGCGATTAAAAACACCTAAGGCTAAGAGGCGGAGTGCTCAGTCAGAAGGCTAATGAATACAAATTTCAAAAAACTTACTTGAAATTAGATGCTCTTTGTAAGTTAGTTTTTCACTCCATCTAATTAAGGGGGCTCTAAGGGAGGGACAACCTTTTATGATGCTCATATTCTCCAATAGGCCATTTAGAAAGGGTTTGGCCTAGCCATTTTAATTAAAATTTGTACACAAGAAGTGGTAGAAAACGTCTGCATCTTATTTTGCAATTTACCAACATCCCAAATGTTCTACTACAAAAGCTGATGTTGCTCAAGCCAACCAATCAGGCCCCTTCTTCTATCTTATAGAACTGAAAATTTTAAAATCTATCGGTAACACATTTTGTTGTACTTTTTTATTTTGTAACATTATTATTTGTGTTTTTCTATCATTTATTAGTTTAACTGATTAAACATAGGTTGTGATATTTTATATGTCGAGAGGTGATTATTGTTGTTGGTTTAAACCAAAGATCTAACAGAAGAACTAGCGCTAATTGTTGCTTAGACTGACTACTTTTCCTAATTAATTGCATACTAAACCCTACTGTTCCTTATTTTACGGTGCTTTCATCAAGGCCACAGTGTGCCATCTATGCAATGTTCTCTACACAAAAGCACTGTTATGAATAAGTAATTCCGATGCCTGGGTGTTTCCTATGAAATTATGCTTTTTGTTATGTTTTGTTACTGGCTGTTCTTTTTTTTAGATTTCACGGCATGAGTTCATGGTTTTATTTAGTAAAGAGCAAATAAACTCTTCTTTTGTGTTCTATAACAGTCTTTCAATACCTCCTGATGGCGCACAGCTCCTGTCATGTGCTCAGCACAGTTACTATCTGAACTATTTGTAAAACCACGGGTTGATAGATATTAGGATTTCGCAATTTCTGATTCATATTTGAAGCGACCTGCCAAAAGAAATGCAATTGGATATTTTATTGATTCAGACATGGGTTTATGAATGCCATTGTTGGAGCATATGCTATGGGACACACTGTAGCATCCCTTTTGTTATAAGGTACTAGACCATGTAACATTTGCCTTCATTTCTTACATAGGCAGTGCAAATTATAGGATAGGGAAACATATTACCGTAAATGCAAACAATATTTATCAAAGGCTTGATGACCAAAAACCGGGGTTTGGATTAGGTGTTAATTGACACAACCCCTTCCTAGCACTTACAGCTTGCCATATAGTATTCCTATAACAATCCTAAACTTCCAAAACAAGTAATGGATCCAGCAGGAACTTGACCAATTTCTGGCCAATATGGGGACGCTGAAACAAAAGTCACTGTGGCGACCACTATACTGAATCTTTAAAAATGGCGAATTACACAGTGATACTGAAAAGCTGATTTTTTGGGCACTGAGCAACTTCGGCACAAGGTGATCACCAGGCTCATCGTGCCGAGGTTGAAACATATCGGCTCAGTGCAGAATAAATCGGATGTTCATCACTGTGAAGTTCGCCATCTACAGTGTTTTTCAGTATAGGTAGCCATAGCAATTTTTTTTCAATGCCCCCATATTGGCTGGAGATTGGTTGAGAATGATGTGGATGCTCCGACAATGGGGTTGTTTAAAGCGTAGGAGCAGATTACTAAAACATAATACAAATACGTTTCTGGAAATTAGGAAACAATTGGCAACTATGTGTCATGTTTTAAGACATTAAGGGTTGGGTGGTATAAAGATAATACAACGGGTCATGAAACAATTTACATCTATATTTATACATTACATGCTTGTGCACCATTATTTCCAGCCTTCATTGTATCTGGGCTCGATGTTAAAACCACCCAGCTTCATCATTAATTACATATCCCATGTAATTATTCCGTGTTTTTGGTAACACCATCTTTCGTAGCGGAAGTCACATTAGTATAGGTCACTGTATTCATACTTTCTCTTTTTTAGATTACTTCATTTTGGCAGCTGGATGTAATCTATGTAATTAGTTATTTATCTTGTTATTTCGCTCCTAGATTCATCTTAGTACATGACTTGTGAATGAAGATCTGCAAGGAATTTTTTTGGCAAAAGAAACATGCCATTTGAAATTTGTTGTGGTCATATATTGGAGCTTTGGAATTGTGCCATGGATTTAGTGATGGATGGGTATGTGTAACAGATAGACAAGGAGCTGGAACTTCCTATGAAAGAATGATAATAGTGATGAGCGAACAAACAGGCAATAACTGCATGTGTTGCGGCTGTTGAACAGCCGGAAGGCTCAAATTGATCACACACTTCAAATTCTTCTTATAAATGTACACTCAGGTAAGAATGTTTCTGGCCACAGGGAGAGGATATTCGGTGACAGACAACTCTTATGATGCTGAATTCTTAGAAGAACAAGGCATCTGGCATCTTAAAATTCAACATGGCTGGTCGTCCTTTCTTAAGGCTAGTCAAGCTGTTCCATAGACGTTAGACCTCACATGTCTAAAAAGTATAGAATATACCATAAGAGGAGGAATGATCTCAATAATGTCTAAGGGGTAGACATGCTTCTGGACAAGCATTCTAGATCTTATATTGATTAGAAGTATCAATCACTAAATTATTGGGGCAACATCTTGTTTCCTAATGCAGGAAAAAAAAAATTGAACTTCGAGCCCAACACAGAAAAAAATCTCCTTGTTATGGGCAACCTTTTTTCCTTGTGAATTTGAGGCATATGGAAGATCCTGTAAAGGAGACGATAAGCCATGTAATGCTAAAATAGAATGTCTGCTGAGAATAGACAAAGGATAACTGCAGGGGGGCTATTAAAATGGATGAGTACCTCATCTTTCCTAAGAATTGCTGGCTCTGTGACAGAGAGAAGGGGCTTAGGTATTACTAAGACTATGCTTAAATTCTCCTGCCGTAGGCATATAGCATGTATATTTACCGAAAAAAAAAATTGCAAACTCCGCAGGACTTTTGCATTCAGAGTGTACACTTTGTACGGCTCGAGTACTTGCATAAAGCTACAGAGATTTACTGAGCCTCGGGGAATATTATGCTCATCTCGGAAACAAAATATGAAGGTAATACGACAGATTATTTTGTAGCAGTGTGTAAAGTCAGGCAAACCCTTAGTGAATACATTGTCCTTTATTGTGGCTTGTTTCTAGCCTCAGCATGTATAATATGTGAGGTTTTCTGTAAGCTTCTGATGGGCAAAAGATGTCTCAAAGACCCTTCAGGGCATAATCTAGTTGTTCTGTAAATAATAGGCCAATGGCTAAGCATTTTATATTCCTGTTTTGGTTTCACAAGTGATTATATACTTATTCTTCTTGGGCTACAAATCCTCCATACGTTAGCTTATACATTCTTAGTGTATGTGGACATGGAAATTGAGTGGGAAAGCAAAGTTTTAGAAGTTTTAAGAAGGACTTATTGAGTTTTCTGTCACGACTCATGTTTTAAGTCCAGACAGTTCTGGTTCTGCTTTAATTGAAACGTGGTTTTTACTTTTGGGCCAGCAAGGGTTAATGTCAGTTTCCTTGCTGGCAGCTGGTGTGTTGCTGGTCAGCTGATGTGGGTGGGGACCACTCCCACCATCCTTTAAATAGTCACATGACGCATCAGTTGACTGTTGGTATTAGAGTTTTTCTATGATGACCAGTCTAGAAGTGTGGCGCTCTCTGGTGCCAGTGGTTTATCTGCTACGTCTGTGGACTTCGGTTTCCAGAGTCCGTGTCCTCTGCTGTGTGGAGCTTGGCAGCGGTGGCAGGAGCTAAGTTTCTAGTTCCCCTTTTCTTGTCTGTCTCGTGCTTTTTACTACCACCCTGTATTTACACCATCAGCAGCGGTGAGGCTAGCGTCCTTGCTGGCCAGTGTACTAGCCAGGATTTTGTGAGGTGACAGCTAGGGAGTAGGCACGTGATGGCAGCAGGGGGAAGGAGCCGCATAGGGCGTTAGGGAAGTTTAGGGATAGGCACAGGCTGTGTTAGGAGGGTACCCCATCCCTCGTTCCCTACTGTTAGGGCCTTCCTCTCCCTTTTTCCATCCAGTTGTTGGTGTTTGTTGTGCCGTTCGCTGGACCAAACCTTGTGGGTTGTGACATTTTCATTCAGTTTCTGCTCAGTCCTTGAAAACCTCTGTGTGTACATAGCCTTAGGATGTTATTATACTGTTGGCTTTTATTATGCGTTTTTAAAAATGGATTCACTTCAAAATCCACATCAAAGAAATTTCAAATGTATTTGAAAAACGATTTTCATGTTGATTTTGAAACGGATCAAAATCCACATAAAAAAAATAATGTACATACGCTTATTAGAAATCCAGAACAAAGTCTTGGGGACTGATTCATCAAGCAGTTCACCACAATTTTTCTGGTGTAAAACTACTTCAAATGTTGCAAAGTTTGTATGACTTTTGGCCTTTTTATGCTGTGTAGTTGAGTGTGCTTGATAAATTCATCATAATTAATGCTGCACAAGTGGTGATGCACAACACAACAGCTGAAAATGACGCCAAAATTGTTAAGATTAATTCTTAAAATTAAGAGGAGTACGCCTTCTAATGATTTTGACGCATCTTACTTTAGCGCATGCTTCATCAAGACTGGCGTGCAAAATGCTAGTCTTGATTAATTGGGATCCAAGTGTATAAACAGTCAAATGAATCATCTATTATACAACACTAGAAGATAAGTCACCAAGATGAAAAACTGATAGAATAGGCTCCAAGTGATCAGTTCATTACACTCATCACCAAGTGAAGTAAATGTGTGTATACTGAGCGTAAAACTGGCACCAATTTCCACTGACCCAGAATTAGCTGAGATAATTAAAGTACCAGAGATCGCCCACTACACAGTGTATGGAGACGTGGTCTCATGGTTCTATATAGTATTTACATCTGGCCACCATGGGACGTGCCAACAGCCTGATGTCCATCCCCCACTGATCTGACATTATTGACCTAGCCTAAGTCTCTGCCCTCAATATAAAAGTCTTAGGCCTGGGTCTCACATAGAGATACACCAGCGATCCCGACAACGATATGCACTTGTCAGGATCGCTGGTGTATCGCTACATGATCGCTGCTGAGCTGCCAAACAGGCAGCTCAGGGCAGCGATCAGCACAGCGACACTGCGGGTAACATCGCTTAGTTACCCGCAGTGTACCTTGGATACCAGCGCCCTGATGCAGGGAGCTGGTAACCAAGGTACACATCGGGTTTCCAGGCCCTGCGCGGTGCATGGAAACCCGCTGTGTACCTTGGTTACCAGCTCCCTGCATCAGCGCGCTGGTATCTAAGGTACACAGCAGGTTTCTAGGCACAGCCCCGCGCCTGGAAACCTGCTGTGTACCTTGGTTACCAGCGGATCGCTGGTCTCCCGCCTGTCACACGCAGCGATGCGTGCCTGTCAGCGGGAGACCAGCGATCAAAAAAATGTCCAGACATTTCAGCGACGATCAGCGATACCCAGCAGGGGGGCTGATCGTCGCTGAATGTCACACACAGCGATATCGCTGGGGAGATCGCTGCTGCGTCACAAAACTAGTGACTCAGCACCGATCTCGCTAGCGAGATCACTGTGTGGGACGGGGGCTTTAGATACATTGTCTCAAGATGTAGCTTTATTGACTAATTATTCTTCTGCCTCCCAAATTTTTGCTTTGGTGGTAGTATGTTCTTGAAGATTGACAGTTCAGACTAGCGACGGAGAAGCGCAGTGGGATTGAGATCCAATGATTCAGCTAGCTTCAGAGCTGCCTAAAGACTCATTTTGTTGGGTGGCCACTTATGGATTAAAAAATGTGTGTCGACCCGCCACCACAATTGTGGGTTACCAGGGCAATGGGGTACTCAGAGCCGAGCCCGTAGAAGTCTATGGGGATTTTGTCACAGGTAGCTGTGGCTCGGTCTGTGGCCCTGGCGGTCTGGCGTATGTTGGGGGAATATTTACAGGGGATAGGTTTATATACA
>JARQOD010000008.1:86887628-86935734 GCA_033576555.1 Oophaga sylvatica | reverse complement strand
TGATCTTTCTATTTTTCCTGCTGCATGTCTTGGTCTGGACTTCCAGTACGTGCTCCGGTGGTGGTCGGTGAGCTGGCAGGGGCTTATGCCCCATTTCTCAACACATTTTTCCCCAAAATTTAATTTGCTGCAAATCGCAATACTGAAAAGTCACCATTTGATGTGAAGATGTGATGACTGCATGACATTATGGAGTAGCCGATGCGCTTGTGCCAGAAGTCTGGAATCTGTGACTGATGCAATCTTCTGCAATGTGCAAAAAGGTGGTGGGAACTTTTGGGCAATATACACAATATCACATCGCAAATTGTCCGAAATCGCCGGGACTTGGGAATTTCAGAAAATGTGACCAAATTCGATTTGCATAGAATCAATTCGCTCTACTTTTGATCATAAAGAAATCAGTAAAGAAGATCTGATGTTTCACTTAGGTTTCATTGTAATAGACTTCTGGCACTTGGCGATGTCCTGTTCTAAACTATTACAACTTACATATTTCCCAATTGCAGACTAACTCATACAATTATGAAAAAGATTATTTCCCCTTCAGATCTTGTATAACAGATGCACCCTATTTAATTTCCCTCTTCAGCACTAGTCTTTGAGAAAAGCTCTTAAATCTTCAAGCTCTACAAATATAATGCACAGAGGGGTCATGTTTCGTTACAAGTCATATTTCTCCATACTGTGGAGATTGTCTTTATTTACACGTTCCACAAAGGTCATATTAGAATGTGAGTAGATTGCATGGAGAGCTGACACATCAAGATCAACTGTGCACCAAACAGACGGAGCCGCTACAGACTCAATTTACTGTTTTCCCATCCCACCCTCAATCATAGATACCGAGACTGTGTTCCCAAATAACAGCCATTCTCTTATTCAATGCGCCATTGCGATAGTTGTTAGCTGCCATTTTCCATAAGCCGTCTTACTGTTCAAGATCTATGTAGTGATGTAACAGATCTGTGTAGTGATGTAACAGATCTGTGTAGTGATGTAACAGATCTGTGCAGTGATGTAACAGATCTGTGTAGTGATGTAACAGATCTGTGCAGTGATGTAACAGATCTGCGTAGTGATGTAACAGATCTGTGCAGTGATGTAACAGATCTGCGTAGTGATGTAACAAGTCTGCGTAGTGATGTAACAGATTTGTGCAGTGATGTAACAGATCTGTGTAATGATGTACCAGATCTGTGTAATGATGTAACAGATCTGCGTAGTGATGTAACAGATTTGTGTAATGATGTAACAGATCTGTGTAGTGATGTAACAGATCTGTGTAGTGATGTAACAGATCTGCGTAGTGATGTAACAGATCTGTGTAGTGATGTAACAGATCTGCGTAGTGATGTAACAGATTTGTGTAATGATGTAACAGATCTGCATAGTGATGTAACAGATCTGCGTAGTGATGTAACAGATTTGTGTAATGATGTAACAGATTTGTGTAGTGATGTAACAGATCTGCGTAGTGATGTAACAGATTTGTGTAATGATGTAACAGATTTGTGTAGTGATGTAACAGATCTGCGTAGTGATGTAACAGATTTGTGTAATGATGTAACAGATTGTGTAGTGATGTAACAGATCTGCGTAGTGATGTAACAGATTTGTGTATGATGTAACAGATCTGTGTAGTGATGTAACAGATCTGTGTAGTGATGTAACAGATCTGTGTAGTGATGTAACAGATCTATGTAGTGATGTAACAAATCTGTGCAGTGATGTAACAGATCTGTGTAGTGATGTAACAGATCTGCGTAGTGATGTAGCAGATCTGCGTAGTGATGTAGCAGATCTGCGTAGTGATGTAACGGAACTGTGTAGTGATGTAACGGATCTGTGTAGTGATGTAACGGATCTGTGTAGTGATATAACAGATCTGTGTAGTGATATAACAGAACTGTTTAGTGATGTAACAGATCTGTGTAGTGATATAACAGAACTGTTTAGTGATGTAACAGATCTGTGTAGTGATGTAGCAGATCTGTGTAGTGATGTAACAGATCTGTGTAGTGATGTAGCAGATCTGTGTAGTGATGTAACAGAACTGTGTAGTGATGTAACAGATCTGTGTAGTGATATAACAGAACTGTGTAGTGATGTAACAGTTCTGTGTAGTGATGTAACAGATCTGCGTAGTGATATAACAGAACTGTGTAGTGATGTAACAGTTCTGTGTAGTGATGTAACTGATCTGTGTAGTGATGTAACGGAACTGTGTTGTGATGTAACAGATCTGTGTAGTGATGTAACAGATCTGTGTAGTGATGTAACAGATCTGCGTAGTGATGTAACTGATCTGTGTAGTGATGTAACGGACCTGTGTTGTGATGTAACAGATCTGTGTAGTGATGTAACAGATTTGTGTAGTGATGTAACAGATCTATGTATTGATGTAACAGATCTGTGTAGTGATGTAACAGAATTGTTTAGTGATGTATAAGATCTCTGTAGTGATGTAACAGATCTGCGTAGTGATGTAACAGGTCTGCGTAGTGATGTAACAGATCTGTGTAGTGATGTAACACAGGGGTCGACAAAGTTGTTCAGAATCTAGGAGCCAGCCAAAAAATTTAGGAGCCAAAATTTTTTTTTAACAAACTTGGTTTTTAATTTAACAAAAAAACATTACAAATGTTATAAACATTTAACTTCTAAAGATAATAAATATTATATTTTGATATATTAGATTTTAGGCAACATTCTAGTTTTATAGGGGGGGTCGTTACGGAGCGGCGATACCAAATATGTGTACTTTTATTGTTTTGGTTTTTTTTTATTTACAGGAATAAATTAATTTATTGGGGATATATTTTTTTTTTTTATTATGATTTTTTTTAACACTTTTATTTATTTATTTTTTACTTTTTTACTGTGTCCAGGGTGGGACATGAACTGTATAATACCAGATCGCTGGTGAGACAGTGTGTGCAGCACTTGTCAACCAGCGATCGCTCTTGGCATCGCTGCAGGCTTCTCAGTGCCTGCTCTTAGCAGGACTGAGGAAGCGCCTCATGCAGGACCGGGATGGACCCGGCGCCATCTTGATCTGGGGTCCTGCAGGGAGGAGGACCCTCGAACAGCGCGACACATCGCACTGTTCTGAGGGTCTCCGGGGAGCACCAGGAGCCCCCTCCTGCGCGATCCTCCCCTGTGCCCGGTACACGCGATCATGTTTGATCGTGGTGTGCCAGGGTTAATGTGCCAGAGCCATCCGTGACCGCTCCTGACACATAGTGCCGGTGTCAGCTGTGATAATCAGCTGACACCGGCTGCGATCGGCTGCGCTCCCCCGGCATGATTTTCTAGGCGCCACTGACGACCTGGCGCCCGGGTTTGTCGAACCCTGATGTAACAGATCTGTGTAGTGATGTACCAGATCTATGTATTGATGTAACAGATCTGCGTAGTGATGTAACAGATCTGTGTAGTGATGTAACAGAACTGTTTAGTGATGTAAAGATCTCTGTAGTGATGTAACAGATCTGCGTAGTGATGTAACAGATCTGCGTAGTGATGTAACAGATCTGCGTAGTGATGTAACAGATCTGTGTAGTGATGTAACAGATCTGTGTAGTGATGTAACAGAACTGTTTAGTGATGTAACAGATCTGTGTAGTGATATAACAGAACTGTTTAGTGATGTAACAGATCTGTGTAGTGATGTAGCAGATCTGTGTAGTGATGTAACAGATCTGTGTAGTGATGTAGCAGATCTGTGTAGTGATGTAACAGAACTGTGTAGTGATGTAACGATCTGTGTAGTGATATAACAGAACTGTGTAGTGATGTAACAGTTCTGTGTAGTGATGTAACAGATCTGCGTAGTGATATAACAGAACTGTGTAGTGATGTAACAGTTCTGT
Source organism: Oophaga sylvatica (assembly GCA_033576555.1). NCBI lineage: Eukaryota > Metazoa > Chordata > Amphibia > Anura > Dendrobatidae > Oophaga > Oophaga sylvatica. Next base: position 86,931,859 of record JARQOD010000008.1, on the reverse strand, counting down.
GTAGTGATGTAACTGATCTGTGTAGTGATGTAACGGAACTGTGTTGTGATGTAACAGATCTGTGTAGTGATGTAACAGATCTGTGTAGTGATGTAACAGATCTGCGTAGTGATGTAACTGATCTGTGTAGTGATGTAACGGACCTGTGTTGTGATGTAACAGATCTGTGTAGTGATGTAACAGATTTGTGTAGTGATGTAACAGATCTATGTATTGATGTAACAGATCTGTGTAGTGATGTAACAGAATTGTTTAGTGATGTATAAGATCTCTGTAGTGATGTAACAGATCTGCGTAGTGATGTAACAGGTCTGCGTAGTGATGTAACAGATCTGTGTAGTGATGTAACACAGGGGTCGACAAAGTTGTTCAGAATCTAGGAGCCAGCCAAAAAATTTAGGAGCCAAAATTTTTTTTTAACAAACTTGGTTTTTAATTTAACAAAAAAACATTACAAATGTTATAAACATTTAACTTCTAAAGATAATAAATATTATATTTTGATATATTAGATTTTAGGCAACATTCTAGTTTTATAGGGGGGGTCGTTACGGACGCGGCGATACCAAATATGTGTACTTTTATTGTTTTGGTTTTTTTTTATTTACAGGAATAAATTAATTTATTGGGGAATATTTTTTTTTTTATTATGATTTTTTTTAACACTTTTTATTTATTTATTTTTTACTTTTTTACTGTGTCCCAGGGTGGGACATGAACTGTATAATACCAGATCGCTGGTGAGACAGTGTGTGCAGCACTCTGTCACACCAGCGATCGCTCTGGCATCGCTGCAGGCTTCTCAGTGCCTGCTCTTAGCAGGCACTGAGGAAGCCGCCTCCATGCAGGACCCGGATGGACCCCGGCGCCATCTTGGATCTGGGGTCCTGCAGGGAGGAGGGACCCTCGGAACAGCGCGACACATCGCACTGTTCTGAGGGTCTCCGGGGAGCACGCAGGGAGCCCCTCCCTGCGCGATCCTCCCTGTGCCCCGGTACAACCGCGATCATGTTTGATCGTGGTGTGCCAGGGGTTAATGTGCCGTGAGCCATCCGTGACCGCTCCTGACACATAGTGCCGGGTGTCAGCTGTGATAATCAGCTGACACCCGGCTGCGATCGGCTGCGCTCCCCCCGGGCATGATTTTCTAGGCGCCACTGGCGACCTGGCGCCCGGGTTTGTCGAACCCTGATGTAACAGATCTGTGTAGTGATGTACCAGATCTATGTATCGATGTAACAGATCTGCGTAGTGATGTAACAGATCTGTGTAGTGATGTAACAGAACTGTTTAGTGATGTATAAGATCTCTGTAGTGATGTAACAGATCTGCGTAGTGATGTAACAGATCTGCGTAGTGATGTAACAGATCTGCGTAGTGATGTAACAGATCTGTGTAGATAGATTTAGTATAACAGATCTGTGTAGTGATGTAACAGACTGTGTAGTGATGTAACAGATCTGTGTAGTGATGTAACAGATCTGTGTAGTGATGTAACAGATCTTGTAGTGATGTAACAGATCTCTGTAGTGATGTAACAGATCTGTGTAGTGATGTAACAGATCTTGTAGTGATGTAACAGATCTGTGTAGTGATGTAACAGATCTGGTAGTGATGTAACAGATCTGTGTAGTGATGTAACAGATCTGTGTAGTGATGTAACAGATCTCTGTAGTGATGTAACAGATCTGTGTAGTGATGTAACAGATCTGTAGTGATGTAACAGATCTGTGTAGTGATGTAACAGGTCTGTGTAGTGATGTAACAGATCGCTGTAGTGATGTAAAGATCTGTGTAGTGATGTAACAGATCTGTGTAGTGATGTAACAGATCTGTGTAGTGATGTAACAGATCTGTGTATTGATGTAACAGATCGGTAGTGATGTAACAGATCTGTGTAGTGATGTAACAGATCTGTGAGTGATGTAACAATCTGTGTGATGTGATATGTATAGGACAGATCGCTTGTGTCAGTATGATTGTAACAGATCTGTAGTGATGTAACAGATCTGTGTAGTGATGTAACAATCTGTAGTGATGTAACAGATCTGTGTATGATGTAGTAGATGATACGATCTGCGTAGTGATGTAACAGATCTGTATTGATGTAACAGATCTGCTAGTGATGTAACAGATCTGTGTAGTGATGTAACAGATCTGCAAGTGATGTAACAGATCTGTGTAGTGATGTAACAGATCTGTAGTATTATAGATGTTAGAACAGATCTGCTGTAGTGATGTAAAGATCTGCTTAGTGATGTAACAGATCTGCGTAGTGATGTAACAGGTCTGGTAGTGATGTAACAGATCTGCGTAGTGATGTACAGATTTGTGTAGTGATGTAACAGATCTGGTAGTGATGTATAAGATCTGTAGTTGTAGTGATGTGAACAGATCTTGTAGTGATGTAACAGATCTCTAGTGATGTAACAGATCTGCGTAGTGATGTAACAGTTTGTGTAGTGATGTAACAGATCTGCGTAGTGATGTAACAGATTTGTGTAGTGATGTAACAGATCTGTCGTAGTGATGTAACAGATCTCTGTAGTAATGTAACAGATCTGCGTCAGTGATGTAACAGATCTTGTAGTGATGTAACAGATCTGCGTAGTGATGTAACAGATCTGGTAGTGATGTAACAGATTGGTAGTGATGTAACAGATCTGCGTAGTGATGTAACAGATTGGTAGTGATGTAACAGATCTGCGTAGTGATGTAACAGATCTTGTAGTGATGTAACAGATCTGGTATGTACGATCTGTAATGATTTAGATGCTTGTGTATGTAACAGATCTGGTAGTGGTGTAACAGATCGTTGTAGTGATGTAACAGATCTGCGTAGTGATGTACAGATCTGCGTAGTGATGTAACAGATCTGTGTAGTGATGTAACAGATCTGGTAGTGATGTAACAGATTTGTGTAGTGATGTAACAGATCTGTGTAGTGATGTAACAGATCTGTGTAGTGATGTATAAGATCTCTGTTGTGATGTAACAGATCTGCGTAGTGCTAGTGTAACAGATCTGTGTAGTGATGTAACAGATCTGCGTAGTGATGTAACAGAACTGCGTAGTGATGTAACAGATCTGGTAGTGATGTAACAGATCTGGTAGTGATGTAACAGATTTGGTAGTGATGTAACAGATCTGTGTAGTGATGTAACAGATCTGCGTAGTGATGTAAAGATCTCTGTAGTGATGTAACAGATCTGCGTAGTGATGTAACAGATCTGCGTAGTGATGTAACAGATCTGCGTAGTGATGTAACAGACTGTGTAGTGATGTAACAGATCTGCGTAGTGATGTAACAGATCTGCGTAGTGATGTAACAGATCTGTGTAGTGATGTAACAGATCTGCGTAGTGATGTAACAGATTCTGCGTAGTGATGTAACAGATCTGTGTAGTGATGTAACAGATCTGTGTAGTGATGTAACAGATCTCGTTAGTGATGTAACAGATCTGTGTAGTGATGTAACAGATCTGGTAGTGATGTAACAGATTCTGTAGTGATGTAACAGATCTGGTAGTGATGTAACAGATTGTAGTGATTAACAGATCTGTGTAGTGATGTAACAGATCTGTGTAGTGATGTAACAGATTTTGTGTAGTGATGTAACAGATCTGCTTGAGTACAGATGTGTATGTAACAGATCTGTGTAGTGATGTAACAGATTGTGTAGTGATGTAACAGATCTGCGTAGTGATGTAACAGATTGTGTAGTGGATGTTAACAGATCTGTGTAGTGATGTAACAGATCTGTGTAGTGATGTAACAGATCTGTGTAGTGATGTAACAGATCTTGTGTGATGTAACAGATTGTGTAGTGATGTAAAGATCTGCTGTTGTGATGTAACAATCTGCGTAGTGATGTAACAGATTTGTGTAGTGATGTAACAGATCTGTGTAGTGATGTAACAGAACTGTGTAGTGATGTATAAGATCTCTGTTGTGATGTAATCAGATCTGCGTAGTGATGTAACAGATCTGTGTAGTGATGTAACAGATCTGCGTAGTGATGTAACAGATCTGCGTAGTGATGTAACAGAACTGTGTAGTGATGTAACAGATCTGTGTAGTGATGTAACAGATTTGTGTAGTGATGTAACAGATCTGTGTAGTGATGTAACAGATCTGTGTAGTGATGTAACAGATCTGTGTAGTGATGTATAAGATCTCTGTTGTGATGTAACAGATCTGCGTAGTGATGTAACAGATCTGTGTAGTGATGTAACAGATCTGCGTAGTGATGTAACAGATCTGTGTAGTGATGTAACAGAACTGTGTAGTGATGTATAAGATCTCTGTTGTGATGTAACAGATCTGCGTAGTGATGTAACAGATCTGCGTAGTGATGTAACAGATCTGCGTAGTGATGTAACAGATCTGTGTAGTGATGTAACAGATCTGCGTAGTGATGTAACAGATCTGTGTAGTGATGTAACAGAACTGTGTAGTGATGTATAAGATCTCTGTTGTGATGTAACAGATCTGCGTAGTGATGTAACAGATCTGCGTAGTGATGTAACAGATCTGTGTAGTGATGTAACAGATCTGCGTAGTGATGTAACAGATCTGCGTAGTGATGTAACAGATCTGCGTAGTGATGTAACAGAACTGCGTAGTGATGTAACAGATCTGCGTAGTGATGTAACAGATCTGCATAGTGATGTAACAGATTTGTGTAGTGATGTAACAGATCTGCGTAGTGATGTAACAGATCTGTGTAGTGATGTAACAGATCTGCGTAGTGATGTAATAGATCTGTGTAGTGATGTAACAGATCTGCGTAGTGATGTAACAGATCTGCGTAGTGATGTAACAGATCTGTGTAGTGATGTAACAGAACTGTGTAGTGATGTAACAGGTCTGTGCAGTGATGTAACAGAACTGTGTAGTGATGTATAAGATCTCTGTTGTGATGTAACAGATCTGCGTAGTGATGTAACAGATCTGTGTAGTGATGTAACAGATCTGCGTAGTGATGTAACAGATCTGCGTAGTGATGTAACAGATCTGCTTAGTGATGTAACAGATCTGCTTAGTGATGTAACAGAACTGTGTAGTGATGTAACAGATCTGCGTAGTGATGTAACAGATCTGCGTAGTGATGTAACAGATTTGTGTAGTGATGTAACAGATCTTGTAGTGATGTAACAGATATGTGTAGTGATGTAACAGATCTGCGTAGTGATGTAATAGATCTGTGTAGTGATGTAACAGATCTGTGTAGTGATGTAACAGATCAGCGTAGTAATGTAACAGATCTGCGTAGTGATGTAACAGATCTGTGTAGTGATGTAACAGAACTGTGTAGTGATGTAACAGGTCTGTGCAGTGATGTAACAGAACTGTGTAGTGATGTAACAGATCTGTGTATTGATGTATAAGATCTCTGTTGTGATGTAACAGATCTGCGTAGTGATGTAACAGATCTGTGTAGTGATGTAACAGATCTGCGTAGTGATGTAATAGATCTGTGTAGTGATGTAACAGATCTGTGTAGTGATGTAACAGATCTGCGTAGTGATGTAACAGATCTGCGTAGTGATGTAACAGATCTGTGTAGTGATGTAACAGATTTGTGTAATGATGTAACAGATCTGCGTAGTGATGTAACAGATCTGTGTAGTGATGTAACAGATCTGCGTAGTGATGTAATAGATCTGTGTAGTGATGTAACAGATCTGTGTAGTGATGTAACAGATCTGCGTAGTGATGTAACAGATCTGCGTAGTGATGTAACAGATCTGTGTAGTGATGTAACAGAACTGTGTAGTGATGTAACAGGTCTGTGCGTGTTAAGTGTTGTATAACAGATCTGCGTAGTGATGTAACAGATCTGTGTAGTGATGTAACAGATCTGTGTAGTGATGTAACAGGTCTGTGCAGTGATGTAACAGAACTGTGTAGTGATGTAACAGATCTGCGTAGTGATGTAACAGATCTGTGTAGTGATGTAACAGATCTGTGTAGTGATGTAACAGGTCTGTGCAGTGATGTAACAGAACTGTGTAGTGATGTAACAGATCTGCGTAGTGATGTAACAGATCTGTGTAGTGATGTAACAGATCTGCGTAGTGATGTAACAGATCTGTGTAGTGATGTAACTGGTCTGTGCAGTGATGTAACAGAACTGTGTAGTGATGTAACAGATCTGTGTAGTGATGTAACAATGTCTGAATATGGACCGTTTTTTTTTCTCGGACAGCACACAGACCCATAGAGTTTCATGGATCTGTTCACACATCTGTAAAAATCACAGATCTGGTTCTGGTTCTGATCTGTGTTTTGTGGATCAGAATCAGCCATTAAAGTCTATGGGGATTCATGAGAAATGCATGTCTCACGGATCTGTTGCTTAGTGTTACCTTTGTATAAAAACATGTTATTTTCTAAAGGAACTTTTCAGTGGCTTCAAAGTAAGAACACCTCTTCAGTGAAAAGAAGCACAAGAGGGGAAAAACACGAAAACATCTAAAAGGCATCTAGGATAATGCCTGAGAAAAGATTTGTCAGTTTCTCACAAATGGTAGCACTCACACGGATGTGTAAATGTAGCCTCAAACACAAGTGGACATTTTGGTGTATAGCGAGTCTTGGACATTATTGACATCCCTGCATAAACTTGGGATTTTATCAGTTGTACTCAACATTTCAAGATCTCTATTACGTTGTAGAGGTTCACCCTCTCTCGTTATTACAAGGTTTTGCATGACCGAACCAAGACCATGTATCAATGCAAGTGTAAATGTATCCCAAAAGGTAAGCGAATGCAGAACAGCCGCTCCTGCAAAATAATCTAAAGCAGCAATCGTTTCCTGGAGAAATTGTGTCCACAGGCTGGTACACAAGTGAAGGCAGTAGTGATAGTAGGAGAGTTGTGGGTCATTATAGTCAGTAAAGATAAAAGAAGATTAATGGTAAACTGATGCCAGGCTATATGCCAGACAGGAAAGAGACTGAGCGGCATGCTGCAGTGTTCACATCTGCAAACATGTCCTATGTTCCTATGGAAGATAAGCCCGGAGTATGCAAGGGATGACGACTAGAGGCGCAGAATACAAAGTAAGCGTGGCATTTATACCAGTGTAGGAGGTTCTGATCTCAAGAATACAATAATGGCTTACAACTGAACCTATACCTGTACTGCCATCTTTATAGCTGGTGTATGAGTATGGGGTCAACTGGCTATCTACAATGCCAAACAATACATATTAAAGGGAATCTGTCAGTAGGATCCACCCTCCTAAGCCGTCTTATTTGGGCATGTAGGTCATAAGAAGCTTAATAAAATGATACCTTGATATCTGCGATCCGATGTCTTATTCCAGAGAAATCCACATCTTTCTTAATATGTAAATGAGCTGTAAAGATCTATGGGCCGGACATAGATCTGCCTGAGACTCCGCCTCCAGAGCTTATTTTATATGAGGGTTACCAGTGTGAGACATGTAGATCAGGAAAGCAGACTGTCAGTCATTACATGTCGCACGCTAGTATGTCCCTTTCATATAATATGAAGTAACACATTCTAGAACTGATGTAAACTTTATGGGACACTTGGGAGAAATTCACATTAGATACCAAACAAGAAATGAACCTGTAGTTAATGTTATATTGAGGAAATGGACACACATACCCAAAATGAAAGCTCGCGAGAGGCTGAGTGCACTACAACACCTCTTCCAAGTTTAGAAAATCCAGGCAAACACAATACAGAAAATAAGATGGCTTTTTAACCAGTCTAAGCATGGCCTTATAAGAGAATGAAAAGGGGGGTAATAATTTATTTCCACACTCCAGCTCATAGAAAGCAAAAGAAAACACTTTGACATCTCAATTATTATTGAAATGAATTAATGCCTTTGAAATGTGTCCACTGTTGAATTGGTATTCATAATACGTCTGGAAACATTTCCCAGTACTTAAGATAAAGTATGAACACATATATTACAACGTTATCAAACACCGCCGTATATTCACTAATTTACCTGCATCCTTATACTGCTTGCTGAATGTGTGCGGCAATTTCTGCCACGGATGCTGAGCGCAGCTGAGATTATGCTCGGTCATTTCAAAATTGAGGGGAAAAAAAAACGCAAAATTTTACATTTGCAAATTTAAACCCAGGACCTGCAAATTCTGCAATTAAAACATTACTAGTAACCACAGAACTACCGTGCCGCGTATATTTCTTTATTTGGATTCATTTTTTTGTAAGTGTGGGTTTTAAAACAGGAACATTAATTAATGAGGATAACTATTAGAATGAATAGTGTATACTTTTTTTTTTACAGGAAATATACTTTTCCAGAATTACAAATGCATTAAAAAAAAACATTTCTTACATAGTAGTAGTACCTGTAACTAGTTTTATTGCTTAAAATCTGTATTATATATACTTATTTGTAGTAATCATGTATCATTTATGATAGTGCAAAATATGGAGACGGATTCACCAGTTAGTGCCAAAAAACTGGTGTAGAACTGTTGCAAATGTTACAAAACTGTTTACACAAATTTTGCCGATTTTTAGTGTTTTTAATTTTTTGAAAAATGAATAGAGCTTAACTTAGGGCACAGTCAGGACGGACTGGCCGGCGGCACGATGACAGCCTGTATTTCTATGCAGCTGTCACACTCGGATCGGGAAAGCCGATGGACAGCCCAAGTATTGCGATGTGATGCGATTGTTGACCGTGTTATCGGCCGTCTGACTGCACCCTTAGACTGACAAATGCATTATAATTTTTGAGACAAAGATGCCGTAAGTTCTATCAGAAATTAATTGCACCTCGAGTCTGGAGTAAATTTCTGTCTCTGGTGCGCAGCAACTGAAAGATGAATCCGATTCATTAAAGATGTTGTCCACTTCTCAGACAACCCCTTCTCAATCCTTATGCTTCCTCCCAGTAAAATAACTACACTTTTATTCACCTCTTTTGCCAGTGCAGTTCCAGCGGTGTCGGGACTGGCACTCCCGGGGCTTGCGTGACATTGTTATGTCATGCAATCCCAGCTGCCAATCTGCACTGGCTTCCCTCCATCAGACAAATCGAACATCCGTAGAAAGTCAGAGCTTCAGCTGCTCTCTCACTTCCTCGAGATGTCTATTATATCTGTTGGAGAGGACAGTGAAACCAGTGCAGATTGGCAGAAGGGATCTCGTCACAATGTCACGTGAGCCCAGGGAGAGGCACTGACGACACTGCTGGAATGGTGCCGGCACTGTAGGTGAGTATGTGTTGTTATTTTACCTTTAAAAGTGCATGCCTCTAAGTGAATTTTGATTATTTTACTCCAGCCAACTCTGCACCAAAACTGGTATGTAAAATGCCGTTTTCATAAATCAGTCCCAAAGAATAATATATAGTGACGCATATTATCCAGGCGTAATCTATGGATTTATAATAGATGTCCTGGGTTCTAATCCCACCAAGGAGTTTGTATGTTCTCCCAGTGTCTGTGTGGGTTTCCTCCTGGTTCCCCAGTTTCCTCCCACTGATAGGGAATTTAGATTGTGAGCTCCAATGGGGACAGCGATGATATCTGTAAAGCGCTGTGGAAATTAATGGTGTTATATAAGAAAGTAAAATAAATTTATGAATGAAATTGGAGAATTTTCTACGATATATGCTGAACGTAGAGAAAAGCATGATAATATCACTAGACAGTTCATCTTTGTGTTTTTATTTACTTATCATTCTAATTTCTACAGACACAGGACATCGGTCAGGTCTGCACATGGTTTTTGTATAATATTTGTCTCTGAGGCAATTTTACATATATTGTATTGTAGAAGAAAAATATTACAATAAAACTATAAAAATATGTGAACTACAACCTTTTCTGAGGCTCAGGCCTTTCCATTTGTTGTCACACTTATTTCTTCTATTGCACTTTATTGAAGTCAATGGTTAAAAGAAAAGAAAACAAAAAACAAAACAAGGGCCGCTGTTGCACTGTAAGCTGTAATTTAGTTTTGCACTACATGAATGACTTCAGTTATATATTATTAGCAATCATTTAGCTGTCTGACAAATTTTACCGAAAGATTCTATTATGGCTTCAGGTGACTCCATTTACTCGGTTACTTTAGCCACATTATGCAAAATGTAAAGTGATTTGCGCTTGTTTTAGTCTGGCTTAATAAGGCATTACTTCCTAATTAAGCTTGTTATAAATAAACAAGACTCGGAGAAACTTGGAAAAAGAGGAAAAATCTCCGTTACGGAGGTTGTTTACTAGAAGATGGGGAAAACACATTTACAACTCGCTTAACCCGTTCTGTAACGAGATGATAGCGGGAATGCTGAATAAAGACATAACTCCCAGACACATTACTAAAAGGCTGTATTGCTTTGATCCATATCTTAAGCCAAGTCTTTTTTTTTTCCTTGGAAGCACTGACTGGGAAGGGCCTTCTTGGCTGCGGCGATGAAGTGGGCAGACAGCCCCTTTCCTGAGTCCTGGGCAGGCACCAGACGGCTGAAGGAAGAACGGCACCAAGCTGATTTAGGTTGACTTTTCGGGACACTGAGAGGGAGTCACATCTAATTGGATTGCAGCTGTTGTTATTGTTCTGTCCTTTTTCATCTCCCAGATTTCCAGATCCAATATTATTACAGCTAAGAGAAACATTGTGAAACGCCAGGATACAAAGTGTGTTCTTAAGCAGTTGTTTATGATATTTCCACTACTCGCAATCATTGTCAGTGAAATCACTCCATCAAATTCATCCATTACAAAAATAAGTGGTCCGATGGCAGCTCCTCCAAGAAGCTTAATATCCATAAAGTGGAGCATTTCTTTTCTTGAGCTAAACACCTTTTATAAACTTTTTGGATTACTGTCAGCATTAGCTAAAACTTATTCCGAAGAATTTGTTTACTTGGAAACGTAATCACGAATTAGTTACAGAAATGAGTTGAATTAGGGAATTGCGTTAGAAATGTTCTTTCATCATGACAACCCCTTTTTAAGTTGAAGCTGGAAAAGCTAAAAATGTCCATATATTTCCTTATGTACTACTCTGGGCCTAAATGCAAAATAGGGAGGTGGGCCCCAAAGCATCACACTTAATTTATCACATACACCTCATGGGTCATCGTGAACATCAAGGCCAACATGCAAACAGAACCTATGCACCTACTTCAGGTACATACCAGACTACATGACGCTCATTGGCTTCCAAAATGAGGACTATTTGTTAGTGACTCTTCCATCTGAAAAAGTAGAGTTGGTAGGGGAGTGCAGAACATGGATTCTAAGGCTGGACATACAGATTAGATGGATGTGTGCCAAACGATGTGTTGGCCAATCGGACAGCTATCTCAATCAACTATCCAATACACAGGAGCGCTTCTGTGTTCTCTTTGAGAAAGCCGCCAACTGACATGTCATCTGGCGGATTATTTCTGGGAGAACAATGTAATGAGCAGTCCGAATCAGACATGCTCAATTGACATCTCTCCGGACCATCAGTCATACACATTAGACCATCGGCCGAACCCGTCAATATTGGCGGCTTCAGCCGACGTTGGTCTAATGTGTATGAGGGCCTTAACTCTTAAAGAGGAGTTGTCCAGCACAAAAAAAAAAAGATGTTTTCAAAATAACAAGCTGCTGGAGCACACTTGCCTTCTGTTACCCTTGTGGATCCAGTATAGGCCACTCCAGAGGTCTGTGTTGCCTTTCGACGCAATGTCTGTATTGTCTGGATGTCAACAAGATTTCTGTGATTGGCTGCAGAAGTCAGATAAGTGGAAGGGTGCAAAAAATAATCAGATGGCACGCTATTCCAGTAACCTGACCGCTGCAGCCAATCACTGGCTTCAGTGATCATGTTAAGATCTGGACTGAAATTACTTCCAGAGGCAGTGCAGACCACCAAAGTGGCATCCAAGCTGGTTCCTTGGAGGAGATGGAAGGTGAGTTTACATTAGTTTATTATTTTGAAAACGATCATTCCCCAAAAAAATTTTCCACCATTGGATCAATTTTTGTGTACAGTACTAATATGGGATCAACATGCTGGAAATGAATTGAATACATGATCCTTATCCCTATCAGAATTTTTCCGTCTTGACTGTGAAGAAAACCAAGTTCACTGTTTCCCTGCAGAAACCACCAGCATTACACACACATACAGTACAGACCAAAAGTTTGGACACACCTTCTCATTCAAAGATTCTTCTGTATTTTCATGACTATGAAAATTGTAGAATCACACTGAAGGCATCAAAACTATGAATTAACACATGTGGAATTATACATTACACTTTACAAAAAAGTGTGAAACAACTGAAAATATGTCTTATATTCTAGGTTCTTCAAAGTAGCCACCTTTTGCTTTGATTACTGCTTTGCACGCAGAAAAGGTGAACGGATGGACTCTACATGCCTGGTTCCTACCTTGAAGCATGGAGGAGGTGGTGTGATGGTGTGGGGGTGCTTTGCTGGTGACACTGTTGGGGATTTATTCAAAATTGAAGCGGTGAGCGGTCCAGCTCACCCCAAACCATCTCGATTGGGTTCAGGTCTGGTGACTGTGGAGGCCAGGTCATCTGGCATAGACCCCATCACTCTCTTTTTGTCAAATAGCCCTTACACAGTCTGGAGGTGTGTTTGGGGTCATTGTCCTGTTGAAAAATAAATGATGGTCCAACTAAATGCAAACCGGATGGAATAGCATGCTGCTGCAAGATGCTGTGGTAGCCATGCTGGTTCAGTATGCCTTCAATTTGGAATAAATCCTCAACAGTGTCACTAGTAAAGAACCAGGCATGTAGAATTCATCCGTTCACCTTTTTCTGCGTGCAAAGCAGTAATCAAAGTAAAAGGTGGCTACTTTGAAGAACCTAGAATATAAGACACATTTTCAGTTGTTTCACACTTTTTTGTAAAGTGTAATGTATAATTCCACATGTGTTAATTCATAGTTTTGATGCCTTCAGTGTGATTCTACAATTTTCACAGTCATGAAAATACAGAAATATCGTTGAATGAGAAGTGTGTCCAAACTTTTGGTCTGTACTGTATGCAGTGCTCTCACCCATGAGACGATACAGGTCTCCACAGTGAAGCTCCCTATGTAGGCAGCTGATTGACAGAATGCAGGCTGCTATGAATGGAGCCTGTATTCTGCTGACAGCTCCGGCAGTGAAGTAATGGGGAATGGAGAGCATGTACAGTGCCTACAAGTAGTATTCAACCCCCTGCAGATTTAGCTGGTTGATACATGCGGAATTAACTTGGCATTGTGACATTTGTACTGTAGATCAGCCTGGAAGTGGGAAATACACTGCAGCAAAAATTTTTGTTTTAATTTTTTTTTAAAAAAAAACGTTAAAAGTTAATTCAGAGTGTCATTTATTATTCAACCCCTCAAACCACAAGAATTCTGTTTGGTCCCCCTAAAGTATTAAGAAGTAGTTCAGGCACCAAGAATAATGAGCTTCACATGTGTGGATTAATGATCTCTTTTGCCAGCCTTTTCTGACTATTTAAGACCCTCCCCAAACTTGTGAACAGCACTCATACATGGTCAACATGGGAAAGACAAAGGAGCATTCCAAGGCCATCAGAGACAAGATCGTGGAGGGTCACAAGGCTGGCAAGGGGTACAAAACCCTTTCCAAGGAGTTGGTCCTACATGTCTCCACTGTTGGGAGCATCATCCGTAAGTGGAAGGCTTATGGAACTACTGTTAGCCTTCCACGGCCTGGACAGCCTTTGAAAGTTTCCTCCCGTGCCGAGGCCAGGCTTGTCCGAAGAGTCAAGGCTAACCCAAGGACAACAAGGAAGGAGCTCTGGGAAGATCTCATAGCAGTGGGGACATTGGTTTCAGTCAATACCATAAGTAACGTACTCCACCGCAATGGTCTCCGTTCCAGACGAGCCCGTAAGGTACCTTTACTTTCAAAGCGTCATGTCAAGGCTCGTCTACAGTTTGCTCATGATCACTTGGAGGTCTCTGAGACAGACTGGTTCAAGGTTCTATGGTCTGATGAGACCAAGATCGAGATCTTTGGTGCCAACCACACACGGGACGTTTGGAGACTGGATGGCTCTGTATACGACCCCAAGAATACCATCCCTACAGTCAAGCATGGTGGTGGCAGCATCATGCTGTGGGGCTGTTTCTCAGCCAAGGTCGCATCCATGGGAGGATGGATAGCACGGCCTACCTGGAGATTTTGGCCAAGAACCTCCGCTCCTCCATCAAGGATCTTAAGATGGGTCGTAATTTCATCTTCCAACAAGACAACGACCCAAAGCACACAGCCAAGAAAACCAAGGCCTGGTTCAAGAGGGAAAAAGTCAAGGTGTTGGAGTGGCCTAGTCAGTCTCCTGACCTTAACCCAATTGAAAACTTGTGGAAGGAGCTCAAGATTAAAGTCCACATGAGACACCCAAAAAACCTAGATAACTTGGAGAAGATCTGCATGGAGGAGTGGGCCAAGATAACTCCACAGACCTCTGCCGGCCTGATCAGGTCTTATAAAAGACGATTATTAGCTGTAATTGCAAACAAGGGTTATTCCACGAAATATTAAACATAGGGGTTGTATAATAATTGACCCACACTTTTATGTTTAAAATTTATTAAAATTCAACTGAGCAACATAACTTTTTGTTTTGTAAGATTTATGCTTCTGTTAATAAATCCTACTCTTGTTTGCAGTTTGAAGGCTCTAACTTATTTGCATCTTATCAAACCAGCTAAATCTGCAGGGGGTTGAATACTACTTGTAGGCACTGTACATATACGTATCCGCATAACATACATATATTAAACTCTATTCCATCTTGTATCAATTGAAAAACAATCTGAACGATTACATATTTCATGTGCAGTAGAACATAAAAGCCAACCTGGGTTTTCTAGAGAAAAGCCATATCGTTTTAAGGTTCCAAATTGTAGGTAATTTAATACTGCATACGTCATCCTGCCTGTTAGCATTGTAATAAGAGTATTTGTGTCCCGGTTTATGTAAGTACATAGTTACCAGTGAGGTCAATGTCTGGAATTTACAGGAAAGTAAATCAGTCAATTGTAAGACTTAATGCTGTTTTCAGATTATTTAATAGCAATTTCTAAGCGCAGCCTGTAATTAAAACAAAGCAGACAGCGGTGTCGGTGCTTCAGGTACAATAAGTGCTAGGCAGGCAGTCTATATTCTCCAGCCATGAATATTTTATACCTTAAAACAGAGCCGTTTGGGCCTCTGCTGATGTAATGTGTAGATTACATTCTGATGAATACACAAAGGCTGAATGACCTTTAGAAAGAATCCCCAGGTCTTCCTGTCCTCGGGTTAAAGGCAGGGATGAAACGATAGTTTGTGCAGGGCTTGCGATTGCCCCTGTGCCCTGTAGCCTATGGAGGGCATAAAGGGTCCATTTGACCAATGTAAGTAGACCAATACTTTTTAAGTCCAATGATTGTTGGGAGAGCCCTCTTATTTTTGCATTAACGCTCACAGGCTTCAAGTTATGGCACAGATTGAAGTGGGTTATAGAGGACCCAACACTAAAACTCAGCCCTATTTTGGCTTTCGCTTACAGGTTGTCCACTTCTATTTTTGCTCCTTCTTTCAATATTGAGTCACTTAACTCCATTGATTGGTGATGTACACGAACAGTGTGAACCATATCATTCTTCTTTTGTATTTTTGAATATCTGTGACCATTTTTCCCTACAAAATCCTGAATGCAGAAGTACTGGTGGCTGATGATTAATTCAATGAGTACATGCAATGACTTATCAGTAATTTCGCTCTTTTCAAGCTACACCTGTAGATAGGCAATTTCCCAAACTTAACCTCTCATATTAATACAGTACCATCGCAGATGATCAAATAGCATAGAGCAACGCCAGTAGGGCAGCCGGTTAGGCTGTCTGTGGCCACTGGACCTGAGCGTAATTGACTTCCTGATATCTTGAGCACCTCTTGCACTTACTAGGCTCTCACGATGTCGTAATGTTACGGCACGACATATGCCATGATATTGCTTAAAGGGTTTGTCTGGCTTCGGGCTAAAAGTCTACAGTAACTCTGTGACTGCAGACTTGGGAATCCTCACGATACGCACACTGCTCGCAATGAGAATTCTCCAATGCCATGACTACAAGTATGTGATTTGCATACATGCAGTCACGTGCCGACTAGACAATGCAGTATAGTCAGAATGTGACTGGAAGCGTGAAAATCACATACTGTCGGTGACACGACCACCAGCTCCTGTAGTTGACATTAACGAATCCCTAAAGTGCGCAACTGCTCGCGATGTAGACATTCACGAGTCTGAAGTCCCAAAGAATGACTGCAGATTTGTGGCAGAAGGCCAGACAAACCCTTCAAGGCAGAGTGTGTAGGCCGCACATGGCGTCATGACGTCACCATGAAGTCTAGGCTGTAAGGCAGAGGATCGCCAGCACAGGAGTGAACACTGTCCTAGTCCATCTGACGCGGAGGACCGCACTGGATGCCAGCTACTTTGCATCTGTGTGCTTATTTCTAAGTACCATACCGGGTGCGTAGAAGTGTAATTTCATCACACAGTTTTATGTGATATTAGAATCTAATGATATTACAGTGGACAAGAAATTATACGTAAAACTTTATTCCCGAAGATTCACTGACATGTTACAAAAGGCTAACATTGATCGTCTCTATATAAGTAATACCGCCATACTGTTACATGGAAACCTTTCTAAAGAATAATGAATTATTTATGTGTGGACGACTGCCTCTTGCCAGCTATTCCTTTTAGAATACCATTTACAAAAAGACAAAAGAATATGACCTTAGGTAAGGTGAAAGGGAAAAAGCCTCATCCATCGGTAGCTGCTCCTTGGAGGAATCCATCTCTTGTATTAATACAACTGTTATTCTTTATACAGGACCCAGGTTTTGTGTCTTAGGGACTATGGGCAGCACAGACACTAGATGATGATGATGATCATCATAGGAAATCTAAAGCAGAGTAATGATAGGTATTTCCTCCAGGCAGCGGGGCTCTTGGTGTCGGCGCTGCATGATGTCAGAATTCTATTCACCTGCAGATCAGCACCATATCTCCAAGTTAATAGTGTTACTTACTTTACCTGACAGGTTCCCTTTAAAGGTTCTCCTCCAGCACTTGCTAGTGAATCCTTCCTGGCAGACTGCACAGTTCTCTTCTCCACAGAAGGATGCTAGTTTAGGAGCACAGGACCAGACCTTCCAATCATCCCCCTCCAATTGAAAAACGCCTCACTTGAACATCATGAAGGTTTCATGGGGACAGGTCCGGTTCACATGCTCCTCCTACAGCTGGCCATTGTGTGGGGAAGGAAAGCTGTGCACGTCTGTAGAGAACGGCAACACCATATCAAGTTCAGGAAGAAGAATTGTAATACTGATGATATTAGTAAAGTGACACAAAATCATGTCCTCAACACGCTTGGCAAATAGGAATTCAATCCCAAAACTACATATAAGCAGCCCAGTAAGTGACAAATCCACTTTGGAATTTAAGTTCTTGTGCCCCTTATACTATGACTGCTATCTGAATTATATAGAAAAAAAACTGCTGACAGATTCCTTAAGACTAACAAAGACTAGCACAAAGACGGCGCCGCTCCTTCAGTCTGCTATACATGAGATTTAAATTATTGAGGATATTATCCGATCATAGCTGTGATCTTTCAGTCTGGACAATGGGACCATTAAACCCTTAGCTTTCATAGCCCTATCTAGCACTGACTGTAGAACATTCTTGTTCCGTGCAAATAATATTTTTGCTGCCTACATGAACGTGAATGAGTTAATTGAATTTTTCTTTGCCTCTCGATAGTGAAGCAACTGTTTACAGGCAAAAGAAATCCAAGATTTCCAGACATAAGCAGGATCAAATTCCTAAAATAGTTTCCAAGTCCACCCTGTGAAAGAGGCTTGCACATTTCTCGTAGCCTATGTGTATAGCCGTGTCTTCCCATAAGTATGTGGCGGTGTTTTGTGAAGGATTACTGGTCTTCTTCCTAGACAGCCGTCTGTTAGATGTTCCGAGCAGGGACCGTTGAGGTTAGTCGTGATATGCTTGTAGGCTTGGATATGCCTTGAAGTAATTAATCACTGATGGAATGTATTCTACTATCTAAACATCAAATAAAAGCACTAACAGCACACGAAAGTAGAGGTAACAAAATATGAGAGAGTGCACAGTATTAGGAAGTGTTAAGGGTTTGTCTTAAAGGGAACTTGTCATATAAAATAACGCTATTACCCTGCATATATGGGGTTAATCTGCAGGTTAATAGGATTCCGACATCGTGTCGCCACCACACTGAGAGCCCCACTGCTAGGAGACAATCAACTTTATTCCCCCGGCAGCCTTGCTCTTTCAGTCGTGGAGACTGGGCCGGCACGGTATCAGTCACCGCTGTGTAGATAGAAAGCAGCGACTGTACCTGCACCTCCAGCACTGACTGACAGCCAGCCGTAATGCTGGGCCTTATTGCTAAGCTGCTGTCAGTGGTGACTGAAACCGTGTCGACGCCACCCCTATGATAAAAAGAGAGAGCCGGCTGGGGAAAATAAAGTTAATTTCCTCCCGGCATTGGGGCTCTCAGTGCTGGTACCATATGGTGTCAGAATACTATTAACCAGAAGATTAACCTCATATATGCAGGTTAATAGTGTTATTATACATGGAAGGTTCCCTTTAATAAAAAAACACTTTCAATATGTTTTCATAGCGCGAGTTAATATCATAGGGGCTTCCATACTCTGGACCCCTCTGTTAGCTACAGTACAGGGTCACTAACAAAGAGAATTCTCCTTCCGGTGGTCACTGCCTAGCCATATCTTACATGGCCTGTATTTTTCCTTGAACCTACTTATATTGATTGGTAACGAGGTAACACATGGTTGTACCAGATCTACCAAACCAGAAGCCGCGATTGGCAGAGCACTCTCCACTCTGGGTTATAGAGTCAAGCCTTCCAAGTGTCAAAGGGAGTATTCACCAATTGGCTGTTGAAACTAAACACAGGCGCTCGGTGCTCCTGTTCCATGGCAAAACCATTCTACCCACCTACTTGTCTTTCATCTATCATCGTTCTTCTCCAGTTCCTTTAAAGGGAATCTGTCACCCTAAATTGGCGGGATATTTAAATGATGGCAGTCAGGTCAGATGGGCGGTGTTTTGGCTACTTGCCTTAACATGTTGTTCGCCGCTGTCTCCATTATTTCTGGGAATTGTAGTCGTTGCCCTCCATATAACGCGCCTGCGCATTGCAATCTTGAATTGCGCACGTTCAGTATGCTTTGCCCGCAGATTGCAATGCGCAGGCGCGTTATATGGAGGGCAACAACTACAATTCCAGAAATAATGGAGACAGCGGCGAACAACATGTTAAGGCAAGTACCCAAAACACAGCCCATCTGACCAGACTGCCATCATTTAAATATCCCGCCAATTTAGGGTGACAGATTCCCTTTAAAGCTTTGTCAGAGGGGGAAGGAATAGATGGAAAACAATAAGGTGGGTGGGTGCACTTTTTGACAATGATTGTCCTTTTAAACTCCTCTCCATAGCATGTGGACAATGATTGAACGATTGGGATGTCCCTTTATTTAGGGTAGGTATCAATGATCCACACGTTCAGTATTTGTGGTCAGTATTTTACCTCAGTATGTGTAAGCCAAAATCAAGAGTGGATGATAAATACAGAAGTGGTGACGTGTTTCTATTATGCTTTTCCTCTGATTGTTCCTCTCCTGATTTTGGCTTACAGATACCGATGTGAAATACTGACCAAATACTGACCGTGTGCACGTGGCCTAAGAGTCGTGCTCAGCTATACAGGAGTCGCCCTGGTATAACAGATAGAACGGGATAATCTAAGTCAAGACGACTCCTTCAAAACTAATATTAGCATTATTGCAGTAGCGTCAGCTGCTATCCCAATGGACATTACGATTTCCTAAGGATATGTGTATTGTTTCTTTAATTACAGTCTGATTAATATATAGTGAGCAGAAATCCAAAATTTGCATATATTCCTTAAAGGCACATTAAGTTATTAAATAGAAAAAAAGTAGCCTAGAAGCTAAGACACTGTGACATTTAAGCATAAGAACATAATTAATTTCATCCAGCAAAGCTAGTAACCCATGTGATTTCAGATTACCCGTCTGCAGAAAGAAGATGGAAGGAAAAAAAAATAACAAACAAACAACCCTCACCATTTAACTTCTGGCAAATCCTCAGCATTCCATGTCACACATGCCAAGTATATCAGACCTTCCAGTCAAATAAGCGCTTACCTAATAATTTAAGCATGAAGCAAATGTCTTCCCTCTCGACCCTCCTGCTTTGTTTTATAAGTTCATTACAAAACTCATAGCTCCGACAATGATGGCTGTCGTATTAACACTACATGTATGTTTCCATAAGCTTGAAAATGCAGCATCGTAGTTCATTAAAGGTCATATTATTGCATCCCCATCTAATGCAGACAGGTACTCTACATGTCGCCTATAATCATCAGTGCCTATTATTGTTGCTTAAGTAGGTTTTTGCTATGTAATCTGACATCCCCATCGTGTAGGGACAGAGACTCTGATTCCAGCGATGTGTCACTTAGTTTACTGGGTGCAGCAGTTGTGATAAAATCGCAGCTGCAAATGACTGCTGCAAATCTAGTGATTAACCCCACCCACACCATCGATTAGCAGCTTACTGTGTACTTTATATATTGAAAAGAATGCAGCGTGGTTGGACTAGGGGGCGTGGTTGGACTAGGAGGCACAAGACACCTAGTCCTGTAGTAATAATCTACTGTTGCTAAAATTTGTATTGAAAGAGCCTAGTAAATACGATCACTGGAATCAGGGTCTCTGTCCCTACATCTTGGTCTTTTCAGATTGCATAGCAAAACCCATCTGACAGATTACATTTAAGTAGAAGGAATTATTTATCTTTGGGCTCTAGATTATTGTTCCCATCTAACTCTTGTCTTGCCTAACTTCTGAAATGGGGTGCAGCCTTCATAGTCATCACTTTTCCTTCTTATTAATATGTATACACAGTCGATGTTTCTTTTACTGACCCTAAAGCTCGTTCTCTGAAGTCCATTCATCTAGAAAGCAGTATACGTAAAGAACTGTTACAAATGTTTATGGGGCTCATTGTTTGCATATAGCATAGATGGCACTTTCTCATTTTATAAGTGCAGAATGTTTTGGCACCTCCATGGTAACACATCTAGTTCACTCTCTGTGTACAGAAAACCTGTCACTCGCTTCTTGCTTCTCGAACTATGGGCACCATAAAATCTGGACCGTCTCCGTCATTACATAACCTATGTATTACTATGATATGCTGGAGCATTTCTGAGAACATGTAGCTCAAGAAATTAGTCAGGCAAGAGGAGAGATGTCTACAGAGCAGCTTCCATCGGTTTCTCCATGCTCCTTTTGGGTAAGCTTGCCGGTCAAGCCGAGCCTTGTGGGGAGATTCTGGAGGGCGATGTTCAGTGGACTCCCCTCTTTGATCCTGAATTGTTTTTTAGTGTTTTTCTGAAACACATTCTGTTGTACTCGGGTTATGGTATGGACCACAGTCTATTGCTGGCTACACAACTCTGTAGACTTCTCAGCTCCGACATGCCACTCTTCCCTGCTTTTTGCAGATGCTAGACAGGTGATGTGTAGTGTAGACGTCCCCATACTCGTCATACACAATGGCTGACTTCTATTATGTACATTCGGCTGACAGATATCTTTCCCAACTCCCCCGTATACAGGAACACTCAACACTAGGAGAGAACCGCTGATCGTCTCCTCCAGGAAGAAGTAAAGGATCAGCTGTGGAATATCAGCAGGTCATATCCTTCTCTCTCCTGAGATTATCTGTTGGGGAAGAGTAAGGAGACGCCCATACACATTAGACTTCCGGATGGTTCTGTTGATATCGATGGGTTTGGCTGACTTTTCTCAGTTGTGAATTGCAGCCTAAACTATATTTAGGCTTCAAAGCAGACATGAAAAAGTAATCCCTTTGTAAAAACTTGCTTAAAACTAAAAAATTACCAGCATGGATTATAACAGTATTGTAAGGGAAGAAAAACCGGAAAAATAATAGAGCAATCGGTTCTTACCGGGTGTATGAGGGAGATCAGGGTGCTGGGGATTGCCCACCTGAAACACAACAAATCAAACAGCTTGAAAATGTCGGCTGCTGCCGATCTGGTTAATCCAAGGAGAAGAATCAATGGACAGACACAGTTCACTGCGCTGCTGAAAATACCAGTAGATGAAACCAGGAAATACCGGTAGATGAAACCAGGAAATACCGGAAGATGAAACCAGGAAATACTGGTAAATGATTTTATGGTTTGTCCTGATGAAGAAGTTTGTTAACCTTGAAACGCGTTGACAAAGCGCACAGAAATATCCTTGGTCTTCTGGTTTCATCTACCAGTATTTCCTGGTTTCATCTATTGGTATCTTCGTCAGGGCAGTGAACCGTGTCTTTCCATTGTTTCTTCTCCTTGGAATAACAATATTGTACTCTCATCTAAGTTGATGTAACAATGTAACACCTTGGGTTATTTAAAAAAAAACAAAGGCTTATGGGTGATCTTACTACAATGTACAAATAGACCTTTCTAATGATCTTTTTACACCTTGGCCTGTGACAGTGACAAGGGGGCATCCTCTACATCTAGAGGAAAGAAGGTTTAATCATAATCACAGATGCGGATTCTTAACTGTAAGAGCAGTGAGACTGAGGAACTCTCTGCCTTATGATGATGTAAAGGTCGATTCACTACTAAAATTCAAGCAGGGCCTGGATGCCTTTCTTTAAAAATATAATATTACAGGTTATGGGCTTTAAATTCTGTGATGGGGCGTAGAACTAGTCTGATTGCCATGTGTAGAGTTGGAAAGGAATTTTTCCCCTAATATGGAGCTATTAGTCTCTGCCCCATGGGGTTTGTGACTTTTGCTGGTGTGAGACAGTGAAGGAATATGTGTTGAATGGGGTGTACATTTCACCTAGGTACTGTGCTGTATGGTATAAGGGAAATGTGTGGCTTTGTAAACCTAGTGGTAGAGAAAGGTCACTACACCTCACATTCAGCACACACTTGCAGCTCAAGCCTGAAACCGTTCAGCTGTTAATTAGGAGACCAGAAGTAGGTGTCTGCAAACACATTCAGGGAGCTGGCTTAGTCTGGACACAGGAAGGTGTCCAGGCACAAGAAGCAGTCTCCAGGAGTTTGAGCTATCTCAGTCTGGGTGCTGGATGTACCCCGGACACAGGAGTAGTCTCAGTGAGAATCTGTGCGAATAGCGGCTGAATAGGAGTGGAGCTCTCTCAAGTCTGGACGCTGAAGGGGCCTTCAGACACAAGGAGGAGACTCTGTGAACCTACATGCTGGTAAATGCTGGTAAATGCTGACCATATGTGTTGTTTTGGGCACAGCCTGGTAGAGGCTGGACCCGGACAGATAGGGAAATCTATCTATGTGTAATTAGTGGCTAGACAAGCCTAGGTTTTCTGTTTATGCTTTATTTTTATCTGTTTGCTGTGGACTTTAATAAAGCTGGTTGCGGCCAGTTTTACACCAGAACTGCTGTCTGAATGAACTGTTTTCGTGCCATTCTGTCTACCCAGACAGCGATCCTAGAGCTATATCCCCTGGAAATGCTACAATTGGCGGAGAATACTGGGGCAGCGCAGTGGCTGATACAGTTAGTGCTGGAGTGTGCATGCAGCACAGTGGCTTAGAGACAGCAATAAAGGTGAAGTCTGTTGAAATAGCAGCAGAGGGAAAAAAAAAAAAAGTGTGTCAGCAGAAACGTCTGTTTGGAGCAGTCTTAAAGAGACAGGAGCCCTAATAGACTTTGCAAAGAAAAAAAAAAAAAAAGTGTCTGCACAGCAGAGCTGAATTTTTTGTGGAGTGTGTATGTCTTGAGTGAAGACTGCCGTTGTTGAGACAGAGAAGTATGACAGCATGGATGACAGCATGGAGGCGCTGTTTGAACAAATGGCGCAAGTTAATATGCAACATAAGACTGCTGTGGTTGAGACAGATAAGTCCGGCAGTATGGAGAAGCTTGTTAAGAAACACCTGCAGAGCATGCAGCAGGCCCAGCAGAGCTGGCAGCAGCAGCAGCAGGAGTTTAACCGATTGATGAGGGAGCAGATTGCAGCTCTCAGCACCTCGTACCCGAGTAATGTTGTAAAGGCACCTGCGTTGCCTGCAGTAAAGAAGCGGTTGGAGCCTGACGTCGGCCGTCGTGTCGGCATGGTTGAAGAGGTGATAGTGGACCGCTACACCCGGCAATGTCCTCCTGAGGTACAGCCAGAGGTCGGACAAGGAGACCACCAGGACGCCAATCGTCTGGTCAGCCTGATGGAGAAGGCCTTCGCCAGCAAAGACTGTCTCCGTGACCAGCCGTCTGAGAGGTCGTCACTTCAGAGTTCCCGGACGCTGAACTCTCGCGGTAAGAGCGTTCCAGCTGTTGGGGACATGGGGTATGCTGATAAGCGGGTTCAGGCCCGAGGGGACATGTGGGTGGAAAAGTGTGATGGACAGGGTTGGAGATGTCGTGAAATTGCAGCCAACTGTCCAATAGAGGGGAAGCCTATGTATTGTGATGTTGGCAGATCCCTCTCTCCCTGCGCAGAACCTGTGTGTGTGTCTACCTCAGCTGAAGAGACTGGACCACAGGTGTCCCCGGTGGTTGTAAATGACTGCCCAGCACAGGCCCTCTTGGACTCAGAGAGTCCAGTGACTTCCGTATGTGACAGCCTGATTGATAGGGACTTCATCCCTGATAAGCACCTGAGTATGGTGTGCATCCGTGGAGACACCAAAGTCTACCCAGAGACTGCCGTGGACTTGGTCCCCAAACTCGGGGAGGTTTCATATGAAGTGGGGGTAGTGAAGAACCTGGTGCAACCCGTTATATTGGGTAATGACTTTCCCAGTCTAAGGATCTCTAGGGGAGAAATGTTTCTGATGCACAGTGTGATGAAGCTCCTACTGAGGGTGCGCAGTCCCGAGGGGCGGAACACAATGTTAGTGGGCCGTTAAACTTGTGTGATGATGATGATAATGATGACCATGATAATGATGCTGATGCTGATAATGATAATGATGATGATCATGATAGTGATGATAATACTGATCATAGTCATGATAATGATGTTGATAATAATGATGACTGTGATAGTGATGAAATTCCTTTGCAGGTGATGTTGGGAGATGAGGATGGTGGTTCTCGGGAACCGAGTGTCCCTGACTTGCCTGTGTCCTGTGACAATTTTGGGAGTGAGCAGTGGCGAGACCCCACTCTTAGGACGGCACAGGAAAATATGATTGTTCTAAATGAGGTTTCCCAGGAGCCTGGCTCTGAGGAGAGGTTTCCTCATGCTGCCATGGACAATAGCCTATTGTATAGGGACACTGAAGTCCAGGGAGAGGTCGTGAGTCAGCTCCTAGTACCTGAGCTATATAGAAGTATAGTGCTGGGGTTGTCACATAGTCACATACTTGAGGGACCAGATGGTGAAGTTAATGTTGTGGATGACATGTTAACTAAGGTTCCAGATCAGGATGTGAATGAAAATGAATTGTATAACCCTGACAGTAAGCAGGATGTGAATGAAAATGAATTGTATAACCCTTACAGTGAGCAGGATGTGAATGAAAATGAAGTGTATAGCCCTGACAGTGAGCCAGATGTGGCTGAGAAAAAGGGGTCAGTGCACCAGGGACAGTGAGTTTCTGAGGAAGAGTCAGCAGAAGTGTTCTGATGTGCCGGGTCGTGCTTCTCTGGCCAGGCACTATATCGAAACTGAGCCCGGCCCTAAGGTCAAAATGAAACCGTGCAGGATACCCGAGGCCCGCAGAGAGCATAGGCCTGGGAGGGTACAGGGTTAGTGCGGATGCTTCAGATGAAGAGAAAGCTGATGAGGGCCATGACTGGTCCAGAGTTCACTGTCTCTGTTGGGTTGTTGACCAGCCCTCCGGTCTGGATGACCAGCCCTCCGGTCTGGAGAAGAGGGAGGGGATATATGAGACAGTGAAGGAATATGTGTTGAATGGGGTGTACATTTTGGGCACAGCCTGGTAGAGGCTGGACCCGGACAGATAGGGAAATCTATCTATGTGTAATTAGTGGCTAGACAAGCCTAGGTTTTCTGTTTATGCTTTATTTTTATCTGTTTGCTGTGGACTTTAATAAAGCTGGTTGCGGCCAGTTTTACACCAGAACTGCTGTCTGAATGAACTGTTTTCGTGCCATTCTGTCTACCCAGACAGCGATCCTAGAGCTATATCCCCTGGAAATGCTACACTGGATAAACATGTTAGGCTATAGGTTGAACTCGATGGACTTTACTCTACCTTCAACCTTAAAAACTATGAATCAATAATAGCAAAAAACGAAACTATAAATGCAGCTCTGGAGTATAATGAGTCCATAATAAGTGGCACCATGTAATTACAAAGTTACTCAACTTTTTATTTCAATTATACTCATGTTTAACGTGAAAATGGTGTTCAGAGACTGACATATGCCTCAATAACCTCAGTGCTAGCCAATGCCATATGTTCCGTCTTACTGCCAGTTTGGCACCGAGCTCAGGACCGGAAGCAGCTTGGCAGAATTGAAGAAATTCCCTTCCCCGCCTCAGCTGGTAACATTAATGGAAAATGGTTTGTTCTCTGTGGCTTGCACTTAAAGGGAACCTATCATGTCCTTTTTAGCATGTAAACTGTCCCAGTGTGTTGTTAATGATGCAGTGTGCATCACTAACATGTTTTTTTAGTTAAAAACGCCGGTCTAATCATGTGCAAAATGCACTTTAAATAGTTAGATCGTACCTGCTTACTTAGTCATAGGGATGTGCTTCATTTCATTGAGTCGCGGTTGGTGCTGGCCGCGCGATTTGAATGATGTTCCTGGGCTTGCGCCAACGTCACTCAAATCCGCTTTGAGAACTCCCGCGCCTGCGCAGTATATTTATACAATTTTTAGCCCTATGAGTGGAACAACCCTAATTTTATGGGTGACACTTCCTTAATACTAAACTATATATCACATATGCCCAGGTGTGTGTTTATCCCTAGGTAAATAGGAAGTGTTATATTTAGCAGGTTAAAAATTAAATTTTATTAATATAACAATAACAAATTTCAATTAAAATTGAGACAAGGTGCAAAACTGAAAAGAGGGACTGAGACTTACATAAATAATTCGCATATCAGGAATAGTTATCTCCAGAAATTACATTATCAATTTATATCATAATTTATATAGCAAGAATAACAAAAAACAATAATAAATTAGACAAGCCTAGCTGTGTACATGAAATCAACCACAGCTGAACCTCACATAACAGCACTGGCTGAATTGACCTAACAACAATCCAGATTTTTTTTCTTCATTGGTCTTTGTAATGACTGCTCTGTTACTAATGATAGAAGTAAAAGAAAACTGACTGGCACATCCAAACCAGTGTGAATTAGGTGCAAACCAGGAGCAGCTACCTCCATAGACAATATACAAAAAAAGGTTGCACTCTATCGTGCCAAAGCAAGCCAATGTGAAATATGAAACATGAATAGCAATATGGCTTTTGAATATTAGAAAAAAATGAATGAGACGCTTTGCACAAAATTTGGCCAAATAATGCCTGCCCATACACCAACGTCAAGGTGGTCTCAGAACGTATGGGTCCCTGCCTATGTGAACATACCTCTATTAGGCTGATATCTGAATTCCTGGGTGAATGTGGACACCTCTGTCAGTAAAGCTTGCCTTTTCTGGGTGAGCAGGAACCTGCTATAATTAAAATCACCACATGGTGATGGGCGGAGTGCTCGGTCAGTAAGCTAACATAGAAGTAAAAGAAAACTGACTGGCACATCCAAACCAGTGTGAATTAGGTGCAAACCAGGAGCAGCTACCTCCATAGACAATATACAAAAAAAGGTTGCACTCTATCGTGCCAAAGCAAGTCAATGTGAAATATGAAACATGAATAGCAATATGGCTTTTGAATATTAGAAAAAAATGAATGAGACGCTTTGCACAAAACTTGGCCAAATAATGCCTGCCCATACACCAACGTCAAGGTGGTCTCAGAACGTATGGGTCCCTGCCTATGTGAACATACCTCTATTAGGCTGATATCTGAATTCCTGGGTGAATGTGGACACCTCTGTCAGTAAAGCTTGCCTTTTCTGGGTGAGCAGGAACCTGCTATAATTAAAATCACCACATGGTGATGGGCGGAGTGCTCGGTCAGTAAGCTAACATAGAAGTAAAAGAAAACTGACTGGCACATCCAAACCAGTGTGAATTAGGTGCAAACCAGGAGCAGCTACCTCCATAGACAATATACAAAAAAAGGTTGCACTCTATCGTGCCAAAGCAAGCCAATGTGAAATATGAAACATGAATAGCAATATGGCTTTTGAATATTAGAAAAAAATGAATGAGACGCTTTGCACAAAATTTGGCCAAATAATGCCTGCCCATACACCAACGTCAAGGTGGTCTCAGAACGTATGGGTCCCTGCCTATGTGAACATACCTCTATTAGGCTGATATCTGAATTCCTGGGTGAATGTGGACACCTCTGTCAGTAAAGCTTGCCTTTTCTGGGTGAGCAGGAACCTGCTATAATTAAAATCACCACATGGTGATGGGCGGAGTGCTCGGTCAGTAAGCTAACATAGAAGTAAAAGAAAACTGACTGGCACATCCAAACCAGTGTGAATTAGGTGCAAACCAGGAGCAGCTACCTCCATAGACAATATACAAAAAAAGGTTGCACTCTATCGTGCCAAAGCAAGTCAATGTGAAATATGAAACATGAATAGCAATATGGCTTTT
This sequence comes from Oophaga sylvatica, assembly GCA_033576555.1. Lineage (NCBI taxonomy): Eukaryota > Metazoa > Chordata > Amphibia > Anura > Dendrobatidae > Oophaga > Oophaga sylvatica. Next base: position 86,902,943 of record JARQOD010000008.1, on the reverse strand, counting down.
GAATATTAGAAAAAAATGAATGAGACGCTTTGCACAAAACTTGGCCAAATAATGCCTGCCCATACACCAACGTCAAGGTGGTCTCAGAACGTATGGGTCCCTGCCTATGTGAACATACCTCTATTAGGCTGATATCTGAATTCCTGGGTGAATGTGGACACCTCTGTCAGTAAAGCTTGCCTTTTCTGGGTGAGCAGGAACCTGCTATAATTAAAATCACCACATGGTGATGGGCGGAGTGCTCGGTCAGTAAGCTAACATAGAAGTAAAAGAAAACTGACTGGCACATCCAAACCAGTGTGAATTAGGTGCAAACCAGGAGCAGCTACCTCCATAGACAATATACAAAAAAAGGTTGCACTCTATCGTGCCAAAGCAAGCCAATGTGAAATATGAAACATGAATAGCAATATGGCTTTTGAATATTAGAAAAAAATGAATGAGACGCTTTGCACAAAATTCACTCAGGAATTCAGATATCAGCCTAATAGAGGTATGTTCACATAGACAGGGACCCATACGTTCTGAGACCACCTTGACGTTGGTGTATGGGCAGGCATTATTTGGCCAAATTTTGTGCAAAGCGTCTCATTCATTTTTTTCTAATATTCAAAAGCCATATTGCTATTCATGTTTCATATTTCACATTGACTTGCTTTGGCACGATAGAGTGCAACCTTTTTTTGTATACTGTTACTAATGATAGGCTGGAGATATCTACAGTAAAGTAATGGCAACCAAGCCATTTTATTTACCAGAATAAGTGTATCACGGTGTAGCGTCCCTCTACCCCGACGCGCACGTTTTGCCCATCTTCGTCTTTCTGGAGATAACTATTCCTGATATGCTAATTATTTATGTAACGCTCAGTCCCTGTTTTCAATCTTGCACCTTTTCTCAATTTTAAATGAGATATTTTATTGTTATATTAATAAAATTTAATTTTTAACCTGCAAATTGTAACAATTCCTATTTACCAGGGATTAACAAACAACCGGGGCAAATGTGATATATTGCACAGTGCATTGTGGAGCCGCGCTTGCGCAGTGTCGATCGTGGAGCCGAGCATGCACAGTGATGAGCGGCTCCCCATGCTTACAACGTGACAAGCGGCTCTGGCTGCACAGTCAGTAAAGCTGGGTACTACACACAGCTTCAGTGCGCACACACGAGGAGCCACTCAACACGGCGCAATGCGGCTCCACCATACACTGCTCAAGTAAATGTTTTTTCAAAGCAGATTTGAGGGATGTCAGCACAACCGCGGGAACATCATTCAAATTGCGTTGGCGCCAACAGTGACTGAATGAAATAAAGCACACCCCTATGACTAAATGAGCAGGAGCGATATAACTATATAAAGTGTTTTGCACATGATTAGACAGCCATTTTTTCATCATGTTAGTGATGCACACTGTGTCACTAACAACGCATCGGGGACAGTTTACATGCTGCAAAGGACAAGACAGGTTCCCTTTAATACCTAAGTGATGTCACTGTCTGCCATCAGCATCCCTTTAATACCTAAGTGATGTCACTGTCTGCCATCAGCATCCCTAAGTGATGTCACTGTCTGCCATCAGCATCCCTTTAATACCTAAGTGATGTCACTGTCTACCATCAGCATCCCTAAGTGATGTCACTGTCTACCATCAGCATCCCTAAGTGATGTCACTGTCTGCCATCAGCATCCCTTTAATACCTAAGTGATGTCACTGTCTACCATCAGCATCCCTAAGTGATGTCACTGTCTGCCATCAGTATCCCTTTAATACCTAAGTGATGTCACTGTCTGCCATCAGCATCCCTAAGTGATGTCACTGTCTGCCATCAGCATCCCTAAGTGATGTCACTGTCTGCCATCAGTATCCCTTTAATACCTAAGTGATGTCACTGTCTGCCATCAGTATCCCTTTAATACCTAAGTGATGTCACTGTCTACCATCAGCATCCCTAAATGATGTCACTGTCTGCCATCAGTATCCCTTTAATACCTAAGTGATGTCACTGTCTGCCATCAGCATCCCTAAGTGATGTCACTGTCTGCCATCAGTATCCCTTTAATACCTAAGTGATGTCACTGTCTGCCATCAGCATCCCTTTAATACCTAAGTGATGTCACTGTCTGCCATCAGCATCCCTAAGTGATGTCACTGTCTGCCATCAGCATCCCTAAGTGATGTCACTGTCTGCCATCAGCATCCCTTTAATACCTAAGTGATGTCACTGTCTGCCATCAGCATGTTGATTGCTCTATGACAACTATTAATTAAATAAGCAAAATGGCTTCCTTCCCTCAATGTAAAGCGCAGGTAACACGCTTTAATCCAGCAGTGTGAAAATGATCATCTCCAGCTCCAGATTTAATTAGCTAATGCATTTGAAATGCTTGCTAAATGAACCGCAGGCATTGGAAGCATAGGTCATTGGATTACATTTTACATAAACTGCTTTTGTAGCAGGAGCAGAAATAGAAATGCAGTCTGGAAGCTTAATAATAGACCCTATGCCTGGTTATACAAGGAAACATGTTGATAGAATGCTTGTTGTCATTTTTTTTTTGCATGGGACTGATTGGTTAATGTTAATGGGAATGGCAATTTGGTGGCGTTTGGAGAAGGGGAGGCGATCTCATCTAGAAAGTGTTTGCTTAGATTATATTCTTATATGAATGTTTAATAATGCCGTAGATCACATTGCTTGTTGGTGATAAGCCTGTGACAGTTAGGGGTTTGACGAGGCTTAAAATCAAGACGAGCTTGATGACCTAATTTATTTTTTTCCTCTCTCCAGTTATCAAGCTTACTCATTCTCCTTTCCCCAGAGAAAACCTATTTAAATGCACAGTTCAGCTACCTTTTAAACTGGAAGATTAATTGGATTTTATGTTTCACAGAAAGGAAAAATGAATCAGACGGTATGCCAGGTCAACTGCTTTGTGTTACATATATGCAGGCGATATCGTTTCTTCCCTTTTTTTATTTTTCTGTTTATCGCTGTAGAGCCGTGTTATTAAAATATATAATTATGTTTTTTCACTCCCCAAATCACTGCAACAAAAATGTACACCCCCATTGCCCACCCTATGTGCCTGCATACAGCAGATACAGCCATCTTTCAGGCTATTTCTCAGTTTTCTCTGTCCTCTGGAGAGCTGAAGGGGCGTAACTTTCAGGAGTGACAAAATAGCCAGCTCTGGTAAGCGAAAAGGGCTTGAAGGGCCGATCTGCCACAAAGTGGTGATTGGTGGATGGGAACCCTGTTTTGGATTTTGCATTGGTGACTTGGAGATTGAAGTTATGCCTAAGGACATTTAGATATACTCGCCAACTTTTGTAACTGGTAGCCACATCCCTTTTGGAGGGCACACTCTTCATGCCCGTCCCTCACCATACCCTTTTTCAGCCTCCCCTGAATGTATGATTGGACACCAATGCAGGAGAATCGCTGGATTCTAGAGATTTTGGGCAGATCCTGTAAGTTTCTTTACTCTTCCAGGAAGATTTTTTTTTTATGGGAGTCTCCAAAAAGTTCCAGGAAAGTTGACAAGTATGCATTTGGGTCATAAGGCTCCTAAGGAAGGCAGAATTTACTGGAGCATGGAACAGTGCCAGGCTATATTTCTCTTCGCAACGTGACCCAAACAAAGTTCAAGTATGAAACTATGTATTTCTTGACATATGTAACATACTGAGAATTTGTTTTTTATATAGAGTCATATAATGCACTCCTCATGATTGAAATTGCAATACCAAGAAGGAAAAGTCCTGGAAATATGGAAATCACAGGATGGATAGACAGGTTAATGATATACAAACGATGAAAAAATGGAAACAACATTTTCAAAACATCTCAATTTTTTCAATATCGAGTATGATCACCACATGCTGAAATCTCCACACTTACACATCATGGCTGCTATCAATGAGGTCACTAATGGTTGTTTGTGGAATGTTCCACTTGTGATGAATTTATTTGGGCAAATCATCAAGATTTGCTGCTGGCAGCTCCTTTTGCAATTGGCCACCCATTTGTTCAATTTGAGGTCAGTCCGGAAATACTGCAGGCCACGTCAGCATGTTTAGGTCACACAGGTTGCTCACAGTAGCACCAGCAACATGTAGCCTAGTGTTGACCTGTTGAAAAACATCTGGAGACACTTTGGGGAAATAGCTGTACCACTCGTTCCAACACCAAGTCAACTTCATGCCACGCTGTTAGTATAACTAGAATGAAGACTAGAGGGGTCCGGCTACCGTATATTATGCTACTCCGCACCATAATCCCAGGAATAGGATGGGTGTGACATCCCTCTTACTAAGGCCATGCATATATATTCATATATACACATGACTCAATGGGTGTCTAATGGAGGTCCTCTTTAAAACACACTTTCTCATCATGACAACCCTCTTTGCAATGGAGCCCATCTGATGGTCACTTGATTACCAAGGGTCAGGCTACAGACAGTGTTATGACTGCCTGTTATTACCAGGGAAAGCTGTGACCAGCCATAGAGATGTATTCTATCATCTGGATGACCATCGGAGTGAGAAACCCTGTTAGTTAATAATTGGGCACCACCCTCAATATCGCCCCTATACCCTTACAGGACGCATAGAAGAGGTTGTCTTAGTTCTATAACCCATTTAGTTCTCTAATCTGAGTCTTATTTGCTGAGAATCTCTAACTTAGAGAAATGAATCCATTTCTACCATCTCTATATAATAATGATGTATTTCCTAAGGATAAATATTAGCCTGGATACCACCATCAGACATGTTTCTGCTCTGCCTTATTTAATACAAAGGTCTTTTATCTGAGCCTGTAAAAATCAATTGCCCCTGACAACCTAGATAGAAGTCAGCAAGGTCCTGCCGAAATGAAGCTCAAACCTCCCATTAACCACTATAAAGCAGAGACATTTGTAAGCAGAATATTCCGCATGCCAGATTGCAATGCAGATTACAGTCGGGAAACCTGTGTGAGCCCCTCCATTATCAGACCACCCACTTTTTAGCAATCTTACATATGCACATACAGTTAGGTCCATATATATTTGGACAGAGACAACATTTATCTAATTTTGGTTCTAGACATTACCACAATGAATTTGAAACAAAACAATTCAGATGCAGTTGAAGTCCAGACTTTCAGCTTTCATTTGAGGGTATCCACATTAAAATTGGATGAAGGGTTTAGGAGTTTCAGCTCCTTAACATGTGCCACCCTGTTTTTAAAGGGACCAAAAGTAATTGGACAAATGACTCCAAGGCTATTTCATGGACAGGTCTGGGCAATCCCTTTGTTATGTCATTCTCAATTAAGCAGATGAAAGGGCCGGAGTTGATTTGAGGTGTGGTGTTTGCATTTGGAAGGTTTTGCTGTGAAGGAAACATGCGGTCACAGGAGCTCTCCATGCAGGTGAAACAAGCCATCCTTAAGCTGCAAGAACAGAAAAAAACCCATCCAAGAAATTGCTACAACATTAGAAGTGGCAAAATCTACAATTTGGTACATCCTGAGAAAGAAAGAAAGCACTGGTGAACTCATCAATCCAAAGAGACCTGGGAGCCCAAGGAAGACAACAGTGGTGGATGATCGCCGCATACTTTCTTTGGTGAAGAAGAACCCGTTCACAACATCAACTGAAGTCCAGAACACTCTCAGTGAAGTAGGTGTATCTGTCCCTAAGTCAACAGTAAAGAGAAGACTCCATGAAAGTAAATACAAAGGGTTCACATCTAGATGCAAACCATTCATCAATTCCAAAAATAGACAGGCCAGAGTTAAATTTGCTGAAAAACACCTCCAGAAGCCAGCTCAGTTCTGGAAAAGTATTCTATGGACAGATGAGACAAAGATCAACCTGTACCAGAATGATGGGAAGCCAAAAGTTTGGAGAAGAAAGGGAACGGCACATGATCCAAGGCACACCACATCCTCTGTAAAACATGGTGGAGGCAACGTGATGGCATGGGCATGCATGGCTTTCAATGGCACTGGGTCACTTGTGTTTATTGATGACATAACAGCAGACAAGAGTAGCCGGATGAATTCTGAAGTGTACCGGGATATACTTTCAGCCCGGATTCAGCCAAATGCTGCAAACTTGATTGGACGGCGCTTCATAGTACAGATGGATAATGACCCCAAGCATACAGCCAAAGCTACACAGGAGTTCATGAGTGCAAAAAAGTGGAACATTCTTCAATGGCCAAGTCAATCACCAGATCTTAACCCAATTGAGCATGCATTTCACTTGCTGAAATCCAGACTTAAGAGGGAAAGACCCACAAACAAGCAAGACCTGAAGACTGCGGCTGTAAAGGCCTGGCAAAGCATTAAGAAGGAGGAAACCCAGCGTTTGGTGATGTCCATGGGTTCCAGACTTAAGGCAGTGATTGCCTCCAAAGGATTCGCCACAAAATATTGAAAATAAAAATATTTTGTTTGGGTTATGTTTATTTGTCCAATTACTTTTGACCTCCTAAAATGTGGAGTGTTTGTAAAGAAATGTGTACAATTCCTACATTTTCTAACACATATTTTTGTTCAACCCTTCAAATTAAACGTTACAATCTGCACTTGAATTCTGTTGTAGAGGTTTCATTTCAAATCCAATGTGGTGGCATGCAGAGCCCAACTCGCGAAAATTGTGTCACTGTCCAAATATTTCTGGCCCTGACTGTACATACTTGGGCAAGAACTTGCTGTTTTATGTGGGCAGCTGGTAGTTTTTGTGCACTGAGTGCAGTTATTGTTGAGCTTGATAGAATACAGAGGACACCGGAGCATATGTTAATGTGGATGGGGGTCCTGTTCCCTGACCCATAGCTAATAACTAACCAATGGTATGAAACCGCAGAAGATTCCAAAGCTAAAACTTGAAATGTCTCAGCTATCTACAAATATACACCATTAATTGCTCTTGCCTAAATACTTTGGCTCCTTGTTAATGCGTCTCTGCCTGCAGTTTCCCCCCCCCCCCCAAAACATAAGAATCTGAAAGGGTAAAAAGAGTTTGAAATAAGCAAGCAGATTTACAGGAAGACATAAAGAATTGTCAGATGTGAGAAGCTTCAGTTTATGTGCATGTCCCAAATGACCTTGCTCCAAGGATATAAAGAGAGGCTGATGAAATGAGTCTACAGATGGCGAGTGATCTCAACTCTGCAATAATGAAATGACACAAGGAGAAAAAATGGGCCAAATGCAGTTTGTAAATACAACAAGGACAAGGGACATCCAGCAACTCGTCACATCTCCACCGGAATTATTGAAATGGAAAAACAAGTCAGCAGGTCCAGAGGGACACGATGGGTTTTACACTGGTCTTACCGGGCCTATCGATCATGGACAGAGTATGGAAGGATTCATAACGCATCTGAGAAACGAGCAATCAAGTATGTAACATTGTAACAGGCAAGTAGTGCCGTCTAGTCCCCTGTACAATGGTTCACTTTAGACCCACAAATCTTAAATGATTTTATGTGATACCAACACAAAGTAGCAAGTATTTGTGAAGTGTAAAGTAAATGATACATGGTTTTCTAATCATTTAAAAAATATAAATCTGAAAACTGTGACGTTCATTTGTCATCAGCCCACCTGACACTACGTGTAGGGCCACCTTTCACTAGAATTATTGCTGCAAGACGTTTGCGGTACATCTCCACCAGCTTTGCATATCTTGAGGCTGAAGATTTTTCTTTGCACACTTGCTCTAGCTCAGTGAGATTGGATGGAGACGTCTTTGAACAGCAATTTTCAAGTCTTGCCATAGATTCTCAATGGGGTTTAGGTCTGGACGGTGACTGGGCCATTCACACACATGAATATGCTTTGATCTAAACTATCCATCGTAGCTCTGGCAGTATGTTTAGGGTCGTTGTCTTGCTGGAAGATGAACCTACACCCCAGTATCAACTCTTTCCATTAGGATAGTCCTGTATTTGGCTCCATCCATCTTCTCATTAACTCTGACCAGCTTCCCTGTCCCTGCTAAATAAAATCATCCCCATAGCATGATGCTGCCACCACCATGTTTGACTTTGAAGATGGTGTTTTCGGGGTGATGTGCAGTGTTAGTTTTCCACCACACACAGCATTTTGCATTTGGCCCAGAAATTTCTACTTTGGTCTCTTCTAACCAGAGAACCTTCTTACACATGCTCGCTATGTCCCATGTACATGGCTTTTTGCAAACTGCAAACAGGACTTCTTATAGCTTTCTTTCAAAAATGTCTTTCTACTCTCCACTCTTCCATAAAGGCCAGATTAGTGGTGCATACGACTAATAGTTTTCCTGTGGACAGATTCTCTTACCTGAGCTGTGGATCTCCGCAGCTCCTCCAGAGTGACCATGGGCCTCTTGGCTGCTTCTCTAATTAGTGTTTTCTTTGCTTGAGATGTCAGTTTAGGTGGACAGTCATGGCTTGGTAGGTTTGCAGTTTTGCCATGCTCCTTCCATTTTTGAATGATGGATTGAACAGTGCGCCGTGAGATGTTCAGAGCTTGGGCTATTTTTTTTTTACTACTTAACCCTGCTTTACTCTTCTCTACAACTTTATCCCTGACCTATCTGTTTTGTTCCTTGATTTTCATGATGCTTCTTAGTGTGAATGGGGGTTTATAAATTGCCATTTGCTGTATTATATCATTTTATTTGTTACAATTTAGTAAGAAAGTAACCTTACTGGTATTATTATTATTATTTATTATCATTCTTTCTCTAGTCCTTCTCTGCAGGGAGCACAGGATTCAGTCATCCACCCTGGAGAACCTTTTGCTGCTGTAGTTTGTCCTGGCCATGACATCCTGAACCTTAATCACGACCCCATGACCACTGTGTTCAATTCAATGCATTCCCATAGGTCATTGCACTGCAAAAGCAACCACTGTAAATTGTGTTACCTAAGTATTTTTCTAACCCCGACCTTATTAGTATCTGTGTTGTACTTCACTGCCCAACAGCATTTGTAATCTTGAGAAATCCCATTTTTCACGTGCATTGTACTTCCCGGTCTATGTAGCAGCCATATTAGTAAACTGACTGTAGTCGAAAGCGCCTTAGTAAAATAAGATGGATAGCGCCTACCGGTTCTGAACAAGAAAGTATTTTTGCATTGTTTGCATATTACCTCTGCTCCCTTCTCCCTATTCTACAAATCTCCGCACTCACCAGGGTAAGATATGCAAATTGCCTCTTCAAACAAAGAGGACTTGTACTCTATAGCGCCACCTATTGGAAGTAGCGATCCTACAAGTCACAATCAACCCTTTAACGAGTCTTGTAATATGACTTAGGATAAAAGCCAAATCAGAATCTCCATTTGCAGACACGGTGTTTCGGACTGTTGGTCCTCGTCAGTGCAAAGTAGGAGAGATCTGATTTGGCTAGATGAGAGGCTCTGGACTAGGGTCTGGGGGTAAGGTTTCTCCTTGTGGAGAGTGACATACCAGCTCTGGCGTTTCGAGGTAAGGAGGCTTATTCGCCGTGCAATGCTCCTCTGGGAAATTTTAATATGCAAATTGCCTCTTCAAACAAAGAGGACTTGTACTCTATAGCGCCACCTATTGGAAGTAGCGATCCTACAAGTCACAATCAACCCTTTAACGAGTCTTGTAATATGACTTAGGATAAAAGCCAAATCAGAATCTCCATTTGCAGACACGGTGTTTCGGACTGTTGGTCCTCGTCAGTGCAAAGTAGGAGAGATCTGATTTGGCTAGATGAGAGGCTCTGGACTGGGGTCTGGGGGGTAAGGTTTCTCCTTGTGGAGAGTGACATACCAGCTCTGGCGTGTCGAGGTAAGGAGGCTTATTCGCCGTGCAATGCTCCTCTGGGAAATTTTAATATGCAAATTGCCTCTTCAAACAAAGAGGACTTGTACTCTATAGCGCCACCTATTGGAAGTAGCGATCCTACAAGTCACAATCAACCCTTTAACGAGTCTTGTAATATGACAGGATAAAAGCCAAATCAGAATCTCCATTTGCAGACACGGTGTTTCGGACTGTTGGTCCTCGTCAGTGCAAAGTAGGAGAGATCTGATTTGGCTAGATGAGAGGCTAGATGAGAGGCTCTGGACTACCAGGGGTCAGCAGAGGAGAAAGAGGAAGCGCTGACCCCTGGTACCTGGATTTAACCCCCGTGGGTGTGGCCCACCGCCCCCTCCTCCTTTTACCATTGGTCAGTCGGGGGTCCCAGTGTATCCTCACCTAGGGGGGAATAGTGGGAGGGGGGGAACCTCTGGCACCATTATTTGGCCCTCTAGCTAAGTCTATGGGGCCACGCAGTCAGAGGCACGTTCCTTATTCAGTGCCGTGCCTGCCAGACTGTAAGATAGACAGTTTTTATAGAGATCTTCCAGCATGGAAAGCTGCCCATACATTCAGCAATTCATTGTTTCAGATCAGAGCGGTATAAATCACTGCACTCCAGTGCCTGAAATGACAGGCAATTCATCCAAGAGCTGATCAAGGAAAACAGATGCAGTCTGAAAATGAGCGTGGCTGTCAGGTGACCTCATAGCCAGGGTCTTCCAAAGAAATGTGGTGGAAATTTACTACAGATAAAAGTGACAGTGAAAAAATATTTGACAACATTATTAGAAGCCTGAGCTAAATAAGACTATGCCGCAATCTAACCTATTCCTGATGTAACGCTTACGGCTTTCTTTTCAGTGGCGTGTTATATGTATTTAGTAAAGTTTCATCTGTTCTGACTTACCGTATTCTAGTCATTGGCAATGTTAGACTAATACTTTGTACAGGACATTGGGTCCTATTCCCAAAAACAGGACGACACTCAATGCTCTTTCGAAAAGCAACATACATAGACGGGAGTGGGCCCACCATTGTAATAGAGCGCACCTCCCAAAGCGCCTTTTTTGTCTTACACCATTTCTATCACTTATACGAGTATTGGATTGTGATTCCAGGGTGCAGCAAGTTATTTTAAGATCCAGATCTAACACTAACATCCAGCAAACCTGGACAAGCGTTAGCGCTCAAGTGCCGGAGAGGCAAACTCGGCCCAGGTTTCCATTGGTGACATCTGCCGTACATACAGCATCGATGCCGGCCTTGTTATACAGCCGGCATCCAATTCTAACTGCTGCACACAAAGCCATCTCCGATCGCAACAGATTAATCTCCTCGATTGTCAATTGTGAGAGCAACATTTAAGAGATTGGAATTGAGAACGAATCGGCACTACACCCACAGCAGTATTGTGGGGTACTGATGATATCATGGCCCCCTGCCTACAGTATTTGTATACTTGTGAACCTCAGGCTTAGGCCAGGGTCAGACATGCGAGAAACTTGAACTAGTCTTACATGTCAATACCCGGCACTACCGCTGGCACACGGACAGGAGCATGCAGCTGCATGTATTTCTTTGCAGCCGCACGCTCCGGTCCCAAGTGCCAGGTGTTGACATGCGAGATTAGTGCGAGTTTCTCACATGTCTGACACCGGCCTTAGTCTGAGCTTCCTAGAAGATAGGTAATTTTACAATGCACTGCAATATTGTACTATCGCTATGTAATGTGTAATTGATGAAATGATCGAAGTTTCAAGTCCCCTAGTGGGACTATTCTAAAATGTAAAAATTAAAAATGAATGCATTTACAAAAGCTTATATCACCCCGATTTTCAGAATATAAGTAAAACCTAAAAAATGACATATTTTATTTCCATATATGTAACTGTCCGAACTATTAAAATATCATAAAAGTTCTCTATGACGTGAAGCATGCATTGAAAAAAAATGTCAGGATAGCTGGTTTTTGGTCAGTCTGAATAAAAAAATAATAAAAAAAGATAGAAAAAAATAGATCAGAACGTTGTATGGACCCCAAATTGGTAATAATAAAAACTGTAGCATATACTGCAAAAAAAATAAAAACTCTCTTTCATCTCTATTGACCGAAAAATAAGTTATGGCAAAGGCATAAGTTATGGCTATAGAAAGGTGAGGAGGAAAACTTGAAAGGGAAGAAGGACTCACAGGGACTTTGTCACCAGAAGGGCTCACACAAACCTGGAGCCAGTTCATGACCCCCAATCAATGTTCTCGACATTATTGCCAATGACGTAACTTGATGCTCATAGGCCACAATGCAAAATCTCCAAAGAGGCCCCCAATTATTGCAACTCATTAATATTATTGGTCTTTTCATATAGGCCAATGGGACTTTTTGGGCCCCTTAGTCTCCAGGGCCCAGGGGCCTTTGCAACCCCTTCACCTATTGTAGTTACTCCTCTGGTTATTGCTATAGCCGAAGGATTTGATTCTAGCTTACTTAGCTTCTCTACACTCTGTTTCCTCCCTTCCATCTTCTTATGTCCCTCACCTCAGAGGTTTCATTAACAGTCAGGCTGGTCCATTTGAGCTCCACGGCATCTGCTGTGCCCATCACCCTGCTCATGTACATTGACCCTTGTATTACCATGGGAAAAAAAACATTTTTTCATAAACCTTCTCAAACGTCAACTTAGATTTGGGTTCTCAGCAGAGGATTCTGCCAAATCCCAATGTGATAAATGGGAAACCTAACAGAATTTGCAAAAAGCCCTTGTCCACATGTATGAAAACGGAATAAGTCAGTGGAGCACGTACGCTGCTGGAGATAACCTTTATTCCTCCATTTCCTCTCACTTTGACTGGTACAATGATCTTTTCGGCTACACCCTGTGAAAAATCTTCTTGCCGGTTCAAGCCAAGTTGAACGACTTTTCTTCACATGAACCTTCATATTAGCCACTCTATTCACTGCTACCGAGATGTAATGGAGGAATAAAATGTTTTACAGAGGACACACTAAATCAACTGGTGCAGGAGGCAGAGCGGCCTCACATCACAGATTCTGGCTGTACAAGGTCATGGAGGCTAGATAGCAATGTTCAGACAAGATACTAGGAAGCCTTTATTTCATTTAGTGATGGAATTAAGTGATTGAGTTGGTGGCTTCTACTTCTAGGGCTTTAAAATGTGCAGTTTTCCTGTGAAAATGTTTTAATTTTCACCCAATCTGAGAAATGTTGGTAACAAATCACTTGTGTGCAGTGTGTATAGCCTTGTGTTCTGTACTCTGATAATTATACAGAAAGGGGCCATAGAGATCTATACTGAGGCATTCCTGACAACCCATCCATGTCATGGGTCATAATGTCATTTATTATAATAATTGTTATTATTTATATCTAATCATTATTATTCCTATAGATGGAATTGTATATTATAGTCATATAATTGTATATAAAGAATTGTATATTTATAATATCCTATATAATTACATATATGTACAGTTGTCCTCTAAAGTTTACATACCCCAGCAGAATTTTTTATTTCTTGACCTTTTTTCAGAGAATATGAATGATAACACCAAAACTTTTTCTCCACTCATGGTTAGTGATTGGGTGAAGCCATTTATTGTCACTACTGTGTTTTCCCTTTTTAAATCATAATGACAAACCAAAACATCCAAATGACCCTGATCAAAACTTTATATACCCTGGTGATTTTGGCAAATTGGACAATTGTTCGGGATGCAAATTAAAACCCACAAATAACATCAGCTGAAATACTGGATTCTCTGAAAACTAGCGGTGTGACTGTTTCAAGATGAACAATAAGGAGGCACTTGAAGAAAAATGGGCTGCATGGTCGAGTCGCCAGAAGAAAGCCAAATGACCCTGATCAAAAGATCACATACCCCATTCCTTAATACCGTGTATTGCTCCCCTGTAACATCAATGACAGCTTGAAGTCTTTTGTGGTAGGTGTGGATGAGGATCTTTATTTTCTCAGATGGTAAAGCTGCCCACTCTTCTTGGCAAAAAGCCTCCAGTTCCTATAAATTCCTGGGCTGTCTAGCATGAACTGCGCGCTTGAGAAAGCAAAAATTCTGCCGGGGTATGTAAACTTTTGAGCACAACTAATAAATATATATATATATATATATATACAGTGTGTGTGTGTGTGTGTATATATATATATATATATATAGTATACTGCATATATATACTACAGTATATATATTAGAATTATATAATATCATTATATAAATATATGACAATAATATACTATCATATATTCATATATAGGAATAATAATGATTATATATAAATATATACTGTTTATAGGTTTATATATATAGTAACAGTGGAACTCACTTGGGAACGATCTGAGGTATTACAGGAACTGTTTCTATTTACAGTCTGGCTGGTTTATTTCAGTCCTCAAAAAAACAAGTCGCATCATATGAAAACTTGAATACAGCCTTTGAGGAAGAAGAAGGATGAGTACAACCCCAAAAACACTGTCCCAACAGTGAGGCATGATGGGAGAAACATCATACTTTTCTGCAAATGGAACAGGACGACTGCACCGTATTGAAGTGAGGATGGATGGGGTCAATGTATCGCAAGATTTTGACCAACAACCTCCTTCACTCAGTAAGGGTCGTTGCTGGGTCTACCAGCATGACAATAATCCGAAACACACAGCCAGTGCAACTAGGAGTTGCTTCGTAAGAAGCATTTCAAGGTCCTAGAGTGGCCTAACCAGTGTCCAGATCTGAACCCAAAAGAAAATCTTTGGAGGGAGCTGAAACTCAATATTGCCCAGCAACAGCCCCAAAACCTGAAAGATCTGGAGAAGATCTGTATGGAGGAGTGGGATAAAATCCCTGCTGCAGTGTGTGCAAACTTGGTCAAGAACTACATGAAACGTCTGACCTCTGTTATTGAAAACAAGGTTTCTGTATCAAATATTAAGTTCTGTTTTCCTTTTGTATCAAATATTTAATTCATGCAATAAAATTCAAATTAATTATGTAAAAATCATACAATGTGATTTTCTGGATTTTTTTTAGATCTGTCTTTCACAGTTGATGTGTACCTGCGATAAAAATTACAAACCTCTCCATTCTTTGTAGGTGGGAAAACTGGCAACAGCGGCAGTGTATAAGATACTTATTTTCTCCCCTGTATATCTGTAACTGGCAGGTACAAAGGTTGCACCTGACACGGACACAAATCTGTTGCAATTTACCCTTTTGTCAAGGGGGCATATCACAACCTTAAAAGAAATATAGCTTTCTATTTTTGATGCTTGTGTGGGACTGCAGTGATCCTTAGGATCATAATTACTTATAGCATGTCTTCCACTATAGACATTTCCATATTGATGAGAAATTTGTGAGGATGATGCTTTCCGATCAGCCCCTTAATGTTGGCAGAAATAGCTGTTGAACAACAAGGTGCCCACATGCTCATCCTGCACATGGATTTTCTGCTGTCG
>JARQOD010000008.1:86655370-86887528 GCA_033576555.1 Oophaga sylvatica | reverse complement strand
AACATAACCTTTAAAAAGTGCATAGTGCATAGTGAAAATTGCTATTTATGCCTGACTGTGGACTTGCAAGCATGACAACGGATAGATAAGGTATATATAGATGAGACTGCATAGCCACAGATGGTGAATGGCGATGTAATACTGTACCTCAATAAAGTGTGCGTCACTACTACATAATTTTTTTTATATAGCTTTATAAACAG
The DNA here is from genome assembly GCA_033576555.1 of Oophaga sylvatica. Taxonomy (NCBI): domain Eukaryota; kingdom Metazoa; phylum Chordata; class Amphibia; order Anura; family Dendrobatidae; genus Oophaga; species Oophaga sylvatica. The sequence continues at coordinate 86,887,325 of JARQOD010000008.1, read as the reverse complement.
GGTACGTGCATGTATGCTTGCCTTTGTTTGGACGCACAGACTGCCTTCCTGCTGTGACACGTTGGGTAGTGAACAGTTGTGTGCAGTGTTCACTGTAGTCTGAGGTTTTCATTTTTGGAGTGCAGATCACGCTCCAGTTAGTTCTTCAACCACTGCTGGTTGTAGTCTGCTGAGCGTGTGTCACTGGCACATCCTTGAAATTTTTCTCTAATTGGTGCTGCTCCATTCTATTTCAAATAACTAAAATCTATTAGTGTGACGCGCTTCCATCCGTATACAATACATTGGTTGCAAATACTATAGAAGTACACAAAGGGGCCTTTCACACCTAGTGAACAGTTGTGTGCAGTGTTCACTGCAGTCTCTGCGGAATAACCACACTTAGGCCTTATAACTTTTCAGACTTTCTTTATCAATCTACCAAGATGAAGAAGGCAGGGAGTAAGGCACGTGGTCGTGGCCGTGGAGTTTCAGCAGGGAAGAGGACATGGGGATTCTGTGGCTGCTGCCGCCCCCAGTGACACAGCATCCACCAGTTTTCCCCGTGAGCGTTCCTTTATGCGTACTTTTGTAGGAGGTCGGCGTACCCCCTGCTGCGGGAAGAACAAATTGAAGCCGTTGTTGGTTGGATGTCAGCCAATGCATCGACTTCAATTGCTTCCACCTCCTCTCAGGACCACAGCACTGTTGAGCAACCATCTGTCTCTTCACTGCCTGCCAAATTGCCCAGGCAGTCAGAGAGTTCTGTACAAGAGCCAGCTGAGTGTCTGCTTCTGTTCTCAGAATCTATTGGCTTGCAAACAGGGGCCCAGCCAAGCAGCATTCTGGAATGTGAAGAAGAGGGAGTATGCAGTGATGCACAACAGCTGTGTCTCTCTGAATCTGAAGAGGCGGGTGAGACAGTGCCGATGGTCAGCACACCGCAGAACGCATCTGATGATGATGAGACTCAGGTGCCAGTTTCTGTTGAGCATGGTGCTGGCCAGACCACCCAACAGCAGCAGGTGTTGGAAGAGGGTAGTGGAGATGATGAGGTCCAAGACCCAACATGGCGTGAGGAACAGGAAGGTGGTGGGAGCAGCTCAGAGGAAAATAATAATAATAATAATAATATTTATTTATATAGCGCCATCATATTCCGCAGCGCTTTACAGTTTAGCAGTTTCAGAACAGAAGTCATAAGTAACAACGTTAACAATACAATAATTAAAGCAAAATAAGTCGCCCCTGCTCGTGACAGCTTACAATCTACAATGAGGTGGGGGAGATACAAAGTATAGGTGTTTATATACAATGGTGCATTTACAATGATGGTCCAGCCATCTTAAGTGAGTGAGGGATGGAGATAGTGAATGGGCTAGACACACACACACACTTACACAGAATACATAGAATGACTTTGATTAGTGAATGTGATAGGCCGCTCTGAACAAATGTGTTTTGAGGGAGCGCCTGAAACCATGCAAATTGTGGATAGTCCTAATTTCTTGGGGTAGAGCATTCCATAGGATTGGCGCAGCGCGGGAGAAGTCTTGTAGTCGGGAGTGGGAGTTACGGATTAGTGCAGAGGTTAGTCGAAAGTCCTTTGCAGAGCGCAGCAGTCGGTTAGGCCGATAGATAGAAATGAGGGAGGAGATGTAGGGGGGTGCTGCACTGTGGAGAGCTTTGTGGGTGAGAACCAGTACTTTGAATTGTATCCTATAATGAATGGGCAGCCAGTGTAAGGACTGGCGAAGAGCGGACGCGTCCGAGTACCGATTAGCCAGATGGATTACCCTGGCTGCTGCATTAAGGATGGACTGGAGAGGGGATAGTCGAGTAATGGGGAGGCCAAGTAATAGAGCGTTGCAGTAGTCCAGGCGGGAGTGGATCAATGCTACAGTGAGGGTTTTTGTTGTTTCCATGGTGAGAAAAGGGCGGATTCTAGAGATGTTCTTTAGGTGTAGGCGGTAAGAGCAGGCAAGAGATTGTATATGGGAGGTGAAGGAGAGATTGGTGTCAAACATAACACCCAGACAGCGAGCCTGCTGCCGGGGTGTTATTATGGTGCCGCCCACGGAGAGGGATATGTCAAATTTAGGGAGGTTAGTAGACGGCGGGAGCAGAAGAAGTTCAGTTTTGGAGAGGTTGAGTTTCAGATACAGAGCGGACATGATGTTGGAGACTGCGGACAGACAGTCGGTGGCTTTCTGTAGTACAGCGGGGGTGAGGTCGGGGGATGACGTGTATAGTTGTGTGTCATCAGCATAAAGATGGTACTGAAAGCAAAATCTGCTGATGGTCTTTCCAATTGTGGCTGTGTAGAGAGAGAAGAGAAGTTGGCCAAGGACTGAGCCCTGGGGTACACCGACAGTGAGAGGAAGAGAAGATGACGTGGAGCCAGAGAACAAAACACTGAAGGAGCGGTCAGAAAGATAGGAGGAGAACCAGGAGAGAACAGTGTCCTTAATACCTAGTGAGTGGAGCCTAGACAGTAGGAGACGGTGGTCAACCGTGTCGAAAGCTGCAGAAAGGTCGAGAAGAATGAGCAAAGAGTGGTCACCGTTACGTTTTGCTGTAAGAAGGTCATTGCTCACTTTGATGAGTGCAGTTTCTGTCGAATGTAGGGTGCGGAAGCCGGACTGTGAAGGGTCTAGGAGGGAGTGATTGGAGAGGTAACGGGTGAGGCGGGAGAAGACCAGGCGCTCCAAAAGTTTAGAGATGAAGGGGAGATTGGAGACCGGTCTGTAGTTGTTTGTGCAGGAAGGGTCAAGAGCGGGTTTCTTTAGTAGTGGAGTCAGGGCCGGCTCCAGGTTTTTATGGGCCCCGGGCGAAAGAGCCTCAGTGGGCCCCTTTAACACAGACCACGATTCATGATGCACAGATACGGCAGAGAATATGGGTATAGTACTATGCCAAACACTTCTTTTCTTCCATTACATGACTGATATCTATTGTAAATTGTACAATAGCTCAAAAACCGCCAAATCCTTACAGCGCACAGTACAGACTGGACAGTACAGTCCTCCATACAATATTATGGGCACCACAGTCTCCCCCTCATCACCCATATAATACCCCATGCAGGATGTCACCCCCATATAATGCTCCATACAGAATACTGGACCCAAAATAATGCTCCATGCAGAATAATGGACCCAAAATAATGCTCCATACAGGATACTGGTCCCCATATAATGCTCCATACAAAATATGGAGCTCTCCTCTGCGCTGTACTGCGTTCTGCACTGTTACGGCTCAGGAAAGGGCACTGTGGAAAGACTCCCCATTATCATCATGATTGTCTCCCCATCATCATCATTGCCTCCTTATCATCATCATTGCCTCCCCATCATCATCATGGCCTCCCCATTATCATCAATGCCTGCCCATCATCATCATCTCCTCCCCATCATCATCTTCTCCCCATCATCAATGCCTGCCCATTATCATCAATGCCTGCCCATTATCATCATCTTCTCCCCATCATCATCAATGCCTCCCCATTATCAGCAATGCCTGCCCATCATCATCTCCTCCCCATCATCATCAATGCCTGCCCATCATCATCTTCTCCCCATCATCAATGCCTGCCCATTATCATCAATGCCTGCCCATTATCATCATCTTCTCCCCATCATCATCAATGCCTCCCCATTATCAGCAATGCCTGCCCATCATGATCATCTCCTCCCCATCATCATCAATGCCTGCCCATCATCATCTTCTCCCCATCATCAATGCCTCCCCATTATCAGCAATGCCTGCCTATCATCATCTTCTCCCCATCATCAATGCCTGCCCATTATCATTAATGCCTGGCCATTATCATCATCTTCTCCCCATCATCATCATCATCAATGCCTCCCCATTATCAGCAATGCCTGCCCATCATCACACACAGACAGCACACAAGCACTCTCTCTCATACATACACACACACATACACACACACACATACATACACACACAAAGCACAGCACTACATACATACAGAGACACACACACGTCTTACCTGTCCGGCGTCCCCCGCTCTGTGCCACAGCCGGCCGCTGAATGATGACGTCATTCAGCGGCACTGCTGTGAGAGGAAGCGCCGGCGCCCCCTGGAGCCCGGAGCTGCGGCAGCGGAGGCACGGGAGAGGTAAGTATTGTGCCAGCTGATGCCAGGGCCCTGAGCAAGCAGGGGGGGCCAGTGGCGGCGCTGACACCGCTCTCCTCCGCTAACGGGCGCGGGGGTGCCAGACTGCGAGTGGGCCCCCCGCCTGCTCAGGGCCCGGAACTTGCCCGGGTGTGCCGGGTGCTGACGCCGGCCCTGAGTGGAGTAATGATGGAGTGTTTGAAGGCAGATGGGAAAATGCCAGAGGAGAGTGAGAGATTAAAGATTTTAGTTAGGTGAGTTGTGACAACTGGAGAGAGAGACTGGAGGAGATGTGAGGGAATGGGGTCGGTAGTGCATGTAGTCGGACGAGAGGAAGAGATGGAGTCTGGACTCTGGAGACTTCTTCTTCTGTGATGGGATCAAATGTGGAAAGTTAGCCAGGGGAACAGCAGGGTGGGATGGGAGTCACAGCCCTTGGTGGTTGAGAGCAGATTTCCTGACGGATATTATCTATTTTTTATATAAAATGGGAGGCCAGGTCGTCAGCACAAATGTCTGTGATAGGGGCTTGTGCTTTTGGCCTGAGGAGGGAGTGAAAAGTGTCAAACATTTTCTTGGGGTTGTTGGCTAGTGAGGAGATCAGGGTGGTGAAGTAGGTCTGTTTGGCGAGGTGAAGGGCAGCATTATAAGTTCTTAACATGAATTTAAAGTGGATGAAGTCTTGTGGTGTGCGTGTTTTTCTCCAAAGGCGTTCAGCACTCCTAGAGCATCGCTGAAGAAGTTGAGTTTGCAATGTGAGCCAGGGCTGTTTTACTGTGTGTTTGGAAGTTCTGAGGGTGAGCGGCGCTACTTGGTCAAGGGTGCTTCTAAGAGTGTCATTGTAGTGATGAACAGCCAGATCAGGACAGGAAAAAGAGGAGATTGGGGACAGTGATGAGTGTAGGGAATCTGAAAGTGTCTGAGGGTTAATGGCTTGTAGATTTCTGAATGTGTGGTAGGTAGGAGTGCGCTGGGATGGTGGAGGATTTGTGAGCGTGAAGGAGAGAATGTTGTGGTCAGACAGTGGAAGCGGTGAGTTATTTAGGTGGGAGATTGAACAGAGGCGGACAAAGACCAGGTCAAGGGTGTTACCATCCTTGTGTGTCTCAGAGGTTGAAAGCTGTGAGAGGCCTAGAGAAGTGGTTAGTGATAGAAGGAAGATAGAGGAAGACATTGCCCCAACGGTACAAACAGGAGGGAGAGTTAGGCTGCAGACTCGGTTGCCTGTAGCCTCCAGTTTGGCACCTGTTCGGAGCAGTTGTCTTCCAAAAGTCAAAACGTGCGCTCCCAGGACTTGCACTGCGTGGTCCTTTTTTGACACACTTGCAGATGATATTTGCTATGTCAAATGCAAGCTGTGTAATCAAAAAGTAAAAAGAGGTAAAAGTGTCAGTAACCTCAATACCACTAATATGTGGAAACATGTGCGGACAAAGCACGTAGTTGAGTTACAAAGACACACTGGAGATGTAGGCCAACCTACAGCACCATGTACATCTTCAGGTCGTGTTGAAGCCTCTTCATCGAGCTCACACACAGCTGGTTCGGCTTCCTCACAGGATGCCATGGAAGAACCTCGGTCACTGTTGTCCAGAGACAAAGTGTTATTCCACCCACAGCAGCAAGTTCCCTGTCATCCTCACACTCCCAGGCCACAAAACAGCCATCGGTAGCACAGGCATGGGATAAAAGACGGCCATACTCGGCAAACCATCCACGAGCACAGGCTCTGAATGCTGGCATTGCAAAACTCCTGTCCCTTGAAATGCTGTCATTCAGGCTGGTGGAGACTGACAGTTTACGTAACTTAATATCATTGACAGTCCCACAATACAATGTGCCAAGCCGATTTCATTTCAGCAGGCAAGTCGTCCCTGGTCTGCAAAAGCATGTTGAGGGAAAAATTAAACATGCGCTACTAAACGCCGTCAGTAGCAAGGTCCACCTGACCACCGATGCGTGGACCAGTACCCATGGCCAGGGACGATACCTTTCCCTCACTGCCCATTGGGTCAATGTTGTGGAGCCGGGTACTGATCTTGCGAGTGGCGCTGTACGTGTTCTGCCAACTCCAAGGATTGCAGGAATCAAGTCTGCACACATTGACTCCTCCTCCTACTCCAGTTCCTCAGAATCATCGCTGCAGGAGCCGTCACGGTCTAACTCCACATGGACCCGTGAACGCTTACCTGTTGCGACCGTTATGAGCACAGCCGTGGCCAAACGTCAACAGGCCATCATGAATTAATTTCCATGGGGAATCGAAGCCACACAGCGCAGGAGCTCTGGAATGGCATCAAGCAGGAGAGCGACGTGTGGTTTTTTGCCAGCGAATCTCCAGCCAGGCTTGGTAGTGTGTGACAATGGCCGAAATCTGGTGGCAGCTCTGGGCCTTGACAACCTCACTCACATACCATGTCTGGCACATGTGCTCAACTTGGTCGTGCAGAGTTTTTTGAGGGACTATCCGGATCTTGATGCACTGCAGCACAAGGTCCGCCTAGAGTGCGCTCACTTGCGACGTTCCAGCATAGCCAGATCACTGATTGCAGCTCTGCAACGCAGATTTCGCCTTCCTGAACATCGCATCATATGTGACGTACCCACCAGGTGGAATTCCACTTTACATATGTTTGAGCGGTTGTGTGAGCAGCAGCCAACAGTAATGGAGTATCAGCTGCATCAGGCGCAATCAACTCGCAATTTGCGCCGTTCACACTTCACCACTACTGAGTGGGCCTCAATAATAATAGTAATAATAATAATCTTTATTTATATAGCGCCAACATATTCCGCAGCGCTTTACAGTTTAACAGTTTCAGAACACAAGTCATAAGTAACAACGTTAACAATACAATAATTAAAGCAATATTAGCCGCCCCTGCTCGTGACAGCTTACAATCTACAATGAGGTGGGGGACATACAAAGTCCAGGTGTTTATATACAATAGTGTATTTACAATGATGGTCCAGCCATTTTGAGGGAGTGATGGATGGATGGAGATAGTGAATGGGCTACACACACAGACTTACACATAGAATGACTTTGATTAGTGAATGTGATAGGCCGCTCTGAACAAATGTGTTTTGAGGGAGCACCTGAAACCATGCTAATTGCGGATATTCCTAATTTCTTGGGGTAGAGCATTCCAGAGGATTGGCGCAGCACGGGAGAAGTCTTGTAGTCGGGAGTGGGAGGTACGGATTAGTGCAGAGGTTAGTCGAAGGTCGTTTGCAGAGCGCAGCAGTCGGTTAGGCCGATAGATAGAAATGAGGGAGGAGATGTAGGGGGGTGCTGCACTGTGGAGAGCTTTGTGGGTGACAACCAGTACTTTGAATTGGATACTATAATGAATGGGCAGCCAGTGTAAGGACTGGCGAAGGACTCTATGAAGGACATCTGCCACGTTTTGCGTGCGTTTGATGAGTCAACGCGGATGGCGAGTGCAGATGATGCACTAGTCAGCCTGACTGTCCCCCTTATCTGCCTGCTTCAAAAATCACTGCAAGCACTAAAGGATGAGGTTTTGGAAGAGGTGGAGGATGAGGAGTCACAAATTCCATCACCTTCTGGACAGTCAGCGCAACGTGGTTCCTCACAAAGGGCTGGGCAGGGCTCACTTTGTGAGGAGGATGAGTAGGAGTCAATGGAGGAGGAAGACATCGCTCCAGAGGGAGGTACACAACGCTCTAGTCAGTATGTATAGCGAGGGTGGGGTGATGCAGAGCAGGCAGAGATGACGCCTCTTGCAGGGGACAGCGTTTCTTGGCCAGTTGGGAGTCTGCAGCACATGGTTGATTTCATGCTGCAGTGCCTGAGAAACGACCGCCGCATCGCCCACATTCTCACCACGTCTGATTATTGGGTGTCCACCCTACTAGACCCTCGCTACCATGACAACTTACAAAGCCTCATCACACCGTTGAACCGGGAGCGTAAAATGCGGGAGTACCAAGACACACTGGTGCAATCCATAATGTTCTCCATTCCAGCCGAGAGCACTGCTGCTGCTACTGCTTTACAAAGCAGCTGTGTGCGTCGAGGCAGTGGAGACAGCTCTGCAACAAGAGGGAGCACAAGCAGCGCCTCTGCACAGGGCAAGATGTTATGATTTGGTAGCTGAGGAGAGCAGGCAAAAAAGGCAATACACCAGAGAGGTTGGAATCTATGGGATTGCAGTACCCTGACTAACCACCACAACTAAAGGCAGCCGTGGAGCGTACCTACGTTGGTCCTAGACGCCTCGTCACAGCCTGAGAAGCTAACTACACCTAAAGATAGAAAGAGGAAAGCTATCTGCCCCTGAGCAGATCCCCAAAGAACATAGAAAGCCCCCAAACATGTAATGGCGGTTAGACAAGAAGAAATACTGACACAGACAGAAAATAGTATGAGCAAACGTTGGGCCCAAACTTCCTAAATAGAAAAGGATAGGAAGGGCACTTACTGCAATCCCAAAAAACCCTGAAAAGTACCAACTCTACTAATTACAAAAATACCTGAGATCACACGACCTCTACCACCTAAATTAGTTCTCTGGTGTAACAAAAACTAAACAGCAGCCACTGAAAAAACTTGAAAAGGCAAATGAACAAACAACAGTGGCTGAACTAAACTGAGAGGAGCACAAGCCCCACAAGGGACCCGGCAGACCACCACAGAAGTGCAGGACAAAATGCAAAAAACAAGAACAAAAAAATAAAAGAAGAAAATGTCTTATCTGTTAGCAAAAGATGCAGGCACGAAACAGCAAGCTACAAAGTGTACAGGAATCAAAGATGAGACCAGAACAATTGATCACCGGCAACCCTGATGGGAGGGAACCTCCCTTATATAAGACCAGTCAGTAACACCTGATCTCCAATCTTCACAATCTTCATTGGATAGTTCAGTACTGTTTGTAACCACCAGAGGGAGATTCTGCTCAGAATTCATTTCTAGCACATTCACAACAGCAAGACCAGTATGTTCCAAATGTGGCGAAGTTTTGTGGCAGCGCCACCAATGTCTACACCATCCGAGACGGCTCCAGTCAGCAGGAGGCAACGTTTCAGTAAGATGGTGACAGACTACATGTCTTGCCCTCTCAGTGTACTCCCAGATGGCTCTTCCCCATTCAAGTTTTGGGTCTCTAAGCTGGATACATGGCCAGAGCTTAGCCAGTATGCATTGGAGGTGCTGGCTTGCCCTGCTGCCAGTGTATTATCGGAGCGCTTCTTTAGTGCTGCAGGTGGTGTACTAACAGACCGTCGCATGCGACTATCCTCCGATAATGTAGACCGCTTACTTTTCAGAAAATGAACAAGGCATGGATCTCGCATGAATTTGCCTGTCCGGTTTCAGATTAAATAACTGGTTGGCAACGTTATCCATGTCTCCTGTTATGTTCATCTTTCTACCACCTGAACTCTACTCCCTGGGCTACAACACTGCCAGTTGCTGCTCAGAAGTGTCGTGTCCACAGACCAATACACAAGCTATAGTGTTAGTGGGGTTCAGTAACGCCTGCTGTTCCCCTGCTGTGTGTTATGTTACGGTAGCTGAGGAGTGCAGGTAAAAAAGGCAATACACCAGAGCAGTTGGAATCTATGAGATTGCAGTACCCTGACTAACCACCACAACTAGAGGCAGCCGTGGAGCGTTCCTACGTTGGTCCTAGACGCCTCGTCACAGCCTGAGAAACTAACTACACCTAAAGATAGAAATAGGAAAGCTATCTGCCCCGGAGCAGAACCCCAAAGATAATAGAAAGCCCCCAAACAAGTAATGGCGGTTAGACAAGAAGAAATACTGACACAGAAAGAAAATAGTATGAGCAAATGCTGGGGCCCAAACTAACTAAATAGAAAAGGATAGGAAGGGTACTTACTGCAATCCCAGAAAACCCTGAAAAGCACCAACTCTACTAATTTCAAAATCACCTGAGATCACACGACCTCCACCACCTAAATTAGTTCTCTGGTGTAACAAAATCAAAACAGCAGCCACTGAAAAAACTGGAAAAAGCAAAAGTACAAACATCAGTGGCTGAACTAAACTGAGAGGGCAAAAGCCCCCGAAGGGGACCCAGAAGGCCCCCAAAGAAGTGCAGGACAAAATGCAAAAATATAGTACAAAAACAAAAAGAAGAAAATGTCTTATCTGTTAGCAGGAGATGCAGACACGACACAGCAGGCTACAAGAGAAACAGGAATGAAGGATTCAGACCAGAACAATTGATCACCGGCAACCCTGATGGGAAGGTGACTCCCTTATATAAGACCAGTCAGTAACACCTGATTCCCAGTCCTCACAATCTTCACTGAACAGAAAAGTACCGCTTGTAACCACCAGAGGGAGTCTCTGCTCAGAACTCATCTCAAACCCATTCACAACAGTACCCCCCCTGAGGAGGGGTCACCGAACCCTCATTTGAGCAACCAGGTCGGTCAGGATGAGTTCTATGATACGCACGGATGAGTCTCCTAGCATGGATGTCCGAAGCAAACACCCAAGAATTGTCTTCCTGACCATAACCTCTCCACTTAACCAAATACTGGAGTTTCCGTCTAGAAAAACGAGAATCTAATATTTTCTCAACCACATACTCCAGATTGCCCTCAAACAAAACAGGGTCAGGAGGCACAGCAGCAGGAACCACTGGCTCAACAAACCTCTTCAACAAGGACTTGTGGAACACGTTATGGATCTTAAATGTCCCTGGAAGAAGCAAACGAAAAGAAACAGGATTAAGAATCTCAATGATCTTATAAGGTCCAATGAACCTAGGCTTAAATTTAGGAGATGCTACTCTCATAGGAATATTCTTTGAGGACAACCAGACCAAGTCCCCCACTTTAAACCAAGGACCATCAGTCTTATGCCGGTTAGCAAACCGCTGGGCCTTCTCCTGAGAGAGGGACAACCTCTCCACTACCTGGTCCCAAATCTGTTGCATACGCTCAACAACAGAGTCAACACCTGGACAGACAGAAGCTTCCGTCTGTCCTGAAGAAAATCGAGGGTGAAAACCAGAATTACAGAAAAACGGAGACATCAAAGTGGCAGAGCTAGTCCTATTATTAAGAGCAAACTCAGCCAAAGGCAAAAAAGAGACCCAGTCATCCTGATCAGCAGACACAAAGCATCTAAGATAAGTCTCCAATGTCTGGTTTGTTCTCTCAGTTTGACCATTGGTCTGAGGATGAAATGCCGAGGAGAAAGACAATTGAACACCCAGTTTAGAACAAAAAGTCCTCCAAAATCTGGAAACAAACTGGACTCCTCTGTCAGACACAATGTTCTCAGGAATGCAGTGTAAACGAACCATGTGCTGAAGGAACAACGGCACCAATTCAGAGGAGGAAGGCAACTTAGGTAATGGCACAAGATGTATCATTTTGGAAAACCTATCACAAATTACCCAGATGGTGGTCATTCTCTGAGAAACAGGAAGGTCGGAAATGAAATCCATAGAGATATGGGTCCATGGTCTCTTGGGCACAGGCAATGGCATCAACAAACCACTAGAGCGAGAGCAAGGCTTGGAGCGAGAGCAAGTCCCGCAGGACTTCACAAATTCCCTGACATCACGAGACAAGGTAGGCCACCAAAAGGACCGACTAACCAAGTCTCTGGTACCAAAAATTCCGGGATGCCCAGCCAATGCGGAACAATGAATCTCAGACATCACACTCTTTTTCCACTGGTCCGGGACAAACAATTTTCCAACAGGGCAGCACTCGTGCCTATCCTCCTGACACCCCTCCAGAGCAAGTCTCAAATTGGGCGAGATGGCGGAAAGAACTACACCCTCTTTCAAAATAACAGAAGGATCAGATAACTCAGGAGAGTCCGCAAGGAAACTCCTCGAGAGGGCATCCGCCTTAACATTCTTAGTGCCAGGAAGAAAGGAAACCACAAAATTAAAACGTGTGAAAAACAAGGCCCATCTGGCCTGTCTAGGATTGAGTCGCTTGGCAGATTCCAGATAGACCAGATTCTTATGGTCCGTAAGGACCACCACCTGATGTTTGGCTCCCTCCAGCCAATGTCTCCACTCTTCAAAAGCCCACTTCATGGCCAATAACTCCCGATTACCCACGTCATAATTACGTTCAGTAGGAGAAAATTTTCGAGAGAAAAAGGCACAAGGGTTACTTTTAGAGGTCTCTGGATCTTTTGGGACAAAACGGCACCTGCCCCAATTTCAGAGGCATCAACCTCCACCTGAAATGGCAGAGAAACATCAGGCTGCCGTAGAACAGGAGCAGAAGTGAATCTCTGCTTAAGTTCCTGAAACGCAGAGACTGCCTCAGGAGGCCAATTCACCACATCAGAACCCTTTCTGGTCAAATCAGTTAATGGTTTAACAATAACCGAGAAATTACCAATAAATTTACGATAAAAATTGGCAAAACCCAAAAATCTCTGAAGAGCCTTTAATGAAGTAGGTTGGACCCAATCACAGATGGCCTGAACCTTGACCGGGTCCATTTCAATAACAGATGGGGACAAAATGAATCCCAGAAATGAGATCCTCTGTACGCCAAAAAGACACTTTGATCCCTTCACATACAGAGCATTCTCTCTCAAAATCTGGAACACAGTTCGAACATGTTTCACATGAGAGTCCCAGTCATTAGAAAAAATCAAGATATCATCCAAATAAACAATCAGAAATTTGTCCACAAAATCCCTGAAAATGTCATTCATGAAGGACTGGAAGACGGAAGGAGCATTAGTGAGCCCAAAGGGCATCACTAGGTACTCAAAATGCCCTTCAGGGGTATTGAATGCCGTCTTCCATTCATCCCCGTGCTTAATGCGAATAAGGTTATACGCCCCCCTGAGGTCAAGCTTGGTAAACCAAGTAGCGTTTTTCACCCTGGAAAACAGGTCAGAAATCAAGGGTAACGGGTATTGATATTTCACAGTAATATTGTTCAAAGACGATAATCAATACACGGCCTTAATGAACCATCCTTTTTGGCCACAAAGAAAAAAACGGCACCTAAGGGTGAAGAAGATGGTCTGATATGACCCTTCTCCAATGATTCCTTGATATAAGACCGCATAGCGTCATGTTCAGGTACAGACAAGTTAAAAAGGCGACCTTTAGGGAATTTACTACCAGGCACTAATTCAATAGCGCAGTCATAGCTCCTATGGGGAGGCAAGGATGCAGATTTACTTTCGCTAAACACATCAGAAAAATCAATCAAAAAGTCAGGAACATCCTGAGCCTGGGGGGAGGCAGAAAAAACAGGAGTGTTGGTATTAACACATTGGCAGCCCCAACTGGTTACAGACACAGATTTCCAATCCAAAACAGGATTATGAGACTGTAACCAAGGGAAACCCAGCACGATAATGTCATGCAGATTATACAGAACCAAAAATTTGCAGCACTCCTGGTGATCAGGTTCAACCTCATTATCACCTGAGTAGAAAACTGGGGTTTATTCTCAGCCAAAGGGGTAGAATCGATCCCCAGTAGGGGAATAGACTTCTGTAGGGGTATCAAGGGAAACCCACAACGTTTAGCAAAATCATAATCCATCAGGTTAATAGCTGCTCCAGAATCAACGAAAGCCTGAGCAGAAAATGAGGACAGAGAGCATATCAGAGTGACAGTTAATAAAAACTTAGTCTGAACACTACCCAAGACAACTGAGCGTGCAAAACGTCTTCCCCGCTTAGGGCAGACTGAAATAGCATGAGAGGCATCACCACAGTAGAAACATAACCCATTGCACTTTCGAAACTCATGACGCTGTGCCCCAGACACCACTCTATCACACTGCATGGGTTCAGAAGCTGGTTCACAAGGCAACACTATTCCACGCATACTTCTCCGCTCACGCAAACGTCTGTCAATTTGAATCGCTAATGACATAGAATCATTGAGACCAGAGGGGACAGGGAATCCCACCATAACATCCTTTACATTATCTGACAGACCCTTCCGGAAAAGGGCTGCCAAAGCGTCGTCATTCCATTTGGTCAGGACTGCCCACCTACGGAATCTCTGACAGTATAACTCAGCGTCATAAGGCCCCTGATTTAATGCCAACAAGGCTTTTTCAGCTTGATCAGTGACATTAGGCTCATCGTACAATAACCCCAAAGCCTGAAAAAATGCATCAACATCACTCAAAACAGGATCCCCAGGTGTAAGGGAAAAAGCCCAATCCTGAGGATCGCCGCGCAGGAGAGAGATGATAATTTGAACCTGCTGCGCTGCCTTCCCTGAGGACTTAGATTTTAAGGCAAAAAACAATTTACAATTATTTTTGAAATTCTGAAACTTAGCTCGATCCCCCAAAAACAAATCTGGCATGGGGATCCTAGGTTCCACAACAGGCAACCTAGCAAGATATGCAGCAATACTCTGAACCTCAGTGGCAAGCTGATCCACACGGCCAGACAACCGTGCAAACTCCATTGAGAGAAAAGATCATCCCCAGCACCCAGAGATACAGAGGGAAAAAAAAAATGCAACAAATAGAAAAATATCTCTGACAACTCTGACAACCTTTTTTCTTTCACAATATTTTTTCTCTTCTGTGAGTACCATACAATTTTCAATTTTTAGGCCGGTGATACTGTTATGTTACGGTAGCTGAGGAGTGCAGGTAAAAAAGGCAATACACCAGAGCAGTTGGAATCTATGAGATTGCAGTACCCTGACTAACCACCACAACTAGAGGCAGCCGTGGAGCGTTCCTACGTTGGTCCTAGACGCCTCGTCACAGCCTGAGAAACTAACTACACCTAAAGATAGAAATAGGAAAGCTATCTGCCCCGGAGCAGAACCCCAAAGATAATAGAAAGCCCCCAAACAAGTAATGGCGGTTAGACAAGAAGAAATACTGACACAGAAAGAAAATAGTATGAGCAAATGCTGGGGCCCAAACTAACTAAATAGAAAAGGATAGGAAGGGTACTTACTGCAATCCCAGAAAACCCTGAAAAGCACCAACTCTACTAATTTCAAAATCACCTGAGATCACACGACCTCCACCACCTAAATTAGTTCTCTGGTGTAACAAAATCAAAACAGCAGCCACTGAAAAAACTGGAAAAAGCAAAAGTACAAACATCAGTGGCTGAACTAAACTGAGAGGGCAAAAGCCCCCGAAGGGGACCCAGAAGGCCCCCAAAGAAGTGCAGGACAAAATGCAAAAATATAGTACAAAAACAAAAAGAAGAAAATGTCTTATCTGTTAGCAGGAGATGCAGACACGACACAGCAGGCTACAAGGGAAACAGGAATGAAGGATTCAGACCAGAACAATTGATCACCGGCAACCCTGATGGGAAGGTGACTCCCTTATAATAGACCAGTCAGTAACACCTGATTCCCAGTCCTCACAATCTTCACTGAACAGACCAGTACCGCTTGTAACCACCAGAGGGAGTCTCTGCTCAGAACTCATCTCAAACCCATTCACAACAGCTGTGTCTGGCAAAAATTAATGCTGCTAACTCCAAATTAAACTTTTAACATCTCATACTAGGCCTCTGCCTACACCCTCCTTGACCCTGGGCTTCAACACCGCCAGTTGCTGCTCAGAAGTGTTGGATGCACAGATCAAAACAATCGCTGTTGTGTTTGTGGTGTTCAGTAACGCCTGCTGTTCCCCTGCTGTGTGTCCGGCAAAATTACTGCTAGCTAGCTACACATGTTGAAAAAAACATGACATGTTAAAGTGGCTACTGTTACACATAGATAAGAGGCTACACCCTTATTTCTAAGCTGTAAACAAGTGAAACGTCACCTTTAAAACCATAAAATTATTAGTCTTTGTCACAAATCTGTAACTAAATAATTGTGACATATTACTGCAGATATCCACATGTCGAACACAAATGCTAACACAAAAGCCTACTTATGCTATAGGTTACTGATGGTGAAACTTGTCACTCCATAACTTAGACAAATCCAACTCACATCATGCCTCAAATGCTGCAATGTTGGAAGTGCATAATGTGGGTTGAACTTTGACAACAGCTGCAGTGCGAAGGTTAGCCTTCAGTCTTCTTGGCTTTTAAATAAAAGCATACAAGTAAATATAATAATCCATTGTTGATTAAGGGACGTGATGTACACCTGTAATATTGTGCAAACAATGGATGTAGGACTAGTCCTCTTCAACATTACTTATATTTGTGTCATTTGAAGAAATACATATTTAATTAAAAATTTAACAACCCATATCATAAAGGTCCATAATGTAAACATGAGAATCGGTAACAAAAATCATGCATTACCTTGTTAAAGACAATAGTGCATAGTCACAATAGCAAAATATATACCTGCAAGTGGTGCTGAAACAACGACAACTGATAGAAAAGGTGAATGATATCTAGTTATAAGACTGAATAGCGACACCTGTACAATGTCGATATAATACTGTACCTTAACAAAAAGGCTGTTTGCAACCAATGTATTGTATACGGATGGAAGAGCGTCACACTAATAGATTTGAGTTATTTGAAATAGAATGGAGCAGCACCAATTAGAGAAAAATGTCAAGGATGAGGCAGTGGCACACGCTCAGCAGACTACAACCAGCAGTGGTTGAAGAACTAACTGGAGCGTGATTTGCACTCCAAAAATGAAAACCTCAGACTACAGTGAACACTGCACACAACTGTTCACTAGCTGTGAAAGGCCCCTTTGTGTACTTCTAGACTATTTGCAACCAATGTATTGTATACGGATGGAAGCGCGTCACACTAATAGATTTGAGTTATTTGAAATAGAATGGAGCAGCACCAATTAGAGAAAAATGTCAAGGATGAGGCAGTGGCACACGCTCAGCAGACTACAACAGCAGTGGTTGAAGAACTAACTGGAGCGTGATTTGCACTCCAAAAATGAAAACCTCAGACTACAGTGAACACTGCACACAACTGTTCACTAGCTGTGAAAGGCCCCTTTGTGTACTTCTAGACTATTTGCAACCAATGTATTGTATACGGATGGAAGCGCGTCACACTAATAGATTTGAGTTATTTGAAATAGAATTGGAGCAGCACCAATTGAGAAAAATGTCAAGGATGAGGCAGTGGCACACGCTCAGCAGACTACAACCAGCAGTGGTTGAAGAACTAACTGGAGCGTGATCTGCACTCCAAAAATGAAAACCTCAGACTACAGTGAACACTGCACACAACTGTTCACTAGCTGTGAAAGGCCCTTTGTGTACTTCTAGACTGTTTGCAACCAATGTATTGTATACGGATGGAAGCGCGTCACACTAATAGATTTGAGTTATTTGAAATAGAATGGAGCAGCACCAATTGAGAAAAATGTCAAGGATGAGGCAGTGGCACACGCTCAGCAGACTACAACCAGCAATGTTTGAAGAACTAACTGGAGCGTGATCGGCACTCCAAAAATGAAAACCTCAGACTACAGTGAACACTGCACACAACTGTTCACTAGCTGTGAAAGGCCCCTTTGTGTACTTCTAGACTGTTTGCAACCAATGTATTGTATACGGATGGAAGCGCGTCACACTAATAGATTTGAGTTATTTGAAATAGAATGGAGCAGCACCAATTTGAGAAAAATGTCAAGGATGAGGCAGTGGCACACGCTCAGCAGACTACAACCAGCAGTGGTTGAAGAACTAACTGGAGCGTGATTTGCACTCCAAAAAGGAAAACCTCTGACTACAGTGAACACTGCACACAACTGTTCACTAGCTGTGAAAGGCCCCTTTGTGTACTTCTAGATTGTTTGCAACCAATGTATTGTATACGGATGGAAGCGCGTCACACTAATAGATTTGAGTTATTTGAAATAGAATGGAGCAGCACCAATTAGAGAAAAATGTCAAGGATGAGGCAGTGGCACACGCTCAGCAGACTACAACAGCAGTGGTTGAAGAACTAACTGGAGCGTGATCTGCACTCCAAAAATGAAAACCTCAGACTACAGTGAACACTGCACACAACTGTTCACTAG
Source organism: Oophaga sylvatica (assembly GCA_033576555.1). Lineage (NCBI taxonomy): Eukaryota > Metazoa > Chordata > Amphibia > Anura > Dendrobatidae > Oophaga > Oophaga sylvatica. Next base: position 86,869,244 of record JARQOD010000008.1, on the reverse strand, counting down.
CTGTGAAAGGCCCCTTTGTGTACTTCTAGACTGTTTGCAACCAATGTATTGTATACGGATGGAAGCACGTCACACTAATAGATTTGAGTTATTTGAAATAGAATGGAGCAGCACCAATTTGAGAAAAATGTCAAGGATGAGGCAGTGGCACACGCTCAGCAGACTACAACCAGCAGTGGTTGAAGAACTAACTGGAGCGTGATCTGCACTCCAAAAATGAAAACCTCAGACTACAGTGAACACTGCACACAACTGTTCACTAGCTGTGAAAGGCCCCTCTGTGTACTTCTAGACTGTTTGCAACCAATGTATTGTATACGGATGGAAGCGCGTCACACTAATAGATTTGAGTTATTTGAAATAGAATGGACAGCACCAATTTGAGAAAAATGTCAAGGATGAGGCAGTGGCACACGCTCAGCAGACTACAACCAGCAGTGGTTGAAGAACTAACTGGAGCGTGATCTTGCACTCCAAAAATGAAAACCTCAGACTACAGTGAACACTGCACACAACTGTTCACTAGCTGTGAAAGGCCCCTTTGTGTACTTCTAGACTGTTTGCAACCAATGTATTGTATACGGATGGAAGCACGTCACACTAATAGATTTGAGTTATTTGAAATAGAATGGAGCAGCACCAATTTGAGAAAAAATGTCAAGGATGAGGCAGTGGCACACGCTCAGCAGACTACAACCAGCAGTGGTTGAAGAACTAACTGGAGCGTGATCTGCACTCCAAAAATGAAAACCTCAGACTACAGTGAACACTGCACACAACTGTTCACTAGCTGTGAAAGGCCCCTTTGTGTACTTCTAGACTGTTTGCAACCAATGTATTGTATACGGATGGAAGCGCGTCACACTAATAGATTTGAGTTATTTGAAATAGAATGGAGCAGCACCAATTAGAGAAAAATGTCAAGGATGAGGCAGTGGCACACGCTCAACAGACTACAACCAGCATTGTTTGAAGAACTAACTGGAGCGTGATCTGCACTCCAAAAATGAAAACCTCAAACTACAGTGAACACTGCACACAACTGTTCACTAGCTGTGAAAGGCCCCTTTGTGTACTTCTAGACTGTTTGCAACCAATGTATTGTATACTGATGGAAGCGCTCGCACTAATAGATTTGAGTTATTTGAAATAGAATGGAGCAGCACCAATTTGAGAAAAATGTCAAGGATGAGGCAGTGGCACACGCTCAGCAGACTACAACCAGCAGTGGTTGAAGAACTAACTGGAGCGTGATCTGCACTCCAAAAATGAAAACCTCAGACTACAGTGAACAGTGCACACAACTGTTCATTAGCTGTTAAAGGCCCCTTTGTGTACTTCTAGACTGTTTGCAACCAATGTATTGGATACGGATGGAAGCGCGTCACACTAATAGATTTGAGTTATTTGAAATAGAATGGAGCAGCATCAATTTGAGAAAAATGTCAAGGATGAGGCAGTGGCACACGCTCAGCAGACTACAACCAGCAGTGGTTGAAGAACTAACTGGAGCGTGATCTGCACTCCAAAAATGAAAACCTCAGACTACAGTGAACACTGCACACAACTGTTCACTAGCTGTGAAAGGCCCCTTTGTGTACTTCTATAGTGTTTGCAACCAATGTATTGGATACGGATGTAAGCACGTCACACTAATAGATCACTGTTAATTTCAATTGAATGGAGCAGCACCAATTCCACAAAATAAAAAAAAAAGAGTCAGTGAGTGACACGTGCAGATGACTACAAACAGCGTTGGATGCAGAGCAAACTGCAGCGTCACCTGCACTCACACACACACCTTGCACAGAGCTGTGAAAACAACACTGCAAGGAAAAAGGATGATTTACAGAGCGGTTTCTCAAATAGCCTGCCTACAGAACAATTCACAAAAACGCTATCTCTAACTGTCCCTCAGAGTCAGCAGAGCAGCGTCCTGTCCCTAACTTAATTCACAGCACAGTGACGGTAAAATGGCGGCGGCGCCTTTTATAGTGCATTCTGACATCATTTCAGCATCCAATCACAGCCATGCCATTAGTTAACATGACCGCAGCATTACAGGATGTGCCCACACTTCGTAGGATTCCTCATTGGCTGTCTAAAATCACATTGCCTCTCAAAGAATTATGGGAACTTCCGATTCCGGTATACGATATATGAAAAATATCGGAACTAAGTATCGGAATTCCGATACAGCGAATATCGGCCGATACCCGATACTTGCGGTATCGGAATGCTCAACTCTAGTTGTGAGGCATTGACAGGTGTCATATGCGAGGGTCGCTATGCATCCCCCAGGATGAGGACGGAGTCCTATTAGACCCGCTGGAGTGCCTTGTGTTCACAGCAGGACGCCCGTGAGTCACAAGGCAGAGATAAAAGTGAGCATGGACCTGGTCAGGTTATTTGGCCAAGGCATTATTCAGTAAAAACTCGGCCTGGGCTTTATTTTTGGAGCGATCTACAGGAAGGTAGTGGGGCGGGTCTTACAAGTGACCATGGCCACAGATTCCTGTTTACACCCTGTAGTAGGGGGTTTTGGGTGTGTCAGTGTTGGCTTGCAAGCAGACAGAGCAGTTGGTCTGCAGAGCATTCCCTGTGTGAGGTAACACAGGCCAGCGGAGCCAAAAGGTCTGGCACCTCCTGCATGCATGGAGGTGTGGTCGCTCACGGCAACCAGTCCCAGACTGTCTTTTGATTTTTCTCGGCTGCGATCCGGAGGATACAGCACACTGTGCATTGTGTGAGTTTTTGGACATTTTACACGTTTTATTTTGAACTTGCTTGGGTCACTGCCTCATCACTGCACAGCATGGACACCGCTGCATCACATTATATACATAGGGACATACTATTGGTGCAGCCTGGACCCAGTGGGTAAGGGGCCCACTTCTATTTCTACAGGTACGAGTAGCTTCTGTCACAGGCACAGAAAGACACAGAAAGCGGTGCCTTATGAGGAGCTCTTGGAATGCAAAGAACCCATATACTGTTCTTGCACAAGGGCCCTTTTCTGTCTAAAGATGGCTCATAAAAAGAAACAGGATATATTTTTCCCACTGCTGTTTATCTATCTGGATGATTTTATGTATGTTCCTGAAGCAAACTGTCTTGTAGGAATCGAGCAAAGAACACAGATGTTTGTTTGCTGCTGATTTTTACAATTTTTGGAAAAAAATCAGCTCTGAAATAGAGGCTTATCAATGGGGTATGGCTTTATTGATTTCGGTGCTGCCAAAGACTATGAGGAGGGGGAGGCTCCTACTGCAGGAAGTTGTCTTACAGTGAACTCTTAGAACATTCAGAGAAGATTTTCTCTTCCAGAGTGTGAACTATGAAATTATACTCATGTCCAGACAAGTTATTCCCTATTCATATCAATACAGAACAATGTAACCCTAGGATTCAGGAACTCTCGAAAACCGTAAGCACTGCAACCCCATCCTGAATAGAGTGCAGGCCTTTACACCATTCAGTGTTTATTTGACTGTCTGAGATGGTTTAGTGAATCCTGTATTGAGCAGGGGGTTGGACACAATGACCTTTGAGGTACCATCAAGCTCTAACATTCTATGATTCTTTGACTGCCAGAAAAAAATAAATATAGCACTAGGCTGTTTCTCACAGTCCTATGAACAATGTATAGAGCAATTATTGAGCATTCAGACTTCAAATCAATTCAAGATAAAGTTCCAGAGCCGCCATCTCAGGATTGCAGGTGGTAACACTTGTCCAATGGCCATCTATAATCATATTCCGTGTCCAATTGCAATTCTCTACACACTTTCATTTGAAGTGACCCCTGTGAAGATGTCAGGGCCATGTATCTTGCTGAGCTCCTGAACCCGCTCTAAGTCTATAGAGAATTGCAATTTGCTCCAACGATAGAGACGTGACAATAGAACTAGGAATAATAATTTCCACAATTTGATGTGTTAAAAAAAATGTTCCTGTGCTGAGATAATCCTATAACTGTGTATACTGGTGTACTGTGTAATGACTGTGTCTTACCATACAGGAACATGGTCTGATCAAACCACATCTCCCGAGCAGCAGAGGAGGCAAAGAGTATACACAAAATACAGCATGCGATCACAAATGATTCTTTTTGTGAGGCGAAATATTTCACTGCCTGTTTTTAAGCATGATGCAGATGCAGCTATTACAAAGTGCATAGCAGGGGCACATGTATAAGATTATCTTAGCACAGGAAAAAAATGTATGCACATTCAATTGTGCAAATTATTATTATTCAAAGACCTATTGATTAAAATATTTAATAAAATTAACTTTTTTTTGGTGTTAAAACCCCTTTAAATACATGCAATAGGGGCTAATAATCTTTTTTTATTTGGATGTCATTAACTCATTAACCCTTGAGCCTGTTTCACCTTCATGACCGTCACCAGACCAAATTTTACAATCCTGGCAAGTGTCAATTTATGTGGTAATAACTCAACACTTCAATGGATCCCAGTGATTCTGAGACTGTTTTTTGTAAAATATTGTACTTCACGATAGTGGTAACATTTGTATGATATGACTTCCGTTTATTTGTAAAAAAAAATCTGAAATTTGGCGAAAAGTTCAAAAATGTCAAACTATTAATTCTTATGCCCTTAAAGAGGGAGCTACAGTATGTCACACAAAATAGTTAATAAATAACATTTATGCTGGCATGATTTTTGAAAAACAGTTTTTGATTTGTTATGAAATTAGAAGGGTTAAAATTGATAGTCAATTTCAAATTTTTTCAACAAAATTTACAAAACCATTTTTTTAGGGACTACATCACATTTGAAGCATCTTTGGGGGGCCTATATGACAGAAAATACCCAAAAGTGACACCATTCTAAAACCTGCACCTCTCAAAGTTTTTAAAACCACTTTCAAATCGTTTATTAACTCTTCAGGTGCTTCACAGGAATTAAAGCAATTGTGAAGTAAAAATAAACCATACATTTTACTTTTTTTCACAAAAATTTTACTTTACAACCTATTTTTATTTTTACACAGGTAACAGTAGAAAATGGACCCCAAAATTTGCTGTTCAATTTCTCCTGAGTACACCGATTCTCCATATTTGGGGGAAAACTACTGTGTGGGTGCATGGCAGGGCTTGGAAGGGAAGGAGCACCATTTGTCATTTTGATGGCAAAAATGACTGGACTCCAGAATGAACGCCATGTCGCATTTGGAGAGCCCCTGATGTGCCTAAACAATGGAAAACCCCACAAGTGACACAATTTTGGAAACTAGATCACTCAAGGAATCTATTTTGATGTGTGGTGAGCATCTTAAATCCCCAGGTGCTTTACAGAATGTTATAACATTTGAGCAGAGAAAATGAAAAATCATATATTTCCAACAAAAATGTTGTTTTATCTCCAAATTTAGCATTTTCACAAGGGTAACAGGAGAAAGTGCACCACACAATTTGTTTTGCAAGTTATCCTGAGTGCGCCGATACCCCATATATGTTGGAAAACCATTGTTTGGGTGCACAGCAGGGCTCGGAAAGTGAAGAAATGTCATTTGAATTTTAGAGCGCAAAATTGACTGGAATGGATAGCGGATGCCATGTCGCACTTGCAGTGCTGTTGATGTGCCTAAACAGTGAAAAATCCCCACAAGTGATCCCATTTTCAAAATTAGACCCTTCAAAGAATTTACATAGATAGTGTGGTGAGCACCTTAAACCCCTAGGTGCATAACAGAAGTTTTTTAACATACAGACGTGAAAATAAAAAATCACATTTTCCCCACAAGAATGTTCTTTTAGCCTCAAATTTTTAATTTTCACAAGGGTAACAAGAGAAAATGGACCACAACATTTTTTGTGCAATTTCTCCTGAGTATGCCGATACTCATATGTGGAGGAAAACCACTGTTTTGGTGTATGGCAGGGCTCGGAAGGGAAGGAGCACCATTTGACTTTTTGAATGCAAAAATGGCTAGAATAGAGACTGGACACCATGTCGTGTTTGGAGAGCCCCTGATGTGTCTAAACATTGGAAACCCACCTACAAGTGATCCCATTTTGGAAACTACATCCCTCATGGAATTTATCTAGATGTGTGGTGAGCACTTTGAACCCCCAGGTGCTTCACAGAAGTTTATAACGTAGAGCTATGAAAATAAAAATCTAATTTTCCCACAAAAATGTTCTTTTAGCCACACATTTTTATAATTTAACAAGGGTAACATGAGAAAATGGACCACAAAATTTATTTGCTCCTGAGTACGCCGGTACCCCATAAACAAGGGAAAACTACTGTTCGGTGCACAGCAGGGCTCAGAAAGGAAGGAGTGACATTTTGGAATGCAGACTTTTATGGAATGGTCTGTCGGTATCATGTTGCGATTGAAGAGCCAATGATGTGCCTAAACAGTGAAAATCCCCCACAAATGACCCGATTTTGGAAGCTAGACCTCTCAAGGAATTTATCTAGAGTTTTGATGGGCACCTTGAACCCACAGGTGCTTCACAGAATTTTGCAACATTGAACTGTGAAAATGAAAAAAATATATATTTTTCCTACAAAGATGTTGTTTTAGCCCTAATTTTTTACATTTTCACAGGTATAGCAGGAGAAAATTGAACCCAAAATTTGTTGTGCAAATTCTCTGAGTACACTGATAACTCATATGTGGTGAATCAGAAGGCTGGAAGCGCATATAGGTGAGTTTCCACGGTCAGGAAACGCTGCGTGTTTGGCGCTGTGCGCTGGCGCAGCGCCAAACACGCAGCGTCAGATGTTACAGCATAGTGGAGGGGATTTCAAGAATCCCGTCTCCACCATGCGTAACAATACGCAGTGGCAAACTGCGTAAAGACATGCGCGCGTCTTTTTAGACGCAGCATGTCCTCGCGTATTGCGGCGACGGTGCGTCGCCGCAACAGAATTAACACAGGGCATGTAGCCCTGCGCTCTTTCGGAGGTGTTCCGGAGGTGTCCTGAACACCTCCGGAAGATCGCGCGTCATAAAGGGGGCGGGGCTTAGACGGAGCGAATTTCCGCTCCGTCCAAGCGCTATGTTCCGGACCGTGGAACCATAGCCTAAGAGTTCAGATCTTGCTGGAATGGTTTGAGGTGCCATGTAACATTGACTGAACAGCAGAAACCTCCCTATAAGTGACCTCATTATTCAAATTACTCCCCAAATAAATTTTTTCTTTTGGTGCAGTGAGCATGTTGACACCACTTGTGCCTCACAGAATTTTTTACTATTGGGTTTCTAAAGGCCTTATGCTACCAGTAATGTGGAAACTCCCTATATTTCCATTAACAGATAACAGACCTGAGTGAGGGCTTGCTTTTTTTGTGGATTGAGTTGGAGCTTTTATTGGGAACATTTTACATAACATTTGGCATTACATTTATCCTGAGCTCTACGCTGAGCAATTACATAGGGGTTTCCATCTAAATCTCCGAATGACTTAATTCAGATGTCATGCCAAACTGGTCCATTCACTTTAATGAGCCAGCAGGGTAACTCTGTATTCTGCCGGATCATAAGACAGACAACATCCAAAGTGACTTCATCTACCTGATAATAGGGAATGTTCTGTTGGGGGTTCTGTCTGAATCACATATTTCAGAGATTTACACGGAAACCCCAGTGTAAGTGCTCAGTTTAAAGCGCTGGATACATGTGTGCTGAGCCTTACTGCGATCTTTGCGAGGCAGAATGAACAAATCAACAGCAGGTCAAGAATCAGCTTAATTTATTTTTTACGCTCTCACTCATGCGGTATAAGTGACTAGGCTACTTTATTCTTCGTGTCGGTGCGACTACAGCGATACCAGATTTATATCAGTTTTTTATGTTAGCCTGCTATCACACACTAAAAAACACTTTTTTTTCAAAAACTGGTTTTTGCATCTCCATATTTTGAGAGCTATAATTTTTCCATATTTTTGCCAACAGAGTAACGTGAGATCTTGTTTTCATTGGTACTATTTTCGGTCACATGACATATTTTGATTGCTTTCTATTCCGATTTTTGGGAGGCAGAATGATCAAAAACTAGCAATTTAGGATTTTTATTTTTTAATGCCGTTCCACGTGTTTTAAAATTGATGAGGCAACTTTATTATTCAGGTCAGTATGATTACTGCGTTACCACAGTTATTTCTTTTTTTATGTTTAGGCGCTTTTAAACAAACTATTTTATATAAAATAATTATTTTTGCATTGTATTCTGAGAGCTATGATTTTTTATTTTTCACTGAGGGAGCTATTTGGGATATTTTTATGGGACAAGATGATGTTTTCAGCAATACCATTTTTATCTAATATGTAAAGTGCTGCGGAATATGTTGGCGCTATAGAAATAAAATTATTATTATTTGCATGCGCATTTTTGATTGCGTGTTATTCTACTTTTTGTTCGGCTGTATGATGAAAAAGCATAGTTTTCTGCCTTGTTTTATAGGTCGAGTTGTTCTGGACATGGTGATACCAAATATGTGTACTTTTTTGTTTGTTTTTATAACCCCTCTCTGCCATCGGACGTATTATCCCGTCCATGAAACCCGTGCCAATCTGCCCATGGATGGGATAGTACGTCCAAGGCGATCAGCTGCGCTCCCTGTGGGAGTGCAGCTGATCGCGGCCGGGTGTCAGCTGATTATCACAGCTGACACCCGGCACTATGTGCCAGGAGTGGTCACGGACCGCTCCCAGCTCATTAACCCCTGGCACACCGCGATCAGACATGATCGCGGTGTATCGGGGGCACGGGAGCATCGCGCAGGGAGTGGGCTCCCTGCGTGCTCCCCTAAGACCCTCAGAACAGCGCGATGTGATTGTGCTTTTCTGAAGGCCTCTTCCCTGCAGGACCCCGGATCCAAGAAGGCCACTGGGTCCTGCAGGGAGGCGGCTTCCTCAGCGCCTACTGAGAGCAGGCGCTGAGGAAGCCTGCAGCACTGCCTGTGAGATCGCTGGTCTCACAGAGTGCTGTGCACACTGTGAGATCAGCGATCTGACCCTATACAGTAATGTCCCACCCTGGGACAAAGTAAAAAAGTTAAAAAAAAAAAAATAAATGTGTAAAAAAAATTCCAAAATAAAAGGAAAAAAACAAAAATTTCCCCAATAAATTCACTTCTTCCTGTAAATAAAAAAACAAAACATAAAAGTACGCATATTTGGTATCACCACGTCCGTAACAACCCCCCCTATAAAACTGTCCCACTAGTTAACCCCTTTAGTGAACCCCTTAAAAAAAAACAAAGCAAAAAATCAATGCTTTATCATCATACCGCTGAACAAAAAGTGGAATAACACACAATCAAAAAGACTGATATAAATAAACATGGTACCGCTGAAAACGTCATCTTGTCCCGCAAAAAACGAGCTGCGATACAGCATAATCAGCAAAAAAATAAAAAAGTTATAGTTTGCAGAATAAAGCGATGCAAAAATAATTATTTTTTATATAAAATTGTTTTTATTGTATAAAAGCGCCAAAACATAAAAAATGATATAAATGAGGTATCTCTGTAACCGTACTGACCCGAAGAATAAAACTGCTTTATCAATTTTACCACATGCGGAACGGTATAAACGCCCCCCCAAAAGAAATTCAAGAATTGCTGATTTTTGTTCATTCTAACCGCCCAAAAATCGAAATAAAAAGCGATCAAAAAATGTCATGTGCTCAACAATGGTACTAATAAAATCGTCAACTCATACCGCAAAAAATAAGACCTCACATGACTCTGTGGGCCAAAATATTCAAAAATTATAGCTCTCAAAATGTGGTGATGCAAAAAACTATTTTTTTGGCGTCTTTTAGCGTGACAGCTGCCAATCATAAAAACCCGCTATAAATAGTTAATCAAACCCCCTTTATCACCCCCTTAGTTAGGGAAAAATAATAAAATTAAAAAAATGAATTTATTTCCATTTTCCCATTGGGGCTAGGGTTAGGGTTAGGGTTGCGGCTAAAGTTAGGGTTAGGGTTGAGGCTAAAGTTAGGATTAGAGTTAGGGTTGGGATTAGGGTTAGGGGTGTGTTAGGGTTAGGTTTGTGGTTAAGGTTATGGTTAGGGTTGGGACTAGGGTTAGGGGTGTGTTGGGGTTAGGGTTGGAGTTAGAATTGGGGGGTTTCCGCTGTTTAGGCACATCAGGGGCTCTCCAAATGTGACATGCATCTGATCTCAATTCCAGGCAATTCTGCATTGAAAAAGTCAAACTGTGCTCCTTCACTTCTGAGCTCTGCTATGCGCCCAAACAGTAGTTTACCCCCACATATGGGATATCAGCGTACTCAGAACAAATTGCACAATAACTCTTGGGGTCCAATTTCTTCTGTTACCCTTGGGAAAATAAAAAATTGGGGGCGAAAATATCATTTTTGGAAAAAAAAATGATTTTTTTGTTTTTACGGCTGTACGTTATAAACTGTGAAGCACTTGGGGCTTCATAACGCTCACCACACATCTAGATAAGTTCCTTGTGGGGTCTATTTTCCAAAATAGGGTCACTTGTGGGGGGTTTCCACTGTTTAGGCACATCAGGGGCTCTCCAAATGTGACATGATGCCCGCAAACCATTCCATCAAAGTCTGCAATCCAAAACGTCACTACTTCCCTTCCGAGCCCTGATGTGTGCCCATACAGTAGTTTTCTCCCACATATTGGGTATCCGCGTACTCAGGACAAATTAGACAACAACTTTTGGAGTCCAATTTCTCCTATTACCTTTGTGAAAATAAAATATTGGGGCAAAAATATCACTTTTGTAAAAAAAAAAAGGATTTTTTATTTTTACAGCTGTTTGTTATAAACTTCTGCGAAGCACTTTGGGGTTCAAAGTGCTCACCACTAGTGTTGAGCGATACTGCTCGATATCTAAAAATATCGGATCGGAATGATATCGCCGATATCACTAAATATCGGCGATATCCGATTCCGATACCGGAAGTCCCATGTAAGTCTATGGGAACAAAATATCGCAACTAAAAAAAACTTTTATTTCCTTGTAAACACTAAATATACACACATAGAATACATATATGTATATATATACATGTCATTGTGACATATATATATACATATATGTATAGTTTATACACTTCTACATAGTAAAATATCCTCTGATTCAATTGCCGGGTAAAGCCAGCTTCTGTGAAAAGACAGAAGCACCGACATGAAATGACACTTGGTGTACATAGGGTTAACCATGTCTTTTCATGTCGTTTGCAATCTGATTTGCACAAACAATTACATCAGTCTATGTGTGCAAAATTTCACACCTGCAGGGGTTAATTAAAGGTGTAAATTCGTTGTAAAAAAAACAGACTTTTTTGCTACGAATTTACACCTTTAATTAACCCCTACAGGTGTGAAATTTTGCACACATAGACTGATGTAATTGTTTGTGCAAATCAGATAGCAAAGGACATGAAAAGACATGGTTAACCCTATGTACACCAAGTGTCATTTCATGTCGGGTTCTGCATTTTCACAAAAGCCGGCAATTGAATTAGCGGCTATTATACTATGTAGAAGTGTATGAACTATAAATATAAAATATATATATATGTGTCACAAATTCAATGACATGTATATATATATATATATATTATATATATATATGAGGTGTAAAATTGTTTAAAAAAAATGCGTGGGCTCCCGCCCTATTTTCGCAACCAGACAGACAAAGCCAGCGAATGGGGGCAGATAATAATAGCCCAGAGAGGGACCATTATTTTTGCCCCCCCCTGGCTACTAACATCTGCCCCCAGACACCCCAGAAAAGACAAATCTATAATTAGATTCGCCCTTTCTGGCACTTTGCCCGTCTATTCCCATTGCCCTGTAGCGGTGGCGAATGGGTTAATATGGGGTTAAAGCCACATTGCAATTGAAAGGTGACCTTAAGCCAGGTTAATAATTGAGAGCTGTCAATTAGACAACTATCAATTATTAATCCTATTGCATGAAATAAAAATAAAACACACACACTTTAATTAAAAATCATTTTAATGAAATAAAGACACATGTTTTTGACCATCTTTTATTTGACTGCAAAAAACATTTCCTGTAATAAAAATAAAATAAAAAAGCAAAATTATTCTTACCTATCCCATGCACAGTCAGGTCCCACGGTGTAATCCTTCATAAAGGGTTAATGTTTACTGCAGGGACCGCAGCTAATGCTGCAGCCTCACAGTAAACCCCCAAATGAATGAGTTCCTCTCCTGGCTGACAGGAGAGGGAGTGGAAAGCTTAATTGATTGCTTTCCACTTTCACTTCAGGTCAGCCAGGGACACAATCAGTGACGTCAGAGGGAACTGATTAACAAAAATAGGGGTTCCCTTCGAATAAAAAATGGCGTCGGGTCCCCCCTATTTTTGTTAACCAGCCTGATGAAGCAGACCGCTGAGGCCTGGATTTTCAGGCTGTTAAGAGCCAAGATCCATGGACCTTGCCAGCCTGATAATACCAGGCCACAGCAGTCTGCATATCTTGGCTGATTAACAAAAATAGGGGATCCCCTCGAAAAAAATTGGCGTGGGGTCCCCCCTATTTTTGTTAACCATCCAGAAGAAGCAGACCGCTGAGGCCTGGATTTTCAGGCTGTTAAGGAGCCAAGATCCATGGACCTTGCCAGCCTGATAATACCAGGCCACAGCAGTCTGCATATCTTGGCTGATTAACAAAAATAGGGGATCCCCTCGAAAAAAATTGGCGTGGGGTCCCCCCTATTTTTGTTAACCAGCCAGATGAAGCAGACCGCTGAGGCCTGGATTTTCAGGCTGTTAAGGAGCCAAGATCCATGGACCTTGCCAGCCTGATAATACCAGGCCACAGCAGTCTGCATATCTTGGCTGATTAACAAAAATAGGGGATCCCCTCGAAAAAAATTGGCGTGGGGTCCCCCCTATTTTTGTTAACCAGCCAGATGAAGCAGACCGCTGAGGCCTGGTTTTTCAGGCTGGTAAGGATACAATATCCATGGACCTTGCAAGCCTGATAATACCAGGCCACAGCAGTCTGCTTAGCTTGGCTGGTTAACAAAAATAGGGGATCCCCTCGAAAAAAAAACGGCGTAGGGGTCCCCCTATTTTTGTTAACCAGCCAAGTAAAATGCAGACTGCTGCGGCCTGGTATTAAAAGACTGTCAAGGCCCATGGATTTTGGCCTCAACAGCCTGATAATACCAGGCTGCAGCAGCCCCACATTTGGCGCATCAAAAGATGTGCCAATTGTGGCACTTTACCCGGCTTTTCCCACTGCCCTGTAGCGGTGGCAAGTGGGGTAATAAGGGGTTAATGTCACCATTGATTGCACGGTGACAATAAGCCCGGTTAATAATGGAGAGGTGTCAATAAGACACCGATCCATTATTAATCCCAAAGTTATTAAATGTATAAAAAAAAGACAAAGCAAGAAAAAAGTCTTTTAATGAAATAAAAGAGACAACACAGTTTTCATTAATTTTATTATACACTCATTCCTGCGACGCCATCGATCTCCTGTAAAAAAAGAAAAAAAAAAAACCAACAGTATACCACCTGTCCGACGCAGTCCATAGTAACGACAGTCCCACGACGATCCAGCTCTGCTACATCGCAATGACAGGCGAGCCTGTCATCGCAACGCAGCACAGCTGATTACCTGCTTCCCCGGCGGTGACGTCATCGGACTGACTGCTTTACGGCCGGGATTACCCAGCAGTCACTGCAGTTATCGCGAGAAACTGCATGTGACCGCCGGGGAAAGATGATGGACGGCCATGAAGCAGTCCAGCCCGTGACCGCCGGAGATCTTCTGCCAGGTAAGTGCCACTGACTCCTGACAGACCCGACCGACGGACACTCACAGTGACAGTGACAAATCCGATTCCGGTATCCGATATGACGAAAATATCGGTACTCGGAATCGAAAGCCCGATACAGCTAATATCGGCCGATACCCGATATTTGCAGTATCGTATCGCTCAACACTACTCACCACACATCTAGATAAGTTCCTTGGGGGTCTATTTTCCAAAATGGGGTCACTTGTGGGAGGTTTCCACTGTTTAGGCACATCAGGGGCTCTTCAAACGCGACATGATGCCCGCAGACCATTCCATCAAAGTCTGCAATCCAAAACGTCACTACTTCCCTTCCGAGCCCTGACGTGTCCCCATACAGTAGTTTTCTCCCACCTATTGGGTATCAGCGTACTCAGGACAAATTGAACAACAACTTTTGGATTCAAGTTTCTCCTGTTACCCTCGGGAAAATAAAAAGTTGGGGACTAAAAGATCATGTTTGTGGAAAAAATGTGATTTTTTTTATTTTCATGCTCGGGCATTATAAACTTTAGTGAAACACCCGGGGTTCAAACTTCTCACCACACATCTAGATAAGTTCCTTGAGGGGTCTAGTTTCCAAAATGGTGTCATTTGTCGGGGGTTTCCACTGTTTAGGCAGATCAGGAGCTCTCCAAACATGACATGGCGTCCAGCCAATTCTGCGTTGAAAAAGTCAAATGGCGCTCCTTTCTTCCAAGCTCTGCCATGCACCCAAACAGTGGTTTAACCCCACATATGGGGCATCCGCGTACTCAGGGCAAATTTCACAATAACTTTTGGAGTCTTGTTACCCTTAGGAAAATAAAAATTGGGGTGAAAAGATCATTTTTGTGGAAAAATTATGATTTTTTAATTTTATGTCTCTATGTTATAAACTTGTGTGAAGCACTTGGGGGTTAAAATTGCTCACCACAGATCTAGATAAGTTCCTTAGGGGGTCTAGTTTCCAAAATGGGGTCGCTTGTGGGGGGGTTTCCACTGTTTTGGCACATCAGGGCTCTCCAAATGCAACATGGCGTCCAATCTCAATTCCAGCCAATTTTGGTTGGAAAAAGTCAAATTGTGCTCCTTCCATTTTGAGCTCTGCCGTGTGCCCAAACAGTGGTTCCCCCCACATATGGGGTATCAGCGTACTCAGGACAAATTGGACAACAACTTTTGTGTTCCAATTTCTCCTGTTACCCTTGGGAAAATAAAAAAATGGTGACTAATAGATAATTTTTGTGGGAGGGAAAAAAATAGGATTTTTTATTTTCATGCCCGGGCATTATAAAACTTGTGTGAAGCACTTGGGGGTTCAAAGTGTTCACCACAGATCTAGATAAGTTCCTTAGGGGGTCTAGTTTCCAAAATGGGGTCACTTGTGGGGGTTTCCATGTTTAGGCTCATCTGGGGCACCGCAAATGGAACATGACCCCCATCAACACGTGCATTCCAAAACGTTATTACTTCCTTTCCAAGCCCTGCCGTGCGCCCAAACAGTTTCCCCCCCCACATATGGGGTATCAGCGTACTCAGGACAAATTGGACAACAACTTTTGAGGTTCAATTTCCTTGGGAAAAATCAAAAATTTGGGACTGAAAATCATTTTTGTGGAAAATTTTTTATTTTTTTTTCACACCCAGGCATTATAAACTTTTGTGAAACACTTGGGGGTTCAAAGTGCTCACAACAGATCTAGCTAAGTTCCATAGGGGGTCTAGTTTCCAAAATGGTGTCACTTGTGGTGGGTTTCCACTGTTTAGGTGCATCAGAGGCTCTCCAAACGCGACATGGTGTCCGATCTCAATTCCAGCCAATTTTGGTTTGAAAAAGTCAAACGGCGCTCCTTCCCTTATGAGCTCTGCCGTGTGTCCAAACAGTGGTTTTCCCCCACATATGGGGTATTGACGTACTCAGGAGAAATTGCACAACAACTTTATCTGTCCATTTTCTCCTTTTACCCTTGTGAAAATAAAAAAAAGTTTGTAAAAGATCATTTTTGTGACTAAAAAGTTAAATATTCATTTTTTCCTTCCACGTTGCTTCAGCTCCTGTGAAGCACCTGAAGGGTTAATAAACTTCTTGAATGTGGTTTTGAGTACCTTGAGGGGTGCAGTTTTTAGAATGGTGTCACTTTCGGGTATTTTCTGCCATATAGACCCCTCAAAGTGACTTCAAATGTGAGGTGGTCCCTAAAAAAAATGGCTTTGTAAATTTTGTTGTAAAAATGAGAAATCGCTGGTCAACTTTTAACCCTTATAATTTCCTAACAAAAAAAAAATGTTGGTTCCAAAATTGTGCTGATGTAAAGTAGACATGTGGGAAATGTTATTTCTTGACTATTTTGTGTGACATATTTCTCTGTTTTAAGGGAATAAAAATTCAAAGTTTGAAAATTGCAAAATTTTCTAAATTTTCGCCATATTTGCATTTTTTTGTTATATCGAAGAAAATTTTACCACTAACATGAAATACAATATGTCACGAGAAAACAGTATCAGAATTGCGAAGATCCGTTGAAGCGTTCAAGAGTTATAACCTCATAAAGAGACAGTGGTCAGAATTGTAAAAATTGGCCCGATCATTAACGTGCAAACCTCCCTTGGGGGTGAAGGGGTTAATATAAAAATACTTGTTTTTAATTAAATATATATTTAATTATTTTGCAATTTTTTATATAGTTTTACAATTTTGTTTTTACCTTTTTTTTAAACTATTTTACTCAGTCCCTCTATGGGACTTTCACTTTCATAGCCTTGATTGCTGCTATAAAGCATTGCAAAGCACCAGAATTGCAGTGCTTTATAACTGTTAGGCCGGCGTCACACTGGCGACAGAATCGGACGACTGCAATACGATGAAAAATCGTATTGCAGTCTGCCCTATGTTAATCTATGGAGCAGCTCCTAGTATCAGATTTTTTGTGGTCCGTTTTAAACGTCCGTGTGCAATCGCAGCATGCTGCGATTGTAACCGATTGTGGGTCGACTATCGCCAATGCAAGTCTATGGGAGCGATGAAAAATCTGATTACAAACGGACCGCACGTGTGACTTGCGATTAAATCGCATCGGTGTCCTTTAGAAAAGCCGGCAATTCATCCCCGGCTATACTGTAAAATCACACTGACAGCTTTAATAAAGAATAGAAAGAATAGATATACACACATAAAATACACATATATATATATATATATATATATATATATATATATATGTAATTGTGACATGTATATATATATATTTATAGTTCCTAGACTTCTACATACTGTAATAGCCGCTAATTCAATTGCCGGCTTTTGTGAAATCACAGAAGCCGACATGAAATGATACATTGTTTCCACACAGTTAACCATGTCATTTCCTGTATTTTGATATTTGTTTAGAACTTACAATTACATGAGTGTATTTGTGCAAAATTTCAGACATGTAGGGGTTAATTAAAGGTGTAAATTCGTTGAAAAAAAATGCGTGGGCTCCCGCTGTATTTTCTCCACCAGACAGACAAAGCAAGCGAGTGGGGGCAGATAATAACAGCCTAGGGAGGGTACATTTTTTTGTGCCCCCCCTGGCTACTAACATCTGCCCCAGAACCCCAGAAAGGGCAAATCTATAATTAGATTTGCCCTTTCTGGCACTTTGCCCGTCTATTCCCATTGCCCTGTAGCGGTGGCGAATGGGTTAATAATGTTACCTTAATGTCACCTTAGTATTGAAAGGTGACCTTAAGGCAGGTTAATAATTGAGAGCTGTCAATTAGACAACTATCAGTTATTAATCCTATTGAAGTAAATAAAAAAACACACACACTTTAAGAATAAATAATTTTAATGAAATAAAAACACATATTTTTGACCATCTTTTATTTCACTCTTAATCCGTTCGAAGCCCTTGTTCTTCTAAAATAAATATAAAATAATAAAACAACATTATTCTTACCTATCTGGCAATCTGTCCCGTCCCACGATGCAATCCTTCACAAAGGGTTAACTAGCAATCAGATAAGCAGCGCAAGTAATCCTGCGTGCTCATCTGATAGGTCCTGAATGAATGAGCTTATCTCCTGCCGACAGGAGAGGATGTGATTCATGAATGAAGCTTAATTGATTGTATCCACTTTCACGTTAGGTCAGGTCACTGAAGTGAAAGTGGCAATAAATCAATTAAGCTCCATTCATGAATCTATTCCTCTCCTTTCGCTGGGAGAGTAACTGATTCATTCAGGGGAATACAGGTCTGAGACAGCATTATTAGCTCTCTGCGACCTGTAACCTGTTAACCCTTTCTGATGGATTACACCGTGGGACCTGACTGTACATCGGATTGGTAAGAATCATTTTGCTTTTTTATTTTATTTTTATTACAGGAAATGGTTTTAGCAGGAAAATAAAATATGGTCAAAAACTGTGTGATTATTTCATTAAACTTATTTTTTATTAAACTGTGTGTGTTTGATTTTTCTATCATACAATAGGATTAATAATTGATAGTTGTCTAATTGACAGCTCTCAATTATTAACCTGCCTTAAGGTCACCTTTCAATACTAAGGTGACATTAAGGTGACATTATTAACCCATTCGCCACCGCTACAGGCAATGGGAATAGACGTGCAAAGTGCCAGAAAGGGCGAATCTAATTATAGATTGCCCTTTCTGGGGTGTCTGGGGGCAGATGTTAGTAGCCAGGGGGGCACAAAAAAAATGTACCCTCCCTAGGCTGTTATTATCTGCCCCCACTCGCTTGCTTTGTCTGTCTGGTGGAGAAAATACAGCGGGAGCCCACGCATTTTTTTTTCAACGAATTTACACCTTTAATTAACCCCTACATGTCTGAAATTTTGCACAAATACACTCATGTAATTGTAAGTTCTAAACAAATATCAAAATACAGGAAATTACATGGTTAACTGTGTGGAAACAATGTATCATTTCATGTCGGCTTCTGTGATTTCACAAAAGCCGGCAATTGAATTAGCGGCTATTACAGTATGTAGAAGTCTAGGAACTATAAATATATATATATATATATATATATACATGTCACAATGACATGTATATATATATATATATGTGTGTTCTATGTGTATATATCTATTCTTTCTTTTGTGATTGAAATACTATTCTTTTGGATCCATTATATGTCAGTTTTGCAAGCCTGCGAGAAATTCTCGCAAGTCGGATGAAAATCGGATGTTACAAGGTACACACACATGCGACTAAATCGCATCTTTGAAGGAAAATCGGATGACAGAAGGATGTGTGATGTTTGCATTTTGATCCAACAATCGACCGACTAAAACGGACCGATTTTTTGTAGTTGTGTGTGACGCCGGCCTTAGGGTGTGTTTCCACGGTCAGGAAACACTCAGTAAGGGCTCATACTCACTGGCTGGAAAAAAATCGGTCCGTTTTCTGCAGGAAAAAAACGGTACATTTGTTGTAAAAAGGCATGCGATTTTGATGCGATTTTAAATCGCACCATGCGTTTTCTGTCAGTTTTCCATCAGTTTTCCATCTGTATGCAATGCGATTTTAACATGAAGTTTTACATAGAGCAGTTATCTCTATGTAAAAAGTCATGTAAAAATCACATTGTAACAAAAAAATTTACACAAAAAGCAAATAATTATATATATAATATATATTATATATATATATATACATCTAATATATATATATATATAATATATATATAGGTCATACACTTCTACATAGTATAATAGCCGCTAATTCATCCCTGGCATTACTGTAAAATCACACTGACAGCTTTAATAAAGAATAGAAACAATACATATACACACATAGAATACATATATATATATATATATATATATATATATATATGTAATTGTGACATATATATATACATTATATTTATAGTTCCTAGACTTCTACATACTGTATTAGCCGCTAATTCAATTGCCGGCTTTTGTGAAATCACAGAAGCCAACATGAAATGATACATTGTTTCCACACAGTTAACCATGTCATTTCCTGTATTTTGATATATGGATTGAACTTACAATTACATGAGTGTATTTGTACAAAATTTCAGACATGTAGGGGTTAATTAAAGGTGTAAATTCGTTGAAAAAAAATGCGTGGGCTCCCGCTGTATTTTCTCCACCAGACAGACAAAGCAAGCGAGTGGGGGCAGATAATAATAGCCTAGGGAGGGTACATTTTTTTTGTGCCCCCCCTGGCTACTAACATCTGCCCCCAGACACCCCAGAAAGGGCAAATCTATAATTAGATTCGCCCTTTCTGGCACTTTGCCCGTCTATTCCCATTGCCCTGTAGCGGTGGCGAATGGGTTAATAAGGGGTTAATGTCACCTTGCTATTGAAAGGTGACCTTAAGCCATGTTAATAATTGAGAGCTGTCAATTAGACAACTATCAATTATTAATCCTATTGAAGTAAATAAAAAAACACAAACACACTTTAAGAATAAATAATTTTAATGAAATCAAAACACATATTTTTGACCATCTTTTATTTAACTCTTAATCCGTTCGAAGCCCTTGTTCTTCTAAAATAAATATAAAATAATAAAACAATATTATTCTTACCTATCTGGCGATCTGTCACGTCCCACGATGTAATCCTTCACAAAGGGTTAACTAGCAATCAGATAAGCAGCGCAAGTAATCCTGCGTGCTCATCTGATAGCTCCTGAATGAATGAGCTTATCTCCTGCCGACAGGAGAGGATGTGATTAATGAATGAAGCTTAATTGATTGTATCCCACTTTCACCTTAGGTCAGGTCACTGAAGTGAAAGTGGCAATAAATCAATTAAGCTCCATTCATGAATCTATTCCTCTCCTTTCGCTGGGAGAGCAACTTATTCATTCATGGGAATACAGCTCGGAGACAGCATTATTAGCTCTCTGCAAGCTGTAACCTGTTAACCCTTTCTGATGGATTACACCGTGGGACCTGACTGTACATCGGATTGGTAAGAATAATGTTGCTTTTTTATTTTATTTTTTATTACAGGAAATGGTTTTAGCAGGAAAATAAATATGGTCAAAAACTGTGTGATTATTTCATTAAACTTATTTTTAATTAAACTGTGTGTGTTTGATTTTTCTATCATACAATAGGATTAATAATTGATAGTTGTCTAATTGACAGCTCTCAATTATTAACATGGCTTAAGGTCACCTTTCAATAGCAAGGTGACATTAACCCCTTATTAACCCATTCGCCACTGCTACAGGGCAATGGGAATAGACGGGCAAAGTGCCAGAGAGGGCGAATCTAATTATAGATTTGCCCTTTCTGGGGTGTCTGGGGGCAGATGTTAGTAGCCAGGGGGGGCACAAAAAAAATGTACCCTCCCTAGGCTATTATTATCTGCCCCCACTCGCTTGCTTTGTCTGTCTGGTGGAGAAAATACAGCGGGAGCCCACGCATTTTTTTTCAACGAATTTACACCTTTAATTAACCCCTACATGTCTGAAATTTTGTACAAATACACTCATGTAATTGTAAGTTCAAACCATATATCAAAATACAGGAAATGACATGGTTAACTGTGTGGAAACAATGTATCATTTCATGTCGGCTTCTGTGATTTCACAAAAGCCGGCAATTGAATTAGCGGCTATTACAGTATGTAGAAGTGTAAGAACTATAAATATATATGTATGTATGTGTTACAATGACTATATATATATATATATATATATATATATATGTCTATGTGTATGTATCTAGTGTTTTGTGAGCTGTCAGTGTGATTTTACAGTAGCCGGGAATGAATTACCTGCTTTTCAAAGGAGACTGGTGCATATAAATCGGACAGCACGTGCATGGTGCAAGTGCTGTTCGTTTTTTAATCGCACCCATTGACTTGCATTGGCGATTTTCATCCCAAATCGCATCAAATCGCAGCATGCTGCGATTTTTTTCTCACAACAATATCTGATGAGAAAAAAAATCGCAAATGAGAATTCACCCATTGACTAACATTGGTCAGATTTGCATCCGATTTTTTTTCCTCTGATTATCATCCGTTTTCGGCGCCAGTGAGTATGAGGCCTAAATGCTGCGTGCAGCGTCAAACACGCAGCGTCCAGATGTTACAGCATAGTAGAGGTTATTTCAAGAAATCCCATCTCCACTATGCGTTAAAATACGCAGGCAGGAGACCTGTGTTAACGGACATGCGGCGCGTCTTTTTAGATCGCAACATGTCCTACTGCCTTGCGGCGATGCTGCGGCGCCGCAAGGGAAATAACACAGGTCTGTGTTGCGCTGCGGTCATTCCGGATGTGTTCAATGAATACATCCGGATTCACCGCGCGTTCACAAGGGGGCGGGCTTTGGGCGGAGCGTAATTTCCGCTCCATCCAAAGCGCTGTGTTTCCTGATCGTGGAACCACAGCCTTGGTGCTGCACTGACACAAGCCTGTTAGAGCATGCTCTGTGCATGGTCTAATGGGCTTTCTGTAGCCTGATGACCCAGATGTCGTCATGACAAGCTCGGTCACCATGGCATCGATTGGGCCCTCGCCATGACCCCTCGGAGTGCCGATCGGAGTCGAGAGGGAGCCCCCTTTCTCTTTCTGCCTTTTAAATGCTGCGAACGATAACGATCGCAGTATTAAGGGGTTTATCCTGCTGGGGGGTAGTTCGGGCACTGCTCCTGGCAGTGACGACTGGATATCCGTTATCATGTTAGATGAAAATCTGGCGGCGATTGCTCGTGCACAGCTCCTATCAGATTATCTATAACTCATCGGTCAGGAGGTAACTTCCTTCCACCGTTACACCGTTTACCTTTCCTAGTCTCTGTGTTAGAGCATGTTTGCACGAAACATATAAAAAATTGTTCAATGTTTTATCCAGGTAAGTGGGACTATTTCTTTCTCATTTGTCATCCTTATGCAATTCGTCTTTTTACCGCAGCAGCTATTACTGATTTCCAAGACCATTTAAACTTTCCTATGCTAGAGAATTGAATTTATCTGTTTATCTATTTTTTTCACACCCTAGACTTGAATGGGTGAGTGTCATCTGATTTGCCGAGGAAAATTGTGCATCTTGCGATTTTTTCAAGCACAGATTTGGCCGTGAAAAAAAATCGTTCATCTGCACTGTCCTATTGAAAAACGGATAATACTCAGACAAAGAATACAGTCGTGTGAACAAGCCCTTACACTGTCTTTGCAGGCAACAGAATGAGAAAAACTGTGACAGGAAGTTTGTAACTCATTTATTTGTCTTTTGTGAGCTCTCCTGAGCTGATTTATGACTACAGATCACATCAAAGTTGAATTTCATGCAAGAAAGAGCCTGTAAAAGCCAAACTGTTGAAAAGTTTTAATGAAACTGAATTATAAAAATTATTTTTAGTCCCGAAGGTAAAAAAAAAATAGTCTCCTCAAAGGTTGACAAATCCTTTATATTGACCAGCAAAACAGTCCTGTGTTTCTACGAATGATTGTATGTGTAAATTGGCCTGCACCATCACCATTTCTAGGTGAAATCAACATGACATGTTGGGCACGCGCACAACACCAATGTCCTCCACAAAAACAAACACCAGATCGTCAGGAAGGACACGATGGGCCTCATTCATGTCTTACGCTGCTCTGGTACAAGGAAAGCTGAGCTCTGATTGACCACTATGGGCAACGAGCACCATTTTACTGTAAGACAGTTCTGAGGCCCCATTAGCAATATCCTATAAAAAAAACACACAAGGGTTGTGGTGGGCTGTTTTAGGTGGCCAACCCCATATTTCTCTTTCTAATTGTAATATGAGATAAAATAGGACCAAAGGATGAAACAAGATTAATGCAGCATTAGTTGCAATATTTTTGGGCATTTTCTAAGGTTTGTTTTCCATTTTTTATATCTCAATAGCTATATATTTTTTTTATACAATAGTCTCTGAGCGTTGATAGAGATAGATTTAATTACGTAAAACCACTTTGTACACCATAGAGAATCTCTGTCACAGTGTGTCATCCACATCTTCTGGAGAATGAGGACATGTGAATAGAAAAGGTCAAAGTGTATGATCCTGCATGACCTCGATGTCTCTCTTTTGGAGCCACAATTAGTCACTGTTTAGGTCTCATTTAGGGGAATTAGCAGAAAACATAAAAGTACAGAATAAGGAGAGTTTACTATGATTTCCTCTATTACTATTTTTGCACATCAACTCGTGTGGTTAATAGTGAAAATGAGTGGTTGGCTATGGGCAGTGAGACAATGATATGCACCCATACACTTCTTTAATGCTCTCCTCATTATCTCATTCCTTCTGCACACCACCACTCCTTAGATAACTAAATCTTTTTCCCTTCCCCCACAACTTTCTATGAAGACTCTTGTAAATAGTTATTTCCTCTTGCTTCCGTCATCCTATGAAATGTTCTCTTCTTCTAATACTCATGTAATTGTTCATTCTAGCTTTCTCTTTTAGTTTACTGTACTTTTGGTCCATGTATTAATTGATGTATGCATATATATATATATGTATATGTATATATATACAGTATATATATACATATATATACTGTATATATATACATATACATATATATATATACAGTTGGGCTCAAAGGTTCACATACGGCGGCAGAATTTTTGTTTTCTTGACCTTTTTCAAAGAATATGAATGATAACACCAAAACTTTTTCTCCACTCATGGTTAGTGGTTGGATAAAGCCATTTAGGCCGGGGTCACACTTGCGAGTGTGATGCGAGAAACTCGCATTAGTCTCTCGCATCAATACCCTGCACTGCCGCCAGCTCTCGGGAACGGAGTGTGCGGCTGCATGTATTTCTATGCAGCCGCACACGGTCCAAGTGCAGGCTGCAGTGCCGGGTATTGATGCAAGAGACTCGCGCAAGTTTCTCACATCACACTCGCAAGTATGACCCTGGCCTTATTGTCAAACTACTGTGTTTTCTCTTTTTAAATCATAATGACAACCAAAAACATCCAAATTACTCTGATCAAAAGTTCACATTCCCCATTTCTTAATACCTTGTTTTGCCCCCTCTAATATCAATGACAGCTTGAAGTCTTTTGTAGTAGTTGTGGATGAGGTTCTTTATTTTCTCAGATGGTAAAGCTGCCCACTCTTCTGGGCAAAAAGTCTCCAGTTCCTGTAAATTCCTGGGCTGTCTAGCATGAACTGCGCGCTTGAGATCTCCCCAGAATGGCTCAATGATATTGAGGTCAGGAGACTGAGATGGCCACTTCAGAACATTCACTTTGTTCTGCTGTAGCCAATGACAGGTCAACTTGGCCTTGTGTTTTGGATCGTTGTCCTGTTGGAACATCCAAGTACATCCCATGTGCAGCTTTCGGGCTGATGTTTGCAAATTTTCCTCCAGTATTTGCTGATAACGTGTTGCATTCATCAGAGAAAACACAGTACTTTGACAATAAATGGCTTCATCCAACCACTAGCCATGAGTGGAGAAAAAGTTTTGGAGTTATCATTCATATTCTCTGGAAAAAGGTCAAGACAGCAAACACTTCTGCTGGGGTATGTAAACTTTTGAGCACAACTGTATATATATATATATACACAGCTCTTTCAAAAATTATGAGACCACTTTCAAATGTTCAGTTTGTCTGATTTTTCTCCTTATAAGTATATTTTTGAGTAAAATGTAAATTATTCTTTTAGTCTATAAACTTCTGACAACATGTCTCCGAATTTCCAAGCAATAAATTTTATATTTTTTTTCTGACAAAGAAAAATGGTAAAAATTAAAAAAAAAACCCAGTGCTTTCAGACCTCAAATAATTATTATTATTTATTTATATAGCACCATTGATTCCATGGTGCTGTGCATGAGAAGGGGTTACATACAAATTACAGATATCATTTACAGTAAACAAACTAACAATGACAGACTGATACAGAGGGGAGAGGACCCTGCCCTTTCGGGCTTACATTCTGCAGGATGGTGGGGAAGGAGACAGCAGGTTAGTGGGTTGCAGCAGTTCCGGTGTTGGTTGAGGCGATATCTCCGGTAGTGGTGAGGAGGTAGCTGGGTCATTGCAGGCTGTAAGCTTTCCTGAAGAAGTGGGTTTTCAGGTTCCATCTGAATGATCCGAATGTGGTTGATAGTCGGACTCGTTGGGGCAGAGAATTCCAGAGGATGGGGGATATTCAGAAGAAGTCTTGGAGGCGGTTGGGTGAGAAACGAATAAGCGTGAAGGAGAGAAGGAGGTCTTGGGAGGATCGGAGATTACGTGAGGGAAGGTATCGGGAGATTAGTTCAGAGACATATGAGGGAGACAGGTCATAGATGGCTTTGTAGGTCAGTATTAGTAATTTGAACTGGATACGTTGAGGTAATGGGAGCCAGTGAAGAGATTTGTAGAGGGGAGAAGTGGAGGAGTAGCGAGGAGAGAGATGAATTAGTCGGGCAGCAGAATTAAGGATGGACTGGAGAGGTGCCAGGGTGTTAGCAGGGAGGCCAGAGAAAAGGATGTTACAGTAGTCGAGGCGGGAGATGATGAGGTCATGTACAATCATTTAGTAGATTGAGGGTTGAGGAAAGGATGGATTCTGGAAATATTTTTGAGCTGAAGGCGACAGGAGGTAGAAAGAGCTTGGATGTGCGGTTTGAAGGACAGGGCAGAGTCAAGGGTTACTCCGAGGCAGCGTACTTCTGGTACGGGAAAAGCGTGATGTCGTTAATTGTGATAGATAGGTCAGGTAAGGAAGATCTGTGAATGGGGAAAGATGATACAAAGAAAACAAGTTTATAATCATTTAGAAACAACAATACTAATGTTTTAACTCATGAAGAGTTTTGAAATCAATTTTTTGTGGAATAACCATGATTTTTAAAAA
Organism: Oophaga sylvatica; assembly: GCA_033576555.1. Lineage (NCBI taxonomy): Eukaryota > Metazoa > Chordata > Amphibia > Anura > Dendrobatidae > Oophaga > Oophaga sylvatica. Next base: position 86,842,602 of record JARQOD010000008.1, on the reverse strand, counting down.
CAGATTTCATGCGTCTTGGCATGCTTGCCTCCAGTATTTCACAATGCTTCTGGCGCAAAAATGTAAGCAGTTCTTATTTGTTTGATGGCTTGTAACTATCCTTCATCCTCTTGATCAAATTCCAGAGGTTTTCAATGGGGTTTAGTTCTGGAAAATGGGCTGCCCATGACAGGGTTTTGATGTGGTGGTCTCTTAATTTTTGCCGGAGCTGTGTATATACAGCTCCGGCAAAAATTAATAGACCACTGCACAGTTTTATAAAAATCAGCTTCTCTACATGTCTGACAGCCATTCCATTCCAGTGTCAGTTGAATTCCAACCAGAGTACACCTCATTCTACTTAATGTGCTTCTGATTAGGTGATCACCTGAACCAAATCTTATTTAATGAAGGAAAGTATAAAAAACACTGCTGTGGTATTCACAATCCTCTTGCAATAGGACAAGCTGGATGGCAAAACAAGTGCCAGTAATATCCCAAAAGTAATAGGAATGAAAAAATAACTTTTAACCATGCCAACGGAGTTGAGAAGAAAAGTTTTGAGTGAGGAAAAGAAGGGCTCAATTCTGGCTTTACTAGCAGAGGGATACAGTGAGCTTCATGTTGCCTCCATCCTTAAAATTTCTAAGACGGCAGTCCATTACAACAAGGCCAAGCAGCAGACATTGGGGACAACAAAGCTACAGACCGGCAGAGGGTGAAAACGACTCTCCACTGACCGTGATGACCATCATCTTGTTCGAATGTCACTCAGCAACCGCATTATGACATCAAGTGACCTACAAAAGGAATGGCAAATGGCAGCTGGGGTGAAGTGAACGACAAGAACAGTTTGTAACAGGCTCCTAGAGGCAGGGCTCTAGTCATGTAAAGCTAGAAAAAAGCCTTTCATCAATGGGAAGCAAAGGAGAGCCAGGCTGAAGTTTGCCAAAGACCATAAGGATGGGACCATAGAGGACTGGAGTAAGGTAATCTTCTTTGATGAGTCTAATTTTCAGGTTTGCCCAACACCCGGTCGTCTAATGATTATATGGATACCTGGAGAGGAGTACAAGCCACAGTCTTGCACCCACTGTGAAATTGGTGGTGGATCGGTGATGATCTGGGGATGCTTTAGCAAGGCTGGAATTGGGCAGGTTATTCTTTGTGAAAGACGTATGAATCAAGCCGCATACAAGGTTATCCTGGAAAAACAGTTGATTCCTTCTGCTCAGGCAATGTTCCCCAACTCCGAGGACTGGTTTTTCCAGCAGGACAATGTGCCATGTCACACAGCTAGGACAATCAATGTGTGGATGAAGGACTACCACATCAAATCCCTGTCATGGCCAGCCAAATCTCCAGACCTGAACCCCATTGAAAACCTCTGGAATTTAATCAAGAGGAAGATGGATAGTCACAAGCCATCAAACAAAGAAGAACTGCTTAAATTTTTGCACCAGGAGTGGCATAAGGTCACCCGAAAGCAGTGTGAAAGACTGGTGGAAAGCATGCCAAGAGGCATGAAAGCTGTGATTAAAAATCATGGTTATTCCACAGAATATTGATTTCTGAACTCTTCCTGAGTTAAAACATTAGTATTGTTGTTTCTAAATGATTATGAACTTGTTTTCTTAACATTATTTGAGGTCTGCAAGCACTGCATTTTTTTGTTATTTTGACCATTTCTCATTTTCTGAAAATAAATACAAAATTTATTGCTTGGAAATTCGAAGACATGTTGTCAGAAGTTTATAGAATAAAAGAGCAATTTACATTTTATTCAAAAATATGCAAGGAGAAAAATCAGACAAACTGAAAATTTTGCAGTGGTCTCTTAATTTTTGCCAGAGCTGTATATATATAATGTATATATGCAGTTGCAGATTGTGGGCCCCAATGAAAAATTTCTAGTGTGGCCCCTAATTATTGCAAATCTTTATTAATAATGGTATTTTCATATAGGCCTTGAGACCTCCCCCCCCCCCAGGGCTCCGATGCAATTGCAACCCTTGCACCTATTACAGTTAGGCCCCTGTATATATGATCAGACTCAGTTTTTCTCATATGGTGAGAAAAACAAAATCTCAACCATCTCCATTCTGACAGTTTGTGAAACCCGGATCGCAGTTAGATGTCACCCAAGTGCAATCCGATTTCTTTACAGACCCATAGATTTGCATTGCTGATTTTGATCTGACCGTCTGATCACAATCAGCCTGATATTTTCCTAGGACCACTCTGTCCGAGGAAAAAATCGGACATATGCACAGCCCCACAGAATATAGGTACTAGTGCTATCCGTGAAATCACGAATCGCACTTCAACGAGAAAATTGGACGTGTGAATGTGCCCATAAGATGAGAACATTGATTTAAATCAAATTCATTAAGTATTTTCCCCAAAATTTGGATTTAATTTGAACATATGCCAGCTGGCTGCCATTATGCTGTATTCTAAGGGCTGGAAAGGGGTTAAAGGGCTGAGGAGAGCTATAGTTTTGCTTTTTTAACAGAATTCTCCTGGTGTTGCTCCAATGCCATCATGTGGGATGTAGTGCATGTTAAAAATTAAACACGAGGAGAACATAGAAACAGCTTCAAGGCTACAGAGTTAAGCACTAAGCCACAGTGCTACCCATATACATGTCATGTTCCTCTCACACTAAGTTCACGTGCACACATTGAGTATTCAGTGAGTATAATAGAAACACCTCGCCACTTCTGTATTTACCACCCACTCCTGGTTTTGGCTTACAGATACTGATTTATAAAACTCACCAAAATACTCAACTTGTCTACATGTGGCCTAAATTTATTTGATACAAATCAAATTTCCCAACCAATATTTGGATTTTGAGATACAATGATTTGCAGCAAGAAAAAATTAAAGTCCACAGCAGATGAAAAAAAATCAATCAATTCAAAGTAGATAAACGGTGTGAAATTGTGGAAAAGTCCTCCAAGAAATGACACAAGAAATATAATACTGAACCACTCAAGACATAAGATAGTTCAGATTTCGTTATCCACTCACAACCAGAATCATGTGTTCTTATTGTCTGTTTTAGGGGGTCTAATGGGATGTCTCCGGTAAACCACGATGGAGAGGCGTCCTCCACAATGCACAACATCCAGCAGAGTTTGTATAGGACAGACAAATATCCAACCATAGTGCTAAACAGTACGGACTGATTTATTAGGTCCAATGTATTTTACTCACATTAATAGATAAAACGGCGATATTAAATCACTTAAAAGTCTATAAAAAAGCACGCCTCATGTGACTTGCTCTGCCGAGGGTTTTGCCATTCTGATATGAAGTGGCAAAACCTTAGTTTTTTGCACTATGGTTGGATGTCTGTCCTATAGAAGAAACAATTATTCGACTACTGCTTTGTACTGTGGAGGAGCAGATGAACATCCATGGTGGTTTAATTGGAGACATATATCTTATGAGACCCCTGAACAAACTATAAGAACACCTGCCCGAAGTAGTGAGTGAATTCTGAAATCCAAAGTCAAATTTTGCAACTTTTGCTCAATTTGACTGTGAGAGCATTTCATTCTTTCTATAGATCACATGATGGTATAGATAATAAAAGTACAGTATATTAACAAATTACAGACAGACCTCTTAGCCTGCATTCACACTGTATTAGCAGTCTAAATTCATTAGATTTATTTATTTTTTTAATAAACCATATGGCCCTTACATGAACTGTTAATATAGAGGTGTGAACACCAGTGGCTGTGTTATGGATCCATGCCGTATGGCTTTTTAATATGGCATCCATAGCGACTCTCAAAGATGAAATATAGGCACATGGAATCTGCATATAACCCCATTATATAGATCTGTTTTTACAGAAATATGTGTTAAACTTGTCTTCATACCCTAAGGATTCATCCCATTTGATCGATCTTCTACTTTCTCTACCCAATATGACCAATTGCTTTTTATTAACTTTAGATGTGCAGGCCCTATACACAAATATTCCCCAGGATCAGGGGTTGGAAGCGGTTCATCAATTCCTTTCAACCGATGATCTCTTACCTCCTACTCAAAAGGAGTTTTTGATAAAGGCAATCATGTTTGTCCTCAATAATAATGTCTTTTCTTTTGAGAGGACTTGCTACCGCCAAGTGAGGTGCTGTGCGATAGGGACGAGATTTGTCCCCAGTTACACCAATTTGTTCATGGGGGCATTCGAGTCTACCTTTATTGCGCAGTCCCCACTGGTGTTTGGCAAGGTTGCCCTATACCGACGTTACATTGATGACCTTTTCATAATATGGACCGGCTCTGAGTCTGAAGCACTTGAATTTGCTCAATCTTTGAATCTCAACTCTTGGGGTCTCAAGTTTTCCACTAATATTTCTAATACAGAAATCCAATTCGGATCTCATGATAAAGGTTGACCATCTTGGTCGATTCTCCACTTCCACGCACTTCAAGAAGGTAGATGTCAACAGTTATCTTGGTTTCACTAGTGGCCATCTCCCAAGGTGGATTACTAACATCTCCTACGGGCAGTACTGGAGGGTCCGTAAGAATTGTTCTAAAGATACTGACTTTTTAAAAGAAGCCAAAATCCTGAAACATCGGTTGTCTATTAAAGGTTATCCAAAAAAATTAGTGCATGATGCCTTCACTAGAGCCAGCGTGTTTTCACAAAAAAATTGTATTGAGAGAATTAAGAATAAAATCCACTCATCGGACAAATTCCCTGATTTAGTGAAATGGAGCCTTATCACCACTTTTAATAAATCTTATGGTTTTATACGTAACCTTCTCAAAAAGTATTGGTTTATTCTTAAAGGGGATCCTGTGCTGTCGGCCCATATACCAACTCAACCAATCACTATTTTTAGGAAAAAACGGACGCTTTGTAACCTTGTTGCCCCTAGCAACACAACTGTTAGGCCCTCACCCACATCAACCATCCAGGGACCTCCAATTCCAGGTTGTTTTGAGTGCAGGGCCCCAAAATGTCTCTGTTGCACCTCCATTCAGAATGGGGTGCAATCCTTTAAATCCCATACTGCACAGGCACTAGTCATAAAATCAACTGTCATGTCACCTGTCAGTCCAGTTATGTTATTTATTTAATTGAATGTGAATGTGGGTTGCAGTACGTTGGCCGCACAATACAAGCGATGCACAACAGGCTCAATAAGCATCGCCAAATATCTGCAATGGATTTCTGCTGCACAGTCTTCCAGCATTTTTTGTTTACACACAATAAAAACCTAAGTCATTAAAACTCACAAATAGATCTATTCAATGAGGAATGATTGTTATTTAACCTGAAGAAGGAGAGTTTTGGATCTTTAAACTGGCACTTTGGCCTAAGGGTTTAAATCTTACAATCGAAAAACATTGAGTTGTTTCCTTTTATTGCAGTTTTCATCTCACTTGTTTAATGCTTTCATATACATTTTAAATAGTTTTATGTGTTTTTAGCTGCCATTAGCATTTTATTCGTGTGCTGGGATCATATTGTTCCTGTTTTCTTATTGGACGTTGTCCCTTCCTGTTTGTTATTCCCACCTGATGAAGACAGATTCATCTGTCGAAACGCGTTGTGGACTAATTTCATGTCAATAAATTAGCTTTTTTAATCTAATTTTTATCCTTTGTGCCCCCTTGGACCGGGTATTTTGATCTTTATCCCACTTTTTTTTTCCTCATTTGAGGCACCCGGCTGGAGCAGCATTGGTTTTTTACCTACTATTTGGACAAGTGCAGCTGGCGCTCCTTCTGACCGTCCTTTCCACAGTCTGTATATAACTCAGGCTTTTATTTCTAGATTTATTTCTTGCTGCAGGAACATATAGTGCTTTACTGAGGAGCCATAAAATGGCACATAGGGTGCTGACAACTGTTCTGCAGCCATAGCCCCTAATTCACAAGTGTAAGTGTCCCAAAGGTAAACCATAGAAAGTGGGTGGTGATGAACTTTGGAGGGATGGTAATTATTATTATTATTTTTTTTTTTTTGAAAGGTAGAAAATTAAATCATAAAACAACAATGCAGATTTTCCCTCTCATTAGTTTTATTGTCTATGCACACTTTTTTTTATCTTCTTCCTCTGTTTTGCTTGGTTCATTCGTGTTCTTTTTATTTTTAATTGACCAAGGTGAGCAGGTAATGTTATATTCTGTTTTATCGCACATTACAAGGCCATTCTTTGACCCATTGATGGTCTTGTTTATCTCCAGTGAAGAAACCTTTTATTTTTGATGTCGGCTGTACTTTGCATTATACAACTATTTTTGATGTATACCGACAGCAAGCACAATTTCTCTTATGTTCATTTCAAATGCCTTGGCTTTGGTGTTTATTTTCTTCTTGTTTTCTTCATTGGAAAAAAAAAGAAAATCTCAAAAACTTTGAGTTCTGGAAAATAAAGTGTATTTTGTACAACTGTTATCTAATCAGTTTGGATCACTTGAAAAAATGTGTGACCGTAGAAGAGACAAAGGGTGAACTTAGCCTTAAGCCCCCGTCTCACATAGCGATACACCAGCGATCCCGACAACGATCAGGATCGCTGGTGTGTCGCTACATGATCGCTACTGAGCTGCCAAACAGGCAGCTCAGGCAGCGATCAGCACAGCGACACTGCGGGTAACGTTGTTTAGTTACCCGCAGTGTACGTTGGATACCAGCTCCCTGCATCAAGGAACTGGTATCCAAGGTACACATCGGGTTTCCAGGCGCTGCGCGGTGCCTGGAAACCCGCTGTGTACCTTGGTTACCAGCTCCCTGCATCAGGGCGCTGGTATCCAAGGTACACATCGGGTTTCTAGGCACAACCCCGCGCCTGGAAACCTGCTGTGTACCTTGGTTACCAGCGGATCGCTGGTCTCCCGCCTGTCACACACAGCGATGCGTGCCTGCCAGCGGGAGACCAGCGATCAAAAAAATGTCCAGGACATTCAGCGACGATCAGCGATACCCAGCAGGGGGCTGATCGTCGCTGAATGTCACACACAGCGATATCGCTGGGGAGATCGCTGCTGCGTCACAAAACTAGTGACTCAGCAGCGATCTCGCTAGCGAGATCGCTGTGTGAGACGGGGGCTTAAAATCTCCTTTATCATTATTTTCTGAGTGTGTTAGCATTAGAGATAGAGCTGTGATTTCTTGTGAACATTATATTCTGTAAACCAAACAATCAAAGAGCAATGGTAGGATTCAGCTCGTTCATTTACATTCTCTTCCTGTGGTTTCCAACAAAACACATGACAAGTGCACTTGCTGTTACTTTCTGTTTATATACGGTTTGATGGAAAAATCTGAATAACTTACCACATTCGTCTTATTTATTCCTTTGCCCAAAAGTACTTGTTTTTTTTGTGCCGTGATCTTATGTTTTTATTCATACCATTTTAGGGCAGATGTGAGGTTTTGATCACCTCTTATTGCATTTTTCTTGCTGTGTTGCGATGGTGCCCAAAAATGCAATTCTGGCATCTAGATTTTTTTTCTCACTTCAGCGGTTCTCATTGGGTTAAATAAGTTTATATTTTGATAGATCGGACTTGGAGACTACCTTTTTTTTAGTTTTTTTTTCCTATTCCCCTTATGAGACTTGAACCTGTAATTGTCTGATCACTTGTACTATATACAGCATTGGGACTACAATTGTGGGTTTACACTTTGATTTCTGCTGAGTCTTTTATACAACCCATTTAACCCTCTTTCTGACAAATGATGTACTGGTATGTCATACAGTATGTTGACTCCTTGTCTTTGATGTGGGATCAGGAGGAACTAGCCAACATTATTGCTTTGTTATTTAGCTATCATCTGTGTTCAACGACCATGAGTGGATTGCAATCAATCCTTGACAGCGGTATTTAGAGCGCATGGCCTGAGGCCGCACTGTTCTAACTGCCTACCTGCATCCTCCGCAATGTGATCATAGGGTGCCTATGAGTTGCCTTGATGGCTGAGGGTCTTCTACTGACTGTAGTGGCGCTAGCATGCTTCTATGACTGAAAGCCAGTGATTACCGGGAGAAATAAAATAAATTTTCTCCTGGCAGCCATATTTTAAGTAAGGCTGCCAAGGAGCTTGGTAAGGCCGGTGTCACACTTGCGAGTGTGATGCGAGAAACTCGCATCAATACCCGGCACTCCCGCCGACACTCGGATGTATTTCTATGCAGCCGCACACTTCGGTCCCAAGTGCCGGCGGCAGTGCCAGGTGTTGATGCGAGTTCTCGCATCACACTCTCAAGAGTGACCCCAGCCTAAACCTGTTTTCCTGAATATTAATCCTATATTTGTGGGTGAATAGCGTTATCCAAGGTTACAGGGTTCACTTTAAATTACCACATTTCTCTTACCTGAAAAATAAAGAAAAAAAATATGTTTAGTATCGCCGCATGCATAAAAGTCTTTATTATGAAACTATAACGGTAATTAACCAAAATGATAAACTGCATAATGAAAACAAACAAATTTAAAAAGTGCAGTTTTTCAATCTCTGGATTTCCCCCAAAAACACAATAAGGAGCGATCAAAATGTTCATTATGATCAATATAACTTTTCTTTTTTACAAATTTCAGCTCACTGAACAAAATAAAAAAAAAAGCCAAACCTTAAGGGTACGTCTCCACGGGGTCTACTGGCAGCGCTTTGGACGCAGCGGAAACCCCGCTCCGACCAAACCGCTGCCCCCTGTTGTACTCGTGGTGATACCGCATGTGTTCATTGAACACATGCAGAATCACCGCATCCTATCCATAGACAGGGTTATTTATCTTGCAAAGACGGAGCATTTCCACAAAATGGACATGCTGCGGTCTGTAAAGACGCATCGCATGTCCGGATACACAGGTCAGCCACCTGCGTGTTTGTATGCATAGTGGAGATGTGATTTCATGAATTCTCCTCCACTATGCTGAAACATCTGGACGCTGCGGCTGTACACAGCGTCCAATCCGCAGCCATTCCTGAATGTTTCCGGACAGTGGAAACATACCCTAACATGGCCACATCGACAGAAATATAAGAAGGCTCTGGGTCTCGGAAAACAACAAACTAGTTTACCCTAAAAGAGCTGCACCTTCTTGCATCAAACATAAAAAGGGCAACTAGTTTGGGTAGCTAGCGCTATTTCTATTTTAACATTGATTAGTTAAAGTATATCCTAAGCTCAGAATTCTCACACAAGGAGTGGAGTACATACAATTCTCCTATCTTTACTCCTTCTTCAGGATAGCACCTTTGGAAAGGGCAATGGCTCAGGCGAGTTCTAAAAAGCAACACATTTTTAGTATAAAGATTGCCAAACAGTAACGTAAGGAATATAAAAATGTCTAATATTTTTAGGGAGTAGCTCTAAATTCTTTATTCTGCATGTGCCAATGTGACCAGTTTGGCGCACTTTCTGCCTGGGCAGCCCAGCTCTATCCAATCAATCTTTCTAACACTATGAATTAATATTCTTCATTGTATATATCCATTACATAGTGCACATATATTCCCCAGCTATTACTTGTATGGATCATGCCTTGAGTTTTTACACTTTATTACCACCTGCTGTGTAGCTTTTCTTCAAGGTATAGCTGACACATTATAAATAAACCCATTGACCCCGTGCTCAAACACATAAATCTTATCACTCCAACCAACATGAGAAAGTTTCCAAAGCAATGTCTATTCCAGCTCATTCACTTCTGCAAAAAGAGGCCTGAAGCGCAGGAAATTACGTTACAGTCCTTAATTGTTTAACCCTTATTCCACCGGACTAGAAATAGGTGCAGCCCACCCCCAGAAGACATGTCATGGAAGTGTCAAAATAAAAATCGGTAAATGAAAACATTCCAATAATGATCAAAAAAAAATGTGACTTCTCAATTTATCCTGCACAGAACCGGATAAATAGATGGCTGGACAAGTAATAAACAATCAAATACAATTAACAGAATCCAAGGCTGTATTAATGGGTGTCATTTTCTTTCCCTAGCATTTAACTTACTAAGTCTTGTCAGTGTTTGTTTGAAGAAACATATGAAATTGGCAGCGTATTGATTTTCATTTCTTTGGAATCACACAGCAGAAAAAGTACAGTCTGGTAAAGGCCTTTCTAAGTGTGCAGTTAATTAAAGGGCTTTCCAACAGCATACATTGATTTGTTCATCTGAAACAAAGAGCATTGTTAATGGAAGTTGTCTCTGCCGACAAGAGATCACATTTTAACTCCTGCAGCCTTAGAAATGGGTTAATTGTGAATAGGATGATTCTTTTATGTTCAGGTAATTAAGCACTTGACATTAAACTAATATATTTCCACTATCCTTAATTATATCAACATGTCAGAAAATTCCCCCCCACAAAAAAAATTAATATGATCATGTAGCCTTTAAAAGATAAACCAGTCAATCCCCTTACAACCCCAGTAAGGAGATATTGTATTTTGAGGTTGTGTCTAGAGTGCAATTTGTCCTTAAGATGCACTTACAGCTTCTCAGCCACACGCTGTATTTCCTACCTAGCAGCACCCTAACGGGGCTGATTGACAGGTCAGTGACCATGTAACAAAGCAAACAACTTGTCAATCAGACAGAGACTATTAAGCTCCTTGTACTGCCATGATGAGTGAAAGATAGCAGCTGCAGGGAGAATATTTGTCATTTTCTCCCTGTAGCCTCTCTATCGTTTAGTCTGCTGAGTATATTTCAAAATTTACATGCAAATTAGCAATATGCCCGCAGGTAAATGCCATTTTTCTACAGACAGGTTCACTTTAACATAGTTCCCAACATTTCTGAGGATGTTTAAACCTCACTCATGCCTTCATATCTCTCCTCCAAAGAATGTTCCACCCCATCAGTAAGGACCCACACACTTTTCAGCCAGCTCAGAAGTCTCGGGAAATCCAGAACAGTTTGCAATTGGGAAACTGCTTCCATCCATGAATTTTTCCTTCTCTTGCAGTTGTCACTGCAGGTGATATGTACTGTTACACCTATCTCATAAGTCTGGTGGTGCTGCTTCTCCTTCTGCCAAGCTGATATGAGGTGATGTATAGACCAGGCAATACTCCCTGGGAAAGGGGTATGCAAATTAGCTCTTCTTAGCTGTCTCTCTAGTCCACCTACATGTGGTATCCACCCTGTGAGCCAATATTTAACCCTTTAATGAGCCTTGTGACATGAATTAGATTATATGGACAAGACAAAATCTTCTCCAGATGCAGAAAGCTGTTTCCCAACTAGGTGGTCAGGACGCCACTGTGCAGGGAATTCCAGTCGACACTGTTCTCTTGGATGAACCTTAGTGGTAGTTCCTCTGCACAATGGGTGGTCATGATGTTGTTGTGCAGGAAAAGGCTGGGAAATGACGGCAGCTCTCGGGAATAGTGATAATTAATGATGGATGTGGTCTAACCATGCTGATCCTAAAGTGGTGGCATATCCTAGTACTATTAGGGGGAATCTCCCTTTAAGTTTAACTTGAGATTTTAGAACATAAAGACTTGTATGGGAATTAACACTGACATTTTAAATGGTATAAAGTCAACACTTTTTTTAACACATTGATAAATCAGCTTTATTATGTGGTCCTGGGTTCAAATCCCACCAAGGACAACATCTGCAAGGAGTTTGTATGTTCTCCCCGTGTTTGCGTGGGTTTCCTCCGGGTTCAACGGTTTCCTCCCACCCTGCAAAGACATACTGATAGGGGATATAGATTGTGAGCCCCAATGTGGACAGTGATGATAATGTCTGTAAAGCGCTGTGGAATTAATGGTGCTATATAAGTGAGTAAAATAAATAAATATTATATGGAACTGAAGGCTCCTTATGTGCCACCATACAAGATCTGTACATGTGGTAATGCAATGGACATGCACCCTAGGGTTAATTCAGAATGTCCACTAGAACTCTTTTCATAACTATTATCTCATTTTGTTATCCAGCGTGTAACAGCAATTTATACAATAACTGAAATGATCAGGAAATAGTCCACATACTGTCCAGAAACTAAATATAGAAGAGGTCAGGAGATAATGCCCACTTGTTGTATCCTGTCTGGCCGATTTCCTAATCTGCCGTAATGCTGTTTAACCTTGTGTGATCTGTGACATTTATTTCATCAGGACACTTGTCTCTATACTCTGCAAACTGTTTATATTTCCTCATCACCACCGCACTCCTTAATGTAACTACTCTTGTGTCACTTGTAAGGACAGAATAGAGTAATGTTTGATCCTAACCCTGAATATTATTGTTACATGGACTGTCAGAAAATAACTTTTATAGCGTATTGAGCAGTGGTATAATAATAAAAATAATAATAGGCTGAACAGAATCTGAGGGATGATAATATCTAAGAGATGATAGGGTTAGAAAGTATAAAGATGGACCCACTTGGATTTTTCATATGAGCAACCACAAAACAAGAAAAGATAAGTGGTCTCAAGAAAAGTGAAAAGTGGTACACAGTGCGAGCAATAGGGGAGTGTGTCAGGCAATGGGACGGCATTTTATTTTGCAGTATAGCTGTAAACGCCATTCATGATTTTTGGAAAGCCAGTTGACAGCCAGTACACATACGGGAGGCCAAGATATCAATAGTTTTACTAATGAAAAAAAAAGATAATGGCTCAATATCTTGAAATATTGTGCTTTTAATGAAGGATTCTATTTATAAATAATATTGAATTCCAGTACTTGAGTAGAAGCGGTCTACTTTGTCCTCCATTTCCTCGTCCTTGGGTTTAGGTACTGTAGAATCATGTGTTTTAAAGCCCAAGGTTTCATTTCTAAGGATAACTGAATGTCAAATTAGTGCTGAAAATGTGTATTCAGTAACCAAAGAGAGGCAATGAACAAGTATGTAAATGGATTACTAAAGCAGAACCCATCTGGGAATTAGATAGGATGTTGCCAGTTCGGAACACAATAGGCAGTCAGAAAATCCTGTCTGGTCACAGTGGTTTTGATTTATAGAGATGCTGATGCATTTGCTAATTAGTGCTTTTTTTCTCTGCTTGATTATTGAAAAGGATCTGTCAGAAAAAATGATGCTGGGAATGTGTCGTGCTAGCCATGTGTGACTAAATTCAATTCAGCCTCTTTGTTGCATTTTTTCCAGACATTGTAAAAATGTGTGTACCTTATTTCAAGGAGAATTGATTGGTTATTGATAGTTGCACCGAGCATAGAACACCATAACTTCATACAGCTTTATTCTCAGACCACATAGTAATGTATATAATACAGGGTGGGTTTTTTATTTTATTTTTTTTCTTAAGCATCTGGCCATCTCTGAAGTTCAGTATAGGTAAAACAGCGGGTCACCGTGAAAGTATTTCCAATTTACAAGATGATTTTAGGAAATTACTTAAGTAGCATTTCCCAAAGAAAATGTCATAATGGTAATCACTCCATTCAGCGAGGGGAACATTATAGTAATAGATGCAGAGGAGCCGGGAATTGTATCCAGTGTCGTTAATTCTTAGTTGGCTATGGTACCATATGGATAGATTGCAGCAAACTAAGAGAGTGTGATTTGGGTTGTTGATGTATTTAGTTCATAGACCATTGCCTAAAATGGAAACATTTAGGGGAATATCAAATTTGGTAGACACTGCTGGGAAGAATGTTTGGGATTAATTCTCCCCTAGATCTCATTCAATGTGTATATCTGTTAATTCATCCAAAACCAGAGTAAGCACATGGACTTGCTTCCCTTCTCGCCCACAACAAGTTAAAGCTGCATTTGGTGCTCATGCCAGTCTAAACATGTCCAGGAACTATCAAGATTCTCACCGTATTTAATTTGCTGTCCACATTTTTGACTGAATGGTTCCAGAACACTAACATTCTTCCAGCACTATAGGTGCTGGAACTTCATTTCTACTTGTTTTTCTGCTTGCATTGCCCCTGACATTGTTAATTGACTTGCAAGCCCAAAACTGAATACTCAACTCTCTTTTATACCAGTTTGACAAACAGAAGAGTGGAATGTCTGGGAAGTGAAGAGACCAATTGCTGGAGTCTTGGCAGAGGAATGGTGCCACGTATTTATCTGCTGTAGAGTTCTAGCTGCTCAACAGTCTTGTGACATCTTTGCTTTTCTATTGGTGGAAGGTCTGGATTGCAGGAGGCCATTTTATCACCTGAACTTTTCTACTGTGAAGCTGTGCTGTTAAGATTGATGCAATATGTGATTTCTTGCTGAAATATGCAAGGCCTTCTCTGAAATAGACGTTGTTTTGATGGAGCATAAATTGTTCTAAAACCTTTATACAATGTTCAGCACTGATAGTGCCTGTAAGCTGTCCATTCAGAGGCACTAATGCAACCCCATACCATCAGAGATGCAGGAACTGTGTGCTGATAACAAGCTGGATGGTCCCTCTCCTCTCAGTCCACAGGATATGGCATTTTGTGGTTTTCATGAGGAATTTCACATTTTTATTCATCTGACCACAAAGCAGTTTTCCATTTTGCCTCAGTTCATTTTAAAAACATTTTGACCCAGAGAAGATGGCAATGTTTCTGAATTATCTTGATATGTGGCTTCTTCTTTGCAAGATAGAAATTTGCATGTGAAGATTGCACGGCAAATTGTGTTCACATACAATGATTTCTGGAAGTATTCTTGAGCTCATGCCTCTTTATCATTGTGTACCACCACCTGATGGTCCAAATATCACAAGCATCCTATATTGACCATCGACCTTGTCTCTTATGCACATTGATTTCTCCAGAATCTCTGAATCTTTTGATGCCGTTATGTGCTATAGATGGTGAGATATTCAAAGTCTTTGCAACTTTATCCATTGAGCATCATTTTTCTGAAATTATTGCACAAGTTCACAGATTGGTGAACCTCTGACCATCTTTGCTTCTGAGAGACTCTGTCTCTAACCTGCTCTTTTATATACAGTTGTGAGATTTTCCTGAAAATCGACCTTCCATCTGTTTTTCATTAGTATCACTTACTTTTCCAACCTTTTGTTAATCCTGTCCCGAATTTTTTGAAATGTGTTGCTGCCATCAATTTCTAAAACAGTTAATATTTTCAAATGAAATAGAAAAATGTCTAACTTTCAAAATCCTAGAACTGAAGGTCTTGATTAGATGTCTTTGACTAGCTTTTTACAAGAACCAGGGCCTGTGTTTGCTAGGTGTGTGTCAGACTGCTGGATGGAGTAGAGTCGAGTGTCCTGCTGGTGAGTGACCAGCCTATATAAAAGCTGTAGCTGGGAGAGGTACATGCCAGAGTATCTCTCTGAATAGAAACTGCATGGGTCAGCTCGGAAAGCTGAGCAGTCTCTGTGTTGGAGCTGAGAGAACCACGTGTTCAGTTTGAACTGTCCCCGGAGTTAAGCACTTCCGTTTGGCACTGGCAGCTGCTGAAGCTCGGGCTGAAGGTAATACCAAGGATGGTGGTATTGGGCCTCTTCTGCGTATGAAGTTTGTTTAAGGAGAGAGAATTGTAACCTGTTCAGGTGAGCCTGCACTGACATATATATGTGCCTGCGAAATGAACTGTTAATTTGTTGTGATATCATTGTGCCCAGAAGAGGCTGTTTTTGGTTTCGAATCTCCTGGAATTTTATGCAAGCAATAAAACTGCATCTGTGTGAATGCTACCTAATGCCTATCTGAGAGAGTGAATCCCTACAATATATTTACATATATGTGTGTATATTCACCTTTTCTGCTACACATTAATGCATTTTACATTGTTAGAGGAACATTTTACCTTGCTGCAAACATTGTCTAGAAATACTTGAAAGATGGAGAGTAGACTCCTAAAGAGTGGAGCTCCCGGGCAAGTGCCCATTGTGCCTTTCCCATACTCCAGCTCTGGATACATATAAGAAAAGAAAGTTTCCTATGGCAAGCTAACTCCCAATAATGATAAAAGTAGGTGCCAAGAGACATGCCTCTACTATGTTTCATCAATCCCTTGAGAGCTACATAGATCTAGAATACCAGGAAAGCCAGCTAAATCACACCAGCGTAAATAATTTACAAGTATCCATCAGTCTATAAAGGGTGCAGCTTATGGGATGAAGCAGAATTTTAAACTGGTGGTTTGAAAACCACAAGTGGACAACTCCCTCTTGAATTGCTGCCCTTGGCCTCTGCTTTGACTTTTAATGAAGCGAGCCCGGCTCTGCCCAGCCTGGTTATAGAGATGCTATATTATTTAACAGGGTTTAGCATTTGTGGTAACATTTGTTTTAACTTTGGAATGGGAGAAATGTTGTAGACGATTATGAATCTGAACATACTTCAGTGAATTTATTACATGTAAATGCATTTGGAGCTGCACCAGAGATTTCCTCATGAAAATGTACATTACTCAACCCTCAATACGGACATGAATAAATGAAAGAAGAATGTGGAGAATTGGGTTTACAGTGTGCACTCCTCATAGTTGAATATATTGAAAAAGATAAGTAACCATCAAAATCAACTTGATCTGCAGGAAGGTAGGAGAAATCCTTAGACGTTTCTTCCCATTTGTGCCTTGGTGATAATGATTCTGTATATTCCATAGACATCAATGGAGATGGATAAACATTATAGCTGATCATTGGGGAAATACACTTAGTATGGAAAAGAGGGGAAAAAAGACATTAGAGCAAAAATAAAATGCAGGAAAAATACATTTCTACAAAAGGATAACACTAAAGGGGTTTCTGGCACTAAAATGCAATTTTTCGACACTTGGGTGTTTTTAAAACATACTCACCTTCTAGCTGCTCTGCAGAAAGAGCGCTGTACTCGGCATAGGTTTACACCGTCTCCGCATTCGGAAAGCCAGCAGGACTGCTGCGGCCTGTGATTGGCTACAGCCATCAGGTGACTAGAAGAGCTTGTCAATGATGTTTCCCTGATGACGCACTTTTTAGTTTCCTGACCACTGCTGCCAATCATAGGCTGCAGCGGTCCTGTTGAATTTCAAAGGAAGCACCCTCACTTCTAGAGTGACTGGCCCTAGATCCGCAGGGGCACCAGAATGTGATTAATGTGATTATACTTTTTGTTTATTGTCTTAAAACAATCTATGGTTAAGAAAAAGCAATATTTCAGTGTTTGACAACCTTTTTAAAGATTATATTTACCATTTATACGATAAAATTAGATTGAAAAAGGAAAAATTATCCAGTCCACGTATAAAAAGTAGACTGAAAAGTCTATTACTAAATGGCAGCATATTGTTTAAAGACCATACTTAGAGCTGAATTATTACATAGCCGAAAAATCCAAGACACCGGATGTTCTCCTCCAAAAGATGATCTTTATTGTGTCACAGCGTATACAGAATTAAAAAGCAATGTTTCCATTATAGAATGCCTTTTTCACTCCATATACAAAATGGACATGTTCAGATTTATCAATTTGGCAATATCAAGGGGAGCTGCACCAAGACTGCACGGACTGGAGTGGTGCACAGGACGGCACAATTTTCACTTGAATTATTATTACATATACAGTACAGACCAAAAGTTTGGACACACCTTCTTATTCTAATATTTTCCTGTATTTTCATGACTATGAAAATTGTAAAATCACACTGAAGGCATCAAAACTATGAATTAACACATGTGGAATTATACATTACACTTTACAAAAAAGTGTGAAACAACGGAAAATATGTCTTATATTCTAGGTCCTTCAAAGTAGCCGCCTTTTGCTTTGATTAGTGCTTTGCACGCAGAAAAGGTGAACGGCTGGACTCTACATGCCTAGTACCCACCGTGAAGCATGGAGGAGGTGGTGTGATGGTGTGGGGGTGTTTTGCTGGTGACACTGTTGGGGATTATTCAAAATTGAAGCGGTGAGCGGTCCAGCTCACCCCAAACCATCTCGATTGGGTTCAGGTCTGGTGACTGTGGAGGCCAGGTCATCTGACGTAGCACCCCAACACTCTCCTTCTTGGTCAAATAGCCCTTACACAGCCTGGAGGTGTGTTTGGGGTCATTGTCCTGTTGAAAAATAAATGATGGTCCAACTAAACGCAAACCGGATGGAATAGCATGCCGCTGCAAGATGCTGTGGTAGCCATGCTGGTTCACTATGCCTTCAATTTTAAATAAATCCCCAACAGTGTCTCCAGCAAAGCACCCCCACACCAACACACCACCTCCTCCATGCTTCACGGTGGGAACCAGGCATGTAGAGTCCATCCGTTCACCTTTTCTGCGTGCAAAGCAGTAATCAAAGCAAAAGGTGGCTACTTTGAAGAACCTAGAATATAAGACATATTTTCAGTTGTTTCACACTTTTTTGTAAAGTGTAATGTATAATTCCACATGTGTTAATTCATAGTTTTGATGCCTTCAGTGTGATTCTACAATTTTCACAGTCATGAAAATACAGAAAAATCATTGAATGAGAAGGTGTGTCCAAACTTTTGGTCTGTACTGTATCAGATTCTCAAAAAATTGGAGTTCAATACATAACATGTTAAAAAGTATCAAACAGTCTTTATTAAATACTCAAACAGTACACAAAAATTAGCTTAAAGAAGCACAAACACTGGATCTGTAAAGATGGGTCCAAGGCATACTAATACATAATGCATATCATAATGAGAATAAAGTAAGGGCATGTATGAGTCACAAAAGATATCAGCGCATCCAGTCAGCTTAATGTAATTGTAAGCAGATCCTAATCACAAAATGTAATGTAATGTTCCACTGACATACATGCACATAGTAAAGACAAATGTCAAAAAGGAGTCCCAGGGATCATCACAGTGACATTGTATCCCCAAAAGTGAAAAACCTGTGCCTTCAATTGCCTAGGAGCCAGGTCCACCCCCTGACACACGTTTCGTGTTCGCTTTTTCGCTGCTATCACATTAACAAACTTAAATGGAGCTTGTAAGCAAAAAATTGACTCTTGTCATGGGCAAACAGTTTAGTGTGCCTTTCTACCTACTTCTTCTCCATTTATTTCTGCCTTGACTGACAGCTCTGATTTTACAAGAGCCAGAAGAGGTCAGAGATGTAGATGGAAACCTAATAGGTGGAAAGAGGCAATGAGCATGTGCTTTGTTTGTATAGTCATTTTGTGAGCAAGTTTTCTATGCATTACAAGGATAGTCATTAACTTGAATGGCCACCATGTAATACTACATCCAACCTTCTGGCTTCTGCATGAGAAATGCATAACTGGCTAAACTAATACCCAAAGTACACGGTGCTATATAATATGAGGATTGCAATATATTAAAAGGATACAGACATTGATGGCAGTTCTTCTTTAAAGACAAGATACCACTGATGCACAAACCCTGTAACCTGAGCACCATTTTGGTTATTAAGTCAGTCAGCTATGCATTTCTTATGCAAAAGCCACTGCAGGTTGATGGCAGTGCTTCATTACTATATATCTTTAACTTTCAACATACAAGTACCCTGGAACTGGAAATATTTGCAATAAAGCTTTGTAAAGTGGGCCTTTCTCTTGAGCCTACGGCCCTTTGAATACAATAAAGTAGTCTTTATATAAAGGAGCAAATGTGTATTATTTTCTGCTATTTGCCGGCGATCTACAAGTACTCTCAGCTCCTTGTCATTAGTGATTCTCCTAGTTTTACCTCCCCAGAAATATATCACATCTACAAAATTTCGTGTAGTTTAGTGTAGTCTATGTATATGCGTTAAAGCAGTGAGAATGGATCGGAAAAACATAAAAGCACTGGTCAGTACATGCCACCCAGTTTGGCAGTGTTGCTGTATTACTGTTGTTGTATTATCTCCATATGCTCTGATATATCCATATCCCTGTACACTGCAGAAAGGATGTGGATTTCAATCCGCGCTGCCCAAATAATAAATTTCCAAGGCATAGTAAAGTTCAGAAGTGATTTAATCAACGCGTCTCAGGGTGTATACCACCCCTTCATCAGGAGCATACCACATATAGCTTACCATATCCCTGGCATGATTGATTAGTGCCTTAATAAACAATAGATGACAGAAAAGTTCTTTAAGTTATCCAAAAATGTCAATTATTTTGACGTGGCAAAAAAAGTGTCATTTTGGTACTGTATATGTTTGACAAGTATATGCTGAAATAACATTGAATTGACATGACGCTTCTTTTTTTGGAAGCGTTTTTGGATGTGGATTTTGAAGCAGAAGCTGCTCCAAAATCCGCATAAAAAACCTTTGTGAACATACGTTAAGTTTTTCTTATCAGATGGAGTCAAAAGCAGACATATACAACAACATAGGCATATAACTGCATTGATCTAGGTCATACACTACTCATAAAAAGTTGGGAATATTTGGCTTATGAGTGAAATTTCAGGATGAGCCTGAAATGCACTCTGTCCTTTTCAGGTGAACTTAAAGAGGTATTCCCATCTCCAAGATCCTATCCCAATATGTAGTAGGTATAATAACAATATTAATATTAGCAAATACCTCCAATTAGAATTGTAGTGTAGTTCTTCTGATTTGCTATGTCACTTACCCCATGTGCAGAGCATTGCAGTAACTTGGGTATCCATAGTTACGACCACTAACAACTGTCACTAGATGAGTGGTCGTAACCATGGATACCTAAGCTACAGCAATGTCCTGCACATGGGGTAAGTAATATAGCGAATCAGAAATGCAGTTGTATGAGAAAGTGTTTGCCCCCTTCCTGATTTCCTATTCTTTTGCATGTTCGCCACACTGAAATGTTTCAGATCACTAAACAAATGTAAATATTAGACAAAGATAACACATGTAATCACAAAATGCAGTTTTCAAATGAAGGTCTTTATTATTAAGGGAAAAAGAAATCCAAACGTACAGGGCCCTGTGTGAAAAAAATGACTCCCCCCAAAGCATAAATTAATTGTGGTTTATCACATCTTTGGGAAGCAGAGTTAACATTCCCTACCCACACCCAGGCCTGATTACTGCCACACCTGTTCTCAATCAAGAAATCACTTAAATAGGACAAACCTTTGGTGGTGGTGTTACAGTGTGGGCAAGGGTGGCTAGTTAATACAGAACTGCCGTACACTTTGTGAATGGTACAGTGACAAGCCCCTACTACTTGAATAACATCATGACTCCAGTCATTGTGCTTCTGCCCGAACAACACAGGCCTAATTTCATCTTCATGGATGATAATTCTCCTGATTACTGAGATTGCATTATTGGCTGGAGACTGGGGTAACTCAAATGGAGTGGCTTGCACTTTCTCCAGATGTGAATCTATGGGATCAGCTGAGTCGCCGTGTAGAGGCTCATAACTCTGTACCCTAGAACCTCAATGACAAGAGAGCTGTCCTTCAAGCAGAGTGGGATGCCATGCCTCAGCAGACAATAACTCCACTTGTGAACAGCATGAGATGTCGTTGTCAATCTATAATTGATGCTCAAGGCCACATGACAAGTTTTTGAGACATTGACATTTTTTGTTGGGGTATGCCCACCACTGTTGTTTGCTTTTGTTTCAATATATTGTTGAGAAGAGGAAATCAACATTGCTGCTTCTACTTAAATGCCCTAATTTCATGATAAAATATCACTGTAGCAGGAACGTTTTACGTTTTCCAAAAATTTTGCCTGAAAGCCGAATTTCCCTAACTTTTTGTGAGCAGTGTATGTTCGGTGGGACTGTTGTCTGAAGCCATCCTCACAATGCTTATCTGAACATCAGGGGTGTGTTGTATGAGGCTTAATGCATATTACCCGCTTATCACTCTATGACGACAAAGGTCATAGATGTCACTCAGCTGCCCATAATTAGGCAACACTTTATCATCTACATAACAACCACAAAGTCTTCCAGAACCTGGGTCCTATGATCTAAACTCGCAGCTTCACAAATCCTGATGAGGTAGTTGGTTCAGCTCTTAAGACCTATGGAGTGAACTCTGAACTCGCAATCACTCACTCATGCAAGTTATCTTATTAAAATAAGAAATCTTAAAAATTTATGGCTGAATTGCATTTTTCCCATACATATGTTTTTAAAAATCATATGAATTACAACATTATCTTACATGTTCCCACAAAACGTCTAAAAAAATCTGCAACTCGTAACACAAAAAGCGAAGCTCTAAAGAGGTAAATGTAAGGCTGTGTTTACACATTGCAGCCACATTGTGTCTTTTTTTTTTCCATGCGATCACTGCAATGGTTTTGGTGCAATTTTGGAAAAAATTTTCAAAATTCAAAACACTAGCTTGGCCCGTGCGAAATTTTAGCACATTGGTCGTCAGGGGCGCAGGCAATTTCAGAAAAAGCAAGCTGGTCAAATGTAAATGTATTTCATGAGATGATGAACACAGACAGGCATTTGTATATGTAGATTGGTAATACAATAAATTGGTTTGATAAGTAGAGGCCAAAAATGTCTTCCAGTTGAGATGCCACCTGCAGGTCGTTGTGTCTTTCTGCAGGTTAATGAAAATTAATGTTTAAACTGTATTTAGTGATAAAATCGTGAATATGTGGTTTGTTTGGCTCTTCTCTTGCTGAAGGGGGCAAGTTTACCTTTCAAATGGTGTATCATTTGTGTGTGGGGGGCGAAATAACACTATGTAACACAATTTTTGTTCCTGGCTTCCAAGTGTAATATTTCAACTGCTTATGTTTAAAGACTATGGAAAAACTACTACATTCAGCACAAACTTTGATTTTATGACCACAGGCCAGAAAATTTTGTATTTATTGTGTCAAAAAAAAGGAAATTATTATATTTTCGTTCATGCGGTCTAATAAAAAACAACACTTGCATGGTAAATAGATAAAGACAATCAAAACTCACTCAAAAAGGTTCAGAAATGAGTAGTTTTTCTAGATTTGTGAGTGTACAGCAAATCGCTTAATCGAAGAAGCCCCAAATGTAGTCCCCCATCATGTTTTCGTTATACTGTCCTTGGTAATGACGTTCAAAGTCCAATATATCTTGATGAAAGCGCTCGCCTTGCTCCTCTGAGTAAGCGTCCATGTTCTCCTTGAACTTGTCAAGATGAGCGTCAAGGATATGGACTTTGAGAGACATTCTGCATCCCATTATGGCGTAATTCTTTATGAGAGTCTGAACCAACTGCACATAGTTTTTAGCCTAGTGATTACCCAGGGAGCCATGAACCACTGCAACAAAACTATTCCAAGCTGTTTTCTCTGTCCTGTTCAGCAGCCTGGCGAACTCGTCACATTCTATGATCTTCTTGATCTGTGGTCCGAAGAAGATACCAGCCTTGACCTTTGCCTCAAACAGCTTTGGAAAGAGATCTTGGAGGTACTTGAAAGCAGCTGACTCCTTGTCAGGAGCCATGACAAATTGCTTGATGAGGCCTAACTTGATATGCAGTGGTGGCATCAGCACCTTCAGAGGTTTTTCCATCAATATGGCCATGTGAGGGCTTACTTTTTGTGGGACGAGTTGTAATTTTGAAAGACTCAATTGGTTTTAGCATGTCTTGTACTCGAAAACAGGAAAAAAATTTCAGGTCCAGTGAAATTTCAAAAAAAGTGCAATCCTACACTTGTTTTTTGTTTGGCTTTTTTGCTAAGTTCACTAAATGCTAAAACTGACCTGCCATTATGATTCTCCAGGTCATTATAAGTTCATAGACACCAAACATGTCTAGGTTCTCCTTTATCTAAGTTTGCTAAAAAAAAATTGCGTGATCTCCGGTTGAGTGAGGGCTTATTTTTTGTGTTAAAGAGCTGACGTTTTTAATGACACCACTTTTATGCAGATACGTTCTTTTGATCGCCCGTTATTGCATTTTAATGCAATGTCGCAGCGACCAAAAAAAGGTAATACTGGCGTTTTGACTTTTTTTGTCGCTACGCCGTTTAGCTATCAGGTTAATCCTTTTTTTTATTGATAGATCAGCCGATTCTGAACACGGTGATATCAAATATGTGTATGTTTGATTTTTTTGTTATTGTTTTATTTTGAATGGGGCGAAAATGGGGTGATTTGAACTTTTTTTTTTTAAAACATTTGTTTTTACTTTTAGTATGCTTCAATCGTCCCCATGGGAGTCTAGAAGATGCCATAGCTCGATCGCCTCTGCTACATAGAGGTGATGCTCAGATCACCTTTATGTAGCAGAATTACTGCATTGCTATGAGCGCAGACCACAGGGTTGTGCTCATAGCAATCCGGCATAACAGCCTTAGAGGTCTCAAGGAGACCTCTGATTGTTATGCCGATGCACCGATGACCCCCGATCACATGACGGGGGTCAGCGGTGTGCATATTCGTGATTCCACTCGTGCCTATTGCGGGCATATGTCAGCTGTTCAAAACAGCTGACATGTCCCGGCTTTGATGCGGGCTCACTGCCGGAGCCCTCATCAAATCGGGGGGATACTGGCCACGGACGTACTATTCCGTCCGCGGGCAGTAAGGGGTTAAACTGTACTCGATCTAAATCATTGAGATTCTACAAAATAAAGCACTGCCATGTAAACGAGCAGCAATTATTCACCTTACCTTCAAGAGTTTTCTTGCAATATTCGCATGTGCAATATTCGCATGTGAAATGAGGTACTTGTATGACTACTATTGAACAGTCTGAGAACGTTCTAGAAAGTTCTAAAAGTTTCTAGACACTTCCAGATAATTCTGGAAAATTGTAGAAACTTCTGCACAATTCTAGCAGTTAAACAATATTCTAGAAGACTACTCCGTATTGAATAAGAATCGAGAATTTTCCCGAAAACAGACAAATTTCAAAATTTCATTGTCCTGATCACAAAAGCAAAGTTTTTGTGGAACAACAACTATTTTCTATTTGTTTTAGGCATAACGGGTTAGGAAAACACACTTTGGACCCAGGAACAAAAAATAAATAAAAATTTGTTACATAGTGGTGAAAAAGCAGTGCATGTTTACAAATGTGTTTGCTTATGTGACTCACCATTTGTGTGTGTGGGGCGAAGTAATCACTGAAAAAGCAGTGCATGTTTACAAATGTGTTTGCTTATGTGACTCACCATTTGTGTGTGTGGGGCGAAGTAATCACCGAAAAGCAGTGCATGTATACAAATGTGTTTGCATATGTAACTCACCTGCAGTGAAGTGTGCAATCCTCCAATGTGCCTGAAATAGGCTGGGCAAGCACTTGGGCAAGCTGGAAAGACCCCAAGGCAAATGTTTGCATTTGTTTGTGATGTCTGTAAGCAGCTTTGTGGTAGTGTGCTTTGGGGTAGTGTGCTGCCAGCTGCAGGTCATTTGACCTTTCAAATGGTGTATCATTTGTTTGTGTGGGTGGAGTATGAATGGAGCCAGTGTGCAATTCAATAGGCAGTGCATGTTTACAAATGTGTTTGCATATGCAACTCACCTGCAGTGAAGTGTGCAATCCTCCAACTTGGCTAAAATAGGCTGGGCAAGCAGTTCGGCAAGCTGGAAAGTCCCCAAGGCAAATGTTTTGATTTGTTTGTGATGTCTATAAACAGCTTTGTGGTAGTGTGCTTTGGGGTACTGTGGTGCCACCTGCAGGTCATTTTTCCTTACTGCAGGTTTATGAAAAGTAATGTTTAAACTGTATTTTATGATGAAATTGTGGATGTGTGGTTTGTTTGGCTATTTTCTTGCTGAATGGGGCAAGTTTATCTTTCAAATAGTGTATCATTTGTGTGTGTGGGTGCAGTATGAACGGAGATACAAAGTAATCACCAAAAAACAGTGTTTAGAAATAATAGAATAGATTTTTTGAATAACAGATCCACTGCAGTCGCAACCTGTAATTGCAGCCTAAAAGGATTTATGACTGATGCTATTACACAGAAATGAAAAAAAAAATCTTTACTTAGATATTAAGTGGTTAATTGAAAGGAAAGTACATAGTCTATGTATGCTGGAAAGCTTTGATGACGTACCGTACGTCCCTGCAGGTGTACGCCGTAGTATTCTCAATATTGAACATATAGTGATGTGCGGATAGCCGCTATGGCAGCACCTCTTTCATTTTTGTAATCTATCTCTTTAAAAGGAAAAGATTTTTATTAACTAATATATTCCGACATTGGGTATTGCAGTCTATACAGAGCCTTGATGCATTGGCTGAAGTCCATAGCACAAGCTAAGCTGTAGGTATAAGACGTGTTAACATATTATTTTTCCCTTTGTAAATGAATTGGAAATTCAGCAGAAAAGACGAGAAGCGGAACATTCTGTCCTTAGTACAATGGGTCACTTCCGAACGTATAGCCGGTACTCAGCACAGACTTTATCTCATGTGTTCTGGAAGAGTAAGGAAATAAGATCTGGAGATACGCCAGGCTAAGGCACGTTTCTCTCTCGCTGTCTATTACTTTTTTTTTTTACCATCTGCCAGCCAGGGGAGACTATTTTTGTAAAACATCCTTGGTATTCAAAGGGTTAATGACTCTGGAATGAAACAGAATTTGTTCTATGCCGATGCACTGGGTGAAGGGGGGCGATCCTATGCCAGGCGGCGACGTATTTTTTATTATACACGTGGGGGGGTGAAAGATAGACTTTGTCATTGTTTTATCTGTAGTTCTGATTCTGCGTCCACCTTGACTGTTGCAGCCATTGTGAATAGTTTTACGATGCCAAACTATTTTGATGCTTAATAACCCATTGTGATGATCATGCGAGACATGTCTGTATGAGATCCCCTCCCAACCCCCATCCCCAACTTTAGAAGCTGTTTGCTGCTCCCATGTCTTTCTATGTGTCAGTGTGAATTTGCTAATGGAAGTGAATGACACCAGGCACAAAGTTGGAACAGCTGAGCTAATGCTCCAGGCATCCTCCTAGGACCGACCGGGGGGAGGGACCACATGGCTAGCATTTTTCCATTTCTTAAACACTATTTACACACTTGTCCTCACACACACATAGGCACACATGCAGAACATGCTATCATAGCGGAAAAATGTCCAAATTCCAGGAAACTGGGGAAGTTTGTTTGAGGACCCTCGAGCGGAGGAGGAAATTTGGGCCAAATATGATTCTTTTAATCTGCAGCTTTTACTTGTAAACTGGAGATTAACGGCTGTTGCATTGCTTTCTGTCACATATAAGAAAAGCTTATGGGACAGATAACGTGTGCTGTATAAATGAAGACTCCAGATGGTGGCAGCCATTGAAATTCAAATTCCATTCTCCTAAATATAAATTGACTGAATCTATAATTTATTCTTTATTCTCTACTTATTACACAATGATCCTGTATCCTGAAAATATAGAAAACGAGGCCAAACACACTGAGAACTGGAACAGCTACTGCACCTGTGAGAGTAGATTTAGCTTGTGCAGAAAGTATATAGAGGTTTGTAGATGTTTTAAAGATAAAAAGAATGTTTGCAATTCCAGCTTGAGAAAGCAAAATGCTTATGCTCTTGTAATATGTTCTACTTTGTAAGGACATTGCAAATAATAATAATAATAATAATATTAATTGTTAATATTTATTTTAACGCACCAATGTTATGCTATGGGGCTGTGTTCATGTCCGATTTTTTCCTTGGACAAAGCCAGTTCGAGGAAAAAAATTGCTGCTTGTCCAGATCTCCATTGGCTGTAAAAGTCAATGAGTGCATGGAAACAATCGAGCTACACTCGAATGACATCTGAATGCAGTCCAATTTCCACGAACTGACACAATGTAGAAGACGGAAACATTTTTTTTCTCCATCTTCTCCACATCCGAGAGAATCGGATCACACTATAATCACACTCTGTTTAAATAGAGTTTGATCAGAGTGTGATTTGCATAACTGACTTGATGAAAGAGGCAGTAGGTTAAAGGGAATCTGTAATTAGGCACCTGAGAGCAGCATGATGAAGGAGCGTAGACCCTGATTCCAGCGATAGATATATCACTTACTAGGCTGTTTGCTGTAGTTTTAATAAAATTGCTGTTTTATCTGCTGCAGATCTACCAGTTCTCTGAATGCTGAGCTGTGTATAACCCACCAACACTACTGAATGTCTGCTTTCTGTCTACACTGTACAGAGGCAGAAAGCTGCCAATCATTGATTAGTGGGGGTGGTGTTATACAAAGCTCATGAATACAGAGGACTACCTGGCAGCAGGTTTATTAATCTTGTATTGATAATCTCCTGCTGATAAAACAATGATTTTGTCAAAACTACAGGAAGCTTCTCATTAAGTGACAAATTGCGCGAATCCTGGTCTCTGTCTCTACATTGTGCTCCTCTTAGATTATGTGGCAAAAACCTGGTGTTGAGACAAGGGCGTCAGCGGGTGTCTAGTCAGCTAACCGAATCCACATTGACCAGGGCTCAACTCACCAAATGCCTGTTCACCTTTTACTATAGGCATAATACAACTCAGACAACACAGGGTGAGGGTAAAACAATGTGGCAATACTTTATTGAACCACAAAACATGCAAATAACACATAGAACAGTCCCAGCAAAATACTCAAGATGGTGCAGAATTACAGAGTGTCATCCTTCCACTGACTCGCAGGAATAGCAGCAGTTGTGACTTCAGGAGCTGCCAGGATTGACTAACCCACCTGTGCCATGAACAGAGAGGAGGTAACGACAAGCTTAAGGAGCTGACAGACCATTGACGCACATGGCCAAAAGACCGGAGGGTTACAACCTGGCTTCTCTGAACATCTCCACGAAACCAGGTGACCGGTGGGTCCCAATCCTGACTTTCACAAACGTATCCAAGGGGCTCAGGTGACAGGTGAATCC
Organism: Oophaga sylvatica; assembly: GCA_033576555.1. Taxonomy (NCBI): domain Eukaryota; kingdom Metazoa; phylum Chordata; class Amphibia; order Anura; family Dendrobatidae; genus Oophaga; species Oophaga sylvatica. Next base: position 86,813,946 of record JARQOD010000008.1, on the reverse strand, counting down.
AAATCCTGACTACCTCAAACGTATCTATGGTTTTAATGATGGCCAATGGAGCAAATCTGTATTCTTTCATTTGGGGCTGTGTTATTAATAATAATAATCTTTATTTTTATATAGCACTAACGTATTCCGTAGCGCTTAGTGTTGAGCGATAGTGCTCGATATCTAAAAATATCGTATCGAAACTGTATCGCCGATAGCACTAAATATCGTCGATATCCGATTACGATACCGGAAGTCCAATGTAAGTCTATGGGAACAAAATATCGAAATTAAAAAAAACCATTCTTGCCTTGTTGGTTAATTGTACATGAAGGAAAACAACAAAGACTAATGTAGAATGTATTGGGGGAGGTTGAGGAGACAATAAAGGCATACATGTTTAACCCAATGCATTGGAATAGCATTAATATATATTTTTTTGGAAATACGTTTGGATTGACTAACAAATTGACAATGTTGTTAACCTTTTTTCTATTTTGGCAAATATGTATGTTTCACAACTTCCATGCTCTTCACCTTTTTAACTTTTGCCAGTGCCACACTTTCTCCTTCATAATCTTCAGCAGCAGCATCATCTTTCTCATCAAATTATTCTTCATCTTCACCTTCTTAATCTTCTTCTTAAACTTCTTGCTATTCATGTTTTTGTTTACATTACTCATATTGTTATTATTAAACTAATTAATCTTCTTCATATTCAAATTCTTCATCTTCTTCCTCTTCATCTTCTTCATCATATTCTTATTTGTGACAGAGATTCCTGTACTTGTAATCTGTAAAAGTATGAATTGTTCATCCTTCCGTTCTTGCTGTCACAAAAGATTTAAATTACAACAGTATTTGTCCGTGTTCAGTTTAGCCTGCAGCAGCAGCAGGCATTTTCCAGGGGCACCACGAGGAGGAACGGACTCACCCCCATACACTGCTTAGTCTTCTTCTGCTTAGAATTTAGAGCATATATTTTGCTCTTCATTTTGGTCTTATACTTCATGTTCTTCTGCTTTTTGATCTTTTGCTTATTGTTCTTCTGTCTCTTGTTCTGTATCTTGTAGTTTGTCTTAACCTTCTTTGTCCTGTTGGTGATCTTCTTCTGGGTAATCTTTTATTTTTTCTTTGTGATGGTGTTCAGGCTGGTTGGCTTCATGCTCGTCGTCCTTGTTGTCGTCATCTTCTTCTGGGTGGTCTTTAATGTCGTCTAATTTCCGAGAAACAGCTGACGTTACTGGAACCCTGACGGGTATCAGATGGAGCAAGAGACAATGGAAGTAACGAGGACCAGCTGACTGTGCTGGACCCCGGACGGGTAGCAGAAGGAAAAGAGGCAATGTCACAACCGAGTAGACCAGCTGACGTTACTGTGACACGGTTACTAAGCAGGAGGTACCTGTGCTCCAAAGCACTACCAAGGACCAGCAGACGTTGCTGGAACTCGGATACGGAGATGGAGGCACCTAGGCCAAAGGCACTGGGGAGAACCACTTGACGGTACTGGACCCCCGGACGGGTAGCAGAAGGAAAAGAGGCAATGTCACAACCGAGTACCAGCTGACGTTACTGTGACACGGTTACTAAGCAGGAGGTACCTGTGCTCCAAAGCACTACCAAGGACCAGCAGACGTTGCTGGAACTCGGATACGGAGATGGAGGCACCTAGGCCAAAGGCACTGGGGAGAACCACTTGACGGTACTGGACCCCAGACGGGTAGCAGAAGGAAAAGAGGCAATGTCACAACCGAGTACCAGCTGACGTTACTGTGACACGGTTACTAAGCAGGAGGTACCTGTGCTCCAAAGCACTACTAAGGACCAGCAGACGTTGCTGGAACTCGGATACGGAGATGGAGGCACCTAGGCCAAAGGCACTGGGGACAACCACTTGACGGTACTGGACCCCGGACGGGTAGCAGAAGGAAAAGAGGCAATGTCACAACCGAGTACCAGCTGTCGTTACTGTGACACGGTTACTAAGCAGGAGGTACCTGTGCTCCAAAGCACTACCAAGGACCAGCAGACGTTGCTGGAACTCGGATACGGAGATGGAGGCACCTAGGCCAAAGGCACTGGGGAGAACCACTTGACGGTACTGGACCCCGGACGGGTAGCAGAAGGAAAAGAGGCAATGTCACAACCGAGTACCAGCTGACGTTACTGTGACACGGTTACTAAGCAGGAGGTACCTGTGCTCCAAAGCACTACCAAGGACCAGCAGACGTTGCTGGAACTCGGATACGGAGATGGAGGCACCTAGGCCAAAGGCACTGGGGAGAACCACTTGACGGTACTAGACCCCGGACGGGTAGAAGAACGCACCCATGAAAATGTAAGTTGACAGGACGCAAGTCGTCCGCAGTTACCGAATCACACAGTCCTACAGTGGGTGCTTATCCTATTGTCACAATGGAAACCGCCTTTATTTACATATCCCACAGCACACATAGGAATCACCTAAACTGCAGGCACCATAGAGTCGGCTAACCCGAATGCAACACGACAGCACAACTTATTGGAGGATAATTGACGTTCACACTGCCAGGAAACAGCTGTCGTGCTGTAACCAGGCTGGCCAGGAGTCAGTACCCCTGCCAATTACTTACGAGCAACAAATGGCGGTGTTGTAGCCCAGGGAGTAGAGTTCAGGTGGTAGAAAGATGAACATAACAGGAGACATGGAAAACGTTGCCAAACAGTTATTTAATCTGAAAACGGACAGGCAAATTCAGGTGAGATCCATGCCTTGTTCATTTTCAGAAAAGTAAGCCGGTCTACATTCTCTGAGGATAGTCGCATGCGACGGTCTGTTACTACACCACCTGCAGCACTAAAGACACGCTCAGATAATACACTGGCAGCAGGGCAAGTCAGCACCTCCAATGCATACTGGCTAAGCTCTGGCCATGTATCCAACTTAGAGACCCAAAATTTGAAAGGGGAAGAGGCATCTGGGAGTACACTTAGAGGGAAAGCCAAGTAGTCTGTCACCATCTTACGGAAACGTTTCTTCCTGGTGACTGGAGCCGTCTCGGATGGTGTAGACCTTGCTGGCGCTGTCACAAAACTTTGCCACATTTGTAACATACAGTTCTTGCCCTGTGCAGAGGCGCTGCTTCTGCTCCCTCTTGTTGTAGAGGTGTCTACACTGCCTCGACGCACAGAGCTGCTTTGTAAAGCAGTAGCAGCAGCAGCAGCACCTCTCTCGGCTGGAATGTACAACAGTATGGATTGCACCAGTGTGTCTTGGTACTCCTGCATTTTACGGTCCCGGTTCACCGGTGTGATGAAGGTTTGTAAGTTGTCCCGGTAGCGAGGGTCTAGGAGGGTGTACACCCAATAATCTGACGTGCTGAGAATGTGGGCGATGCGGCGGTCGTTTCTCAGGCACTGAAGCATGAAATCAACCATGTGCTGCAGACTCCCAACTGGCCAACAAAGGCTGTCCTCTGGAAGAGGCGTCATCTCTGTCTCCTCTGCATCACCCCACCCTCGCTCTACATACTGACTAGAGCGTTGTGTACCTCCCTCTGTAGGGATTTCTTCCTCCTCCATTGACTCCTCCTCCTCCTCATCCTCCTCACAAAGTGAGCCCTGCCCAGCCCTTTGTGAGGAACCACGTTGCGCTGACTGTCCTGAAGGTAATTGAATTTGTGACTCCTCATCCTCCACCTCTTCCAAAACCTCTTCCTTTAGTGCTTTCAGTGATTTCTGAAGCAGGCAGAAAAGGGGGACAGTCATGCTGACTAGTGCATCATCTGCACTCGCCATCCGCGTTGAGACATCAAACGCCCGCAAAACGTCGCAGATGTCCTTCATAGAGGCCCACTCAGTAGTGGTGAAGTGTGAACGGCGCAAATTGCGAGTTGATTGCGCCTGTTGCAGCTGATACTCCATTACTGCTGGCTGCTGCTCACACAACCGCTCCAACATATGTAACGTGGAATTCCACCTGGTGGGTACGTCACATATGATGCGATGTTCAGGAAGGCAAAATCTGACTTGCAGAGCTGCAATGCGCGATCTGGCCATGCTGGAACGTCGCAAGTGAGCGCACTCTAGGCGGACCTTGTGCAGCAGTGCATCAAGATCCGGATAGTCCCTCAAAAAACTCTGCACGACCAAGTTCAGCACATGTGCCAGACATGGTATGTGAGTGAGGTTGCCAAGGCCCAGAGCTGCCACCAGATTTCGGCCATTGTCACACACTACCAAGCCTGGCTGGAGATTAGCTGACAAAAACCACACATCGCTCTCCTGCTTGATGGCATCCCAGAGCTCCTGCGCTGTGTGGCTTCGATTCCCCATGGGAATTAATTTCAGTACGGCCTGTTGACGTTTGGCCACGGCTTGCTCATATCGGTCGCAACAGGTAAGCGTTCACGGGTCCATGTGGAGGTATACCGTGACGGCTCGTGCAGCGATGATTCTGAGGAACTGGAGTAGGAGGAGGAATCAATGTGCACAGACTGGATTCCTGCAATCCTTGGAGTTGGCAGAACACGTACAGCGCCACTGGCAAGATCTGTACCCGGCTCCACAACATTGACCCAATGGGCAGTGAGGGAAAGGTATCGTCCCTGGCCATGGGTACTGGTCCACGCATCGGTGGTCAGGTGGACCCTGCTACTGACGGCGTTTAGTAGTGCATGTTTAATGTTTCCCTCGACATGTTTTTGCAGAGCAGGGACAGCTTGCCTGCTGAAATAAAATCGGCTTGGCACATTATATTGTGGGACTGCCAATGCCATAATGTTCCTGAAACTGTCAGTCTCTACCAGCCTGAATGACAGCATTTCAAGGGACAGGAGTTTTGCAAGGCCAGCATTCAGAGCCTGTGCTCGTGGATGGTTTGCCGAGTATGGCCGTCTTTTATCCCATGCCTGTGTTACCGATGGCTGTTTTTTGTTCTGGGAGTGTGACGATGACTGTGAACTTGCTGCAGTGGGTGGAATAACAGTTTCTCTATGGACAACAGTGACCGAGGTTCTTCCATGGAGATCCTGTGAGGAAGCCGAAACAGGTGTGTGAGAGCTGGAGGTAGAGGCTCGAACATGACCTAAAGATGTAGGTGCTGCTGTAGGTTGGCCTACATCTCCAGTGTGTCTTTGGAACTCAGCTACGTGCTTTGTCCGTACATGTGTCCACATATTGGTGGTATTCAGGTTCCTGCTATTTTTACCTCTTTTAACTTTTTGCTTACACAGCTTGCATTGAACATAGCAAATATCATGTACAAGTCTGTCAAAAAAGGACCACGCAGTGCAAGTCATGGGAGCGCCAATTTTGACAGTTCTAAGAGAACTGCTCCCAACAGGTGCCAAACTGGAGGCTACAGGCAAGCGAGTCTGCAGCCTACCTCTCCCTCCTCTTTGTACCGTTGGGACAATCTCTTCCTCAGAGCTGCTCCCACCACCTTCCTGTTGCTCACGCCATGTTGGGTCTCGGACTTCATCATCTCCACTACCCTCTTCCAACACCTGCTGCTGTTGGATGGTCTGGGCAGCACCATGCTCCACAAAACCTGGCACCTGAGTCTCATCATCATCATAAGATGCGTTCTGCGGTGTGCTGTCCATCGGCACTGGCTCACCCGCCTCTTCAGATTGAGAGAGACACAGTTGTTGCGCATCACTGCATACTCCCTCTTCTTCAAATTGCAGAATGCTGCTTGCCTGTGCCCGTGTTTGCGAGCCAACAGATTCTGAGAACAGAAGCAGAGACTCAGCTGGCTCCTGTACAGAACTCTCTGACTGCCTTGGCAATTTGACAGGCGGTGAACAGACAGATGGTTGCTCAACAGTGTTGTGTTCCTGAGAGGAGGTGGAAGTAATTGAAGTCGATGCATTGGCTGCCATCCAACCAACAACGGCTTCAATTTGTTCTTCCCGCAGCAGGGGGGCACGCCGAGCTCCTACCAAAGTGCGCAGAAAGGAACGCTCACGGGGATAAATGGTGGATGCTGTGTCACTGAGGGCGGCAGCAGACACAGAATCCCCACGTCCTCTCCCTGCTGAAACTCCACGGCCACGACCACGTGCCTTACTCACTGACTTCTTCATCTTGGTAGATTGATAAAGAAAGTCAGAAAAGTTATAAGGCCTAAGTGTGGTTATTACGCAGAGACTGAAGTGAACACTGAAACACAACTGTTCACAATCTGTGAAAGGCTACTCCTTTGTCTACTTCTATAGTGTTTGCAACCAATGTATTGGATACGGATGGAAGCGCGTCACACTAATAGATTATATTTATTTTAAATGGAATGGAGCAGAACCAATTGGAGAGAAATGAAAAGGATGAGGCACTGAGACACGCTCTGCAGAGTACAAGCAGCAGTGCTTGAACAAGTAACTGGAGCATGATGTGCACTCAAAAAATAAAAAACACAGACTGAAGTGAACACTGAAACACAACTGTCCACAATCTGTGAAAGGCTACTCCTTTGTCTACTTCTATAGTGTTTGCAACCAATGTATTGGATACGGATGGAAGCGCGTCACACTAATAGATTATATTTATTTTAAATGGAATGGAGCAGAACCAATTGGAGAGAAATGAAAAGGATGAGGCACTGAGACACGCTCAGCAGAGTACAAGCAGCAGTGCTTGAACAAGTAACTGGAGCGTGATGTGCACTCAAAAAATAAAAAACACAGACTGAAGTGAACACTGAAACACAACTGTCCACAATCTGTGAAAGGCTACTCCTTTGTCTACTTCTATAGTGTTTGCAACCAATGTATTGGATACGGATGGAAGCGCGTCACACTAATAGATTATATTTATTTTAAATGGAATGGAGCAGAACCAATTGGAGAGAAATGAAAAGGATGAGGCACTGAGACACGCTCAGCAGAGTACAAGCAGCAGTGCTTGAACAAGTAACTGGAGCGTGATGTGCACTCAAAAAATAAAAAACACAGACTGAAGTGAACACTGAAACACAACTGTCCACAATCTGTGAAAGGCTACTCCTTTGTCTACTTCTATAGTGTTTGCAACCAATGTATTGGATACGGATGGAAGCGCGTCACACTAATAGATTATATTTATTTTAAATGGAATGGAGCAGAACCAATTGGAGAGAAATGAAAAGGATGAGGCACTGAGACACGCTCAGCAGAGTACAAGCAGCAGTGCTTGAACAAGTAACTGGAGCGTGATGTGCACTCAAAAAATAAAAAACACAGACTGAAGTGAACACTGAAACACAACTGTCCACAATCTGTGAAAGGCTACTCCTTTGTCTACTTCTATAGTGTTTGCAACCAATGTATTGGATACGGATGGAAGCGCGTCACACTAATAGTTAAATTGCATGGAGCTGCAAGAATTACACTGAAGGAAAAAAAAATAGTCTGTGAGTGACACGTGCAGATGCCTACAGACAGCGTTGCATGCAGAGCAAACTGCAGCGTCACCTGCACTCACACACACCTTGCAGAGCTGTTAAAACAACACTGCAGGCAAAAGGAAGCTTTACACAGTGGTTGGTGCTAGCCTGCCTACAGCACAGTACACTAAATCGCAATCTCTAACTGTCCCTCAGAGTCAGCACAGCAGCGTTCTGTCCCTTACTGAATTCACAGCACAGTGACGCTAAAATGGCGGCGGCGCCTTTTATAGTGCATTCTGACATCATTTCAGCATCCAATCACAGCCATGCCATTAGTTAACATGACCGCAGCAGTACAGGATGTGCCCACACTTCTTAGGATTCCTCATTGGCTGACTAAAATCACATTGCCTCGCAAAGAATTATGGGAACTTCCGATTCCGGTATTCGATAAGACGAAAATATCGAAACGAATTATCGAAAGGCCGATAGAGCTAATATCGGCCGATAGCCGATATTTGCATTATCGTATCGCTCAACACTAGTAGCGCTTTATAGTTTGCACACATTATCATCGCTGTCCCCCATGGGGTTCACAATCTAGATTCCCTTTCAGTATGTCTTTGGAATGTGGAAAGAAACCAGAATGCCCAGAGGAAACCCATGCAAACATGGGGAGAAAATACAAAATCTGTGTCCCTCGTGATTAAGCCATGATGCTGTTGTAGCTATCCTGTAAAGTGTGTTTTTTTAAAGAGTCTCTGGTCTTTGGATCTCTTGGGTGTTTGGATGTATATTGTTACAGAGGCATATCCCTTTTTCATAGTTCACAACTGTTCTTCAAGCCATTATTCACAGGTCAAGGGGAAGGGGTGTTGAGATTAATTCGCATTGTTTGATTATTTAGTTTATCCTTCAATGTTTGCAAGTCAACAAATTGCATGGCCTGGTATAAGGTGTAATAAACATATCCGCAAATATCATTCTTCAGTGACCCTGCATCCCTGTTTTGCAAAGATAACAGTACAATAAACTGTAGGAGCTGATATAAGAGGTAAATAACAACCATTCATCAATTTACAAATATCAATTCAACCTGCAAGAAGAGTCAACATTTCAGAGTCTTGACCAACGGAAGAACTAAACACATAAATTCAAAAGTCAACATATAAATAAAGGTACAGTCACACTAAGCGAGATCGCTAACGAGATCGCTAAAGAGTCACCGATTTTATGACGCAGTAGCGATCTCGTTAGCGACGCAGCTGTGTGTGACATGTAGCAGCGATGTGGCCCCTGCTGAGATGTCGTTGATCGCTTATGAACGTTCTGAGCCGTTTTTGCTCATTGGTGTCCCGCTGGTGAGCCTGAATCGCTGAGTGTGACACCCTTTATGAACGACCTTACCAGCGTCGCAGGTGGGACTAGGTTTTCCCAACGACCGCAGAGGTCGTTATACAGATCGCTGATCTCTGATGAGATCTTTGTGTTTGGAAGCTAACTAGCGACCACATAGCGATCGCACTAGCGATCTCGCCGGTCGTGTCGATGTCGTGAACGCTAGTGCGATCGCTAAGTGTGACAGTGCCTTAACAGTCTATGTCTCCTGGCTTACTGAAAATAGACATCTGGATAATTAAGATAAAATGTTGTGTCGTCACACCTTGTGACAGATTCCCTAAATAACGGTGCCTGTGTTAGATGGAAACCCAAGGGAGCTGGTCACAGAGTAGAGTGACCTGTCAATCAGTAGCAGGAGGTAGATGCTGAAACGAGAAAGAGGGAGAGAAGCCAGAAAGCTCTAACTGTAGGCCATGCTCTTGCACTTACAAGCATTTGCATAAGAATTCACCAATGAACTATGAGACAATGGAGACATGAACTTATAAAGATATGAAAGTAATAACATTACAAGGACTTTACTGTGATGACATTACTTTGGGGTCTAATAGCCTGGTGACAGGTTCTCTTTAAGAGAAACAGCTCCCGTGGTAATGAGATGGTGTTGGAATTGTTGCATTCTGTAGGCTTTTTTAAAAAAAAATTAGATTATCAGTTGCTTCTGAAGGTTTCAATCGTGGAAGACAATCTGATATGCTGAACTACTGAGTTCCAGACCATTGGAGATGCTCAGGAGAAATCTTGAAGACTATTGTGTGAAAGAAACATATACGGTAACAGCGGATGACAGAAGGAGGTCTGGTGAGGAGTTGAGATTATGTGTAGGGAGATATATGGAGGGGACAGTTTCTGGATGACCTTATATGTCATTGATAGTCATGTAAACTGAATTTTTGGGTTAATTGGATGTCAGTGAAGGGTTTGGCAGAAGGGAGTGTTCGCTGGAGTAGTGAGAGTTGGATTAATTGGACAACCAGGTTAATGGGGTTGTCTCCGTTAAGAAAATCTTCAACCTTGGCTGCATTTTGCAAGAAAAACAAGCCACACTTTACTCATCATCCCAAGGTCCAGTGCTGAATCTATGGTGCTGCTCCCTGTGTCCAGAATATTGCGACACTGATATAATGTTGACAGCATTGCAGCCAATAAGTGAGCTCAATGTGTCTGTCTGTTAGACCGAATGCCCCGCTCAGAGATGCTGAGTTCATTGATTAGCTGTCTCGCTGTCGACGTGATGTCAGCGCTGCAGACAATACAAGACACTGGAAGTAGAGTCAGAGACTCAGCGCTGGACCCAGTGATTGTGACTAAATCTCAGTTTGTTTCAGATAGCCAACCACAGCTTGGGACAAAAATGTTATAAAAGGGGACAACCCACTTTAAAGATTGGAGTGGTGGAAAAGTGTTAGATGGGAGTCCTCTTAGGAGAATCTTTCATTGTTTGAGTAGTTTATATAAAAACTTTTTTTTTGCACTAACAGTTACCTTGAAGAATTCCATCTTTGATGAGGTGGGTTATACATACACCTTCTTGTTAATATTTGTGCCCATGAGGACTGATATTTCTTTAAAAAAAAAAAAATCTGAGGTATCAGTGAGAGGTCAGACATTACCAGCTTCAGGTTTGATGGCCCAAATAGATGAACATTATCAGCACTGAAACATCTGAAGGCCCTGCTTCATATTGTGCATGTGGCAGTCTCTGAAGCTGGCAGCCTTCTTGGATGAAAGATGAGGGACCTGGGAATTGGTTATTAGCGGTGTTTCTCTATCTTTCTGTAGAATTTAAACTTTCAGAAATTTGCCAGTGTTTTCCCTTTTTGTTCTCTTTCTACTGTCTGGAGTAGTTGCCTTGCGCTACAGCATGGAAATCATCTGAAGAAAATGAGACTGCTCTATAAATTCAGCATGTGCCACCAAACTGTCTGATATACAGTACAGACCAAAAGTTTGCACACACCTTCTCATTCAAAGATTCTTCTGTATTTTCATGACTATGAAAATTGTAGAATCACACTGAAGGCATCAAAACTATGAATTAACACATGTGGAATTATACATTACACTTTACAAAAAAGTGTGAAACAACTGAAAATATGTCTTATATTCTAGGTTCTTCAAAGTAGCCACCTTTTGCTTTGATTACTGCTTTGCACGCAGAAAAGGTGAACGGATGGACTCTACATGCCTGGTTCCCACCGTGAAGCATGGAGGAGGTGGTGTGATGGTGTGGGGGTGCTTTGCTGGTGACACTGTTGGGGATTATTCAAAATTGAAGCGGTGAGCGGTCCAGCTCACCCCAAACCATCTCGATTGAGTTCAGGTCTGGTGACTGTGGAGGCCAGGTCATCTGGCATAGCACCTCAACACTCTCCTTCTTGGTCAAATAGCCCTTACACAGCCTTGAGGTGTGTTTGGGGTCATGGCCCTGTTGAAAATAAATGTTGGTCCAACTAAACGCAAACTGGATGGAATAGCATGCTGCTACAAGATGCTGTGGTAGCCATGCTGGTCCAGTATGCCTTCAATTTTGAATAAATCCCCAATGGTGTCACCAGCAAAACACCCCACACCATCACACCTCCTCCTCCATGCTTCACGGTGGGAACAAGGCATGTAGAGTCCATCCGTTCACCTTTTCTGCGTGCAAAGCAGTAATCAAAGCAAAAGGTGGCTACTTTGAAGAACCTAGAATATAAGACATATTTTCAGTTGTTTCACACTTTTTTGTAAAGTGTAATGTATAATTCCACATGTGTTAATTCATAGTTTGGATGCCTTCAGTGTGATTCTACAATTTTCATAGTCATGAAAATACAGAAAAATCATTGAATGAGAAGGTGTGTCCAAACTTTTGGTCTGTACTGTAAATGGAACTCTGGTATAATGAGTGGTAATACTCAGAATGCAATTAGGTTGATCAGTTTCCACAGTACTTGTGATATACCGTCTGGATTTGTCATCAGGCTAAGTTGGGTTATGCCCATATGGGGCAAGGTTTCACAGGTGACTCTTTACCTGCATCATGAAAAGGGTTGTCTGGGATTTTAATATTGATGGCTTATCCTTAGGATAGGTCATCATTGTCTAATTAGTGGGGGTGTGACACCCGCCCTCCCGTTGATCAACTGTTCCCGATGTCGACGGTGGCCAGAACTGCTCAGTTACAGAGCTGCACAGCACAGCGCTATTAACTGAATAGTCACCATGACCGGGGACTGCACATCCACCCCCTATTGATTTGAATGGGCGTCGGATGTGCAGTTCTGGTGACCGCTGACATCAGGGACAGCTGATTGGGGTCGGTGCCAATGTCGCACCCCCAACAATCAGACATAGATAACCTATCCTAAGGACAGGCCATCAATTTTTAAAGTCCTGGATAACCCCTTTAACAGAGAAAAATAAGCTAATGAAAGTTTCACTGATGGTTGTTGATGTAGTAATGAATTGGAACTTCATTAAATTCTGTTCCCTCAACAAGAACTTAAAAGAGAATGTTCGCCGTGTAATGTTCCTATGTATCTGTTTTCATATACTGTATTTTTAAAGTCAGAGATTGTGAAGCATCATGTCTTATTATACATTCTCTCATACTGCCAGCAAGAAGATTACTGCCTAGTCATTTATCTCTGCCTTCCAACCGTTTACAGCCTATCATTCCTTACACAACACTAATTTTGTAACTTCCTTTTCACCTTATTTATTTTCTAAAGCCCCGTCTAGCTTGTTCTGAGCAGCCAGAAGTATAGATCACATTTCATTTCATAATTTGTGTGCATAATAACCAGTAATGCATCCAGATTAGGCTCAACTTTTGCTATTACTCAATCTTCATAATTGTTTTATTTGTTCCTTGCCTGAATGGTGCTGTGTATAAATCCATAAAATAAATACTCAATATTTAATCACATTTTACTTCCACTGTGGTGGACGGAATAATACTTTTATGGTAAGTCAGCCTGTATTAAATTGGAGTTATAGGTCTATAACCTGTTGAATCTGGCAGAAGAACTAATGTTAAATAGGGGCTATTTAGTAATTGATTTTAACAGGTAGAGCCACACAATCCTAGAGAATTGTGAAATCTCATCATATTACTGTCATGCACAGTGCAGAAAATAAGTATTTGATACACTGACGAGTTTGCAAGTTTTCCAACCTACAAAGAATGGAGAGGTCTGTAATTTTTATTGTAAGTAAGCTTCAACTGTGAGGGACAGAATTTAAAAAAAATCCAGAAAATCATATTGTATGATTTTTTACATAATTAGCATTTTATTGCATTAAATAAGTATTTGATACAATAATAAAGCAGAACTTAATATTTGGTACAGAAACTTTTGTTTGCAATTACAGAGGTCAGGCTTTTCCAGTAGTTCTTGACCAAGTTTGCACACACTGCAGCAGGGATTTTGGTTGACTCCTACATACAGATCTTCTCCAGATCTTCCACCAGGTTTCAGGGCTGTCACTGGGGAACATTGAGCTTCAGCTCTCTCCAAAGATTTTTTATTGGGTTCAGGTCTGGAGACTGGCTAGGCCACTCCAGAACCCTGAAATGTTTCTTCAGGAGCCACTCCTTAGTTGCCCTGGCTGTATGTTTCAGGTCATCGTCATGCTGGAACACCCAGCCACGACCCTCCTTCAATGCTCTTGCTAAGGGAAGGAGGTTGTTAGCCAAAATCTCGTGATATATGACCCCATCCATTCTCCCTTCAACATGGTACAGTTGTCCTGTCCCCTTTGCAGAAAAGCATGCCCAAAGTATGATGTTTCCCCCAACATGCTTCACGTTTGGAATGGTGTTCTTGGGGTTGTACTTATCTTTCTTCTTCCTCCAAAAACAGCAAGTGGAGTTGATCATCCAGATGATCATTTGCGAAATTCAAACAGGCCTTGACATGAGCTGTTGTGAGCAGGGAGACCTTGTGTGCCCTGCAGGATTTTAATCCATGATTTTATAGTGTGTTACTAACGATAATGTTTGAGAATGTGGTCCCAGCTCTTTTCAGGTCATTCACTATGTAGTTCTGGGCTGATTACTGACATTTCTCAGAATCATCATTACCCCACGATGCGAGATCATGCATGGAGCCGCAGACTGAGGAATATTGCAGTCATATTGTGTTTTTTATTTTGTATTAATTGTGCCAACAGTTTTTGCCTTTTCACCAAGCTGCTTACCTATTGTCCTGTAACCTATGCCAGTCTGTGCCGATCTACAATTTTGTCCCTTGTGTCCGTAGACAGCTTTTTGATTTTGGCCATGGTGGAGAGATGGAGATTAATTGTTTGAACAGGTGTCTTTTATACAGGTAACAAGTTAAAACAGGTGCAATTAATACAGGTAATAAGTGCAGAATAGGAAGGCTTTAAGAAAAACTATCAGGTCGGTGAAATCCAGAATTATTGCTGGTTGGTAGGTGATCAAACACTTTTTTTATGGAATAAAAAGCAACTTAATAATTTAAAAATTATACAATGTGATTTTCTGTTTTTTATTCTTAGATTCTGTGTCTCACAGTTGAAGTGTACCTATGATAAAAAATAAAGACATCGCCATTCTTTGTAGGTGGGAAAACTTGCAAAATCAGCAGTGTATCAAATACTGTATTTTTGGACTATATAGTAAAAAGCATGGACTATAAGACGCACCTAGGTTTTAGAGGAGGAAAAAAAATTTACCGTATATACTCGTGTATAAGCCGAGATTTTCAGCACCTTTTTTTGTGCTGAAAATGCCCCCTCGGCTTATACACGAGTCATAGGGCAGAACCAGCGGGGGAGGGGATGCGGCGGCAGGAGCCGGAGGCCGGGATATCATACTCACCCTCCCCGTGCCATCGCTGAACGTCCCTGCAATCCTGCGTTCTCCCCGGCTTCCTGCAGCTCTCCAGCGCTGAGCGGTGACGTAATACCGCTCATTAAGGTCATGTAATATGGACGCAACGCCACTCCCATGGGCGTGGCCTCCATATTCATGGCCTTAATGAGCGGTATTACGTCACCGCTCAGCGCTGGAGAGCTGCAGGAAGCTGGGGAGAACGCAGGATTGCCGGCGGGACGTTCAGCGATGGCACGGGGAGGGTGAGTATGATGGAGGAGGATGGGGGGAGCATGGAGGAGGACAAGGAGCACGGAGCAGGACGGGGGGAGGACGGAGAGGGAGAGCACGGAGCAGAATGGGGGGAGGACGGAGAGCACGGAGCAGAACGGGGTAGGACGGAGAGCACGGAGCAGAACAGGGGGAGGACGGAGAGCACAGAGCAGAACGGGGGGAGGACGGAGAGCACGGAGCAGGACGGGGGGAGGACGGAGAGCACGGAGCAGGACGGGGGTGGGCACAGAGGAGAATGGGGGAGTGCAGAGCTGGATGGGGGAGCACGGAGCAGGATGGGGAGGATGGAAAGCACGGAGCAGGACAGGATAATGGAGGAGGGGAGCACAGAGGAGAATGGGGGCTCACAGAGCTGGATGGGGGAGCACAGAGCAGGAGGGCAACTTATACGCCCGGCTTATACACGAGTCAATAAGTTTTCCAAGTTTTTTGTGGCAAAATTAGAGGGGTCGGCTTATACACGGGTCGGTGTTGTGAATGGGTTTGAGATGAGTTCTGAGCAGAGGCTCCCTCTGGTGGTTACAAGCGGTACTAGTGAAGATTGTGAGGACTGGGAATCAGGTGTTACTGACTGGTCTTATATAAGGGAGTCATTTTCCCATCAGGGTTGCCGGTGATCAATTGTTCTGGTCTGAATCCTTCATTCCAGTTTCCCTTGTAGCCTGCTGTGTCGTGTCTGCATCTCCTGCTACCAGATAAGAATTTTTCTTCTTTTGTGTTGTTGCTATATTTTTGCATTTTGTCCTGCACTTCTTTGGGGGCCTTCTGGGTCCCCTCCGGGGGCTTGCCTTCTCAGTTTAGTTCAGCCACTGAGTTTTGTTCTTTTGCTTTTTCCAGTTTTTTCAGTGGCTGCTGTTTTGATTTTGTTACACCAGAGAGCTAATTTAGGTGGTAGAGGTCGTGTGATCTCAGGTGATTTTGAAATTAGTAGAGTTGGTGTTTTTCAGGGTTTTCTGGGATTGCAGTAAGTACCCTTCCTGTCCTTTTCTATTTAGATAGTTTGGGCCCAGCGTTTGCTCATTCTATTTTCTTTCTGTGTCAGTATTTCCTCTTGTCTAACCGCCATTACATGTTTGGGGGCTTTCTATTATCTTTGGGGTTCTGCTCCGGGGCAGATAGCTTTCCTATTTCTATCTTTAGGTGTAGTTAGTTTCTCAGGCTGTGACGAGGCGTCTAGGACCAACGTAGGAACGCTCCACGGCTGCCTCTAGTGTTGGTGGTTAGTCAGGGTACTGCAATCCCATAGATTCCAACTGCTCTGGTGTATTGCCTTTTTTACCTGCACTCCTCAGCTACCGAAACATACAGTATCACCGGCCTAAAAATTGAAAATTGTATGGTACTCACAGAAGGGAAAAAATATTGTGATAGAAAAAAGGTTGTCAGAGTTGTCAGAGATATTTTTCTGTTTGTTGCATTTTTTTTTTTTTCCCTCTGTATCTCTGGGTGCTGGGGAGGATCTTTTCTCCCAATGGAGTTTGCACAGTTGTCTGGCCGTGTGGATCAGCTTGCCACTGAGGTTCGGAGTATTGCTATCTATCTTGCTGGGTTGCCTGTTGTGGAACCTAGGATCCCCATGCCAGATTTGTTTTTAGGGGATCGAGCTAAGTTTCTGAATTTCAAAAATAATTGTAAATTGTTTTTTGCCTTAAAATCTAAGTCCTCAGGAAACGCAGCGCAGCAGGTTCAAATTATCATCTCTCTCCTGCGCGGCGATCCTCAGGATTGGGCTTTTTCCCTGATACCTGGGGATCCTGTTTTGAGTGATGTTGATGCGTTTTTTCAGGCTTTGGGGTTATTGTACGATGAGCCTAATGTCACTGATCAAGCTGAAAAAGCCTTGTTGGCATTAAATCAGGGGCTTGATGACGCTGAGTTATACTGTCAGAGATTCCGTAGGTGGGCAGTCCTGACCAAATGGAATGACGACGCTTTGGCGGCCCTTTTCCGGAAGGGTCTGTCAGATAATGTAAAGGATGTTATGGTGGGATTCCCTGTCCCCTCTGGTCTCAATGATTCTATGTCATTAGCGATTCAAATTGACAGACGTTTGCGTGAGCGGAGAAGTATGCGTGGAGTGGTGTTGCCTTGTGAGCCAGCTTCTGAGCCCATGCAGTGTGATGGAGTGGTGTCTGGGGCACAGCGTCATGAGTTTCGAAAGCGCAATAGGTTATGTTTCTACTGTGGTGATGCCTCTCATGCTATTTCAGTCTGCCCTAAGCGGGGAAGACGTTTTGCACGCTCAGTTGTCTTGGGTAGTGTTCAGACTAAGTTTTTATTAACTGTCACTCTGATATGCTCTCTGTCCTCATTTTCTGCTCAGGCTTTCGTTGATTCTGGAGCAGCTATTAACCTGATGGATTATGATTTTGCTAAACGTTGTGGGTTCCCTTGATACCCTACAGAGGTCTATTCCCCTACTGGGGATCGATTCTACCCTTTGGCTGAGAATAAACCCCATTTTTTTACTCAGGTGATAATGAGGGTTGAACCTGATCACCAGGAGTGCTGCAAATTTTTGGTTCTATATAATCTGCATGACATTATCGTGCTGGGTTTCCCTTGGTTACAGTCTCATAATCCTGTTTTGGATTGGAAATCTGTGTCTGTAACCAGTTGGGGCTGCCAATGTGTTAATACCAACACTCCTGTTTTTTCTGCCTCCCCCCAAGCTCAGGATGTTCCTGACTTTTTGTTTGATTTTTCTGATGTGTTTAGCGAAAGTAAATCTACATCCTTACCTCCCATAGGAGCTATGACTGCGCTATTGAATTAGTGCCGGGTAGTAAATTCCCTAAAGGTCGCCTTTTTAACTTGTCTGTACCTGAACATGACGCTATGCGGTCTTATATCAAGGAATCATTGGAGAAGGGTCATATCAGACCATCCTCTTCACCCTTAGGTGCCGGTTTTTTCTTTGTGGCCAAAAAAGATGGTTCATTAAGGCCGTGTATTGATTATCGTCTCTTGAACAATATTACTGTGAAATATCAATACCCGTTACCCTTGATTTCTGACCTGTTTTCCAGGGTGAAAAACGCTACTTGGTTTACCAAGCTTGACCTCAGGGGGGCGTATAACTTATTCGCATTAAGCACGGGGATGAATGGAAGACGGCATTCAATACCCCTGAAGGGCATTTTGAGTACCTAGTGATGCCCTTTGGGCTCACTAATGCCCCTTCCGTCTTCCAGTCCTTCATGAATGACATTTTCAGGGATTTTGTGGACAAATTTCTGATTGTTTATTTGGATGATATCTTGATTTTTTCTAATGACTGGGACTCTCATGTGAAACATGTTCGGACTGTGTTCCAGATTTTGAGGGATAATGCTCTGTATGTGAAGGGATCAAAGTGTCTTTTTGGCGTACAGAAGATCTCATTTCTGGGATTCATTTTGTCCCATCTGTTATTGAAATGGACCCGGTCAAGGTTCAGGCCATCTGTGATTGGGTCCAACCTACTTCATTAAAGGCTCTTCAGAGATTTTTGGGTTTTGCCAATTTTTATCGTAAATTTATTGGTAATTTCTCGGTTATTGTTAAACCATTAACTGATTTGACCAGAAAGGGTTCTGATGTGGTGAATTGGCCTCCTGAGGCAGTCTCTGCATTTCAGGAACTTAAGCAGAGATTCACTTCTGCTCCTGTTCTACGGCAGCCTGATGTTTCTCTGCCATTTCAGGTGGAGGTTGATGCCTCTGAAATTGGGGCAGGTGCCGTTTTGTCCCAAAAAGATCCAGAGACCTCTAAAAGTAACCCTTGTGCCTTTTTCTCTCGAAAATTTTCTCCTACTGAACGTAATTATGACGTGGGTAATCGGGAGTTATTGGCCATGAAGTGGGCTTTTGAAGAGTGGAGACATTGGCTGGAGGGAGCCAAACATCAGGTGGTGGTCCTTACGGACCATAAGAATCTGGTCTATCTGGAATCTGCCAAGCGACTCAATCCTAGACAGGCCAGGTGGGCCTTGTTTTTCACACGTTTTAATTTTGTGGTTTCCTTTCTTCCTGGCACTAAGAATGTTAAGGCGGATGCCCTCTCGAGGAGTTTCCTTGCGGACTCTCCTGAGTTATCTGATCCTTCTGTTATTTTGAAAGAGGGTGTAGTTCTTTCCGCCATCTCGCCCAATTTGAGACTTGCTCTGGAGGGGTGTCAGGAGGATAGGCCCGAGCGCTGCCCTGTTGGAAAATTGTTTGTCCCGGACCAATGGAAAAAGAGTGTGATGTCTGAGATTCATTGTTCCGCATTGGCTGGGCATCCCGGAATTTTTGGTACCAGAGACTTGGTTAGTCGGTCCTTTTGGTGGCCTACCTTGTCTCGCGATGTCAGGGAATTTGTGCAGTCCTGCGGGACTTGCTCTCGCTCCAAGCCTTGCTCTCGCTCTAGTGGTTTGTTGATGCCATTGCCTGTGCCCAAGAGACCATGGACCCATATCTCTATGGATTTCATTTCCGATCTTCCTGTTTCTCAGAGAATGACCACCATCTGGGTAATTTGTGATAGGTTTTCCAAAATGATACATCTTGTGCCATTACCTAAGTTGCCTTCCTCCTCTGAATTGGTGCCGTTGTTTCTTCAGCACGTGGTTCGTTTACACGGCATTCCTGAGAACATTGTGTCTGACAGAGGAGTCCAGTTTGTTTCCAGATTTTGGAGGACTTTTTGTTCTAAACTGGGTGTTCAATTGTCTTTCTCCTCGGCATTTCATCCTCAGACCAATGGTCAAACTGAGAGAACAAACCAGACATTAGAGACTTATCTAAGATGCTTTGTGTCTGCTGATCAGGATGACTGGGTCTCTTTTTTGCCTTTGGCTGAGTTTGCTCTTAATAATAGGGCTAGCTCTGCCACTTTGATGTCTCCTTTTTCTGTAATTCTGGTTTTCACCCTCGATTTTCTTCAGGACAGACGGAAGCTTCTGTCTGTCCAGGTGTTGACTCTGTTGTTGAGCGTATGCAACAGATTTGGGACCAGGTAGTGGAGAGGTTGTCCCTCTCTCAGGAGAAGGCCCAGCGGTTTGCTAACCGGCATAGGACTGATGGTCCTCGGTTTAAAGTGGGGGACTTGGTCTGGTTGTCCTCAAAGAATATTCCTATGAGAGTAGCATCTCCTAAATTTAAGCCTAGGTTCATTGGACCTTATAAGATCATGGAGATTATTAATCCTGTTTCTTTTCGTTTGCTTCTTCCAGGGACATTTAAGATCCATAACGTGTTCCACAAGTCCTTGTTGAAGAGGTTTGTTGAGCCAGTGGTTCCTGCTACTGTGCCTCCTGACCCTGTTTTGGTTGAGGGCAATCTGGAGTATGTGGTTGAGAAAATATTGGATTCTCGTTTTTCTAGACGAAGACTCCAGTATTTGGTTAAATGGAGAGGTTATGGTCAGGAAGACAATTCTTGGGTGTTTGCTTCGGACATCCATGCTAGGAGACTTATCCGTGCGTATCATAGAACTCATCCTGACCGACCTGGTTGCTCAAATGAGGGTTCGGTGACCCTCCTCAAGGGGGGGGTACTGTTGTGAATGGGTTTGAGATGAGTTCTGAGCAGAGGCTCCCTCTGGTGGTTACAAGCGGTACTAGTGAAGATTGTGAGGACTGGGAATCAGGTGTTACTGACTGGTCTTATATAAGGGAGTCATTTTCCCATCAGGGTTGCCGGTGATCAATTGTTCTGGTCTGAATCCTTCATTCCAGTTTCCCTTGTAGCCTGCTGTGTCGTGTCTGCATCTCCTGCTACCAGATAAGAATTTTTCTTCTTTTGTGTTGTTGCTATATTTTTGCATTTTGTCCTGCACTTCTTTGGGGGCCTTCTGGGTCCCCTCCGGGGGCTTGCCTTCTCAGTTTAGTTCAGCCACTGAGTTTTGTTCTTTTGCTTTTTCCAGTTTTTTCAGTGCTGCTGTTTTGATTTTGTTACACCAGAGAGCTAATTTAGGTGGTAGAGGTCGTGTGATCTCAGGTGATTTTGAAATTAGTAGAGTTGGTGTTTTTCAGGGTTTTCTGGGATTGCAGTAAGTACCCTGCCTGTCCTTTTCTATTTAGATAGTTTGGGCCCCAGCGTTTGCTCATTCTATTTTCTTTCTGTGTCAGTATTTCCTCTTGTCTAACCGCCATTACATGTTTGGGGGCTTTCTATTATCTTTGGGGTTCTGCTCCGGGGCAGATAGCTTTCCTATTTCTATCTTTAGGTGTAGTTAGTTTCTCAGGCTGTGACGAGGCGTCTAGGACCAACGTAGGAACGCTCCACGGCTGCGTCTAGTGTTGGTGGTTAGTCAGGGTACTGCAATCCCATAGATTC
The DNA here is from genome assembly GCA_033576555.1 of Oophaga sylvatica. NCBI lineage: Eukaryota > Metazoa > Chordata > Amphibia > Anura > Dendrobatidae > Oophaga > Oophaga sylvatica. The sequence continues at coordinate 86,792,798 of JARQOD010000008.1, read as the reverse complement.
CAACTGCTCTGGTGTATTGCCTTTTTTACCTGCACTCCTCAGCTACCGAAACATAACAGGTCGGCTTATACATGAGTATATACGGTAAGTAAAAAATGTGGTCATGACACGCTGTTATGGGGGGTCTGCTGCTGACATTGTTATAGGGGTAAAGTCCCCAATTCTGGTATACATGGCCACCATCCCCATCCTGGTATAAATGGCCCCCCATTCTGGTATGCATGGCCCCATCCCCATTCTCATATACATGGCCCCCATCCCCATTCTGGTATGCATGACCCCCATCCCCATCCTAGCATATATGGCTACGATTTTCATCCTAGTATAGATGGCCACCATCCCCATCCTGGTATACATGGCCACCATCCCCATCCTGGTATATATGGCCCTATCATGGTGCACACATTATAAAAATTAACTATTTTACTTACCTTCCCTACGCTCCCTCGCAGCACTGCGTCCTGCGCTTATGCCAGCAGCTGATGTCAGTATATAAGCAGCACATGATGTCATTGCCGTGCACCTCACATGCTGAGGAAAGCTACCAGAATATTCACTGCTCCCCACACCGGGAATATTGGAAGGGAGGAACAGTGGACATTCATTCTCTTTAAAAGCAGGCACACTGCTAGCCGCAGCCACTGGTTTCCTGCAGCGGCCGGGCAATCTATGTGCCGCTATTAAAGAGAATGAATATTCCCTGCTCCCCACTCCCTTTAATAGCGACACATGTGATCGCCCGGCCGCTGCAGGAGCCAAGGGCTGCGGCTAACAGTGTGCCTGCTATTAAAGAACAAAAAAGCTACCCAAATATTAAACACGGAGGACCGTGAGAACTGCAAAAAACCTACGCAAGAAAGGTCCTCAAATAAATTCATCCTACAGGACAAAGGAAAGGATATTATCATCTACAGACTAACAAGTTAATGTATATCCAATTAAAGGATGGTGGCACTGAAAAGTATCAGAACAGCTTGACGGTCTGTTATAAAGAAAGTTCTTTGCATACCATAGCCAGTCATTAAATCAAAATAATATGTACTAAGTAGCTTGAATATGAGAATAATCACATGAGAGCTAAAGGATGCACATAATTACCCAAAGTCCGGACCGCTACAATGTACCCCTTGACGCGCATTTCGGTTTCTTCCTCAGAAGGGGTCCTGTAGGATGTGTTTTGAGCCCTTATATTGACATGTTGTAAAATCTATTGATTCATTTAAGCACTTTATCATTATTTAATATCTAGGAATTTCATTAATTGTTATTTTAGGGCGGGACACATCCTCCTGCTCAATGTTTGCATTGTTTTTTCTTGTGTGTTATTATCCCTTTTAAAAATTTTTTTTACATGGTTCAATAAAAACTATTTTTAAATGAATTTATTTGAGGACCTTTCTTGCGTAGGTTTTCTGCTATTTAAGAAGATGAATATTCACTGCTGCTCATGCCTATAGTTCCTTTCACCTCTCGGCGGCAGTTTCAGTGCACAGAGGTGGGAGTAACAATGGGCATAGGAGCAGTGAAAATTCATTTTCTTTAACAGCGGACACAGTGTTAGCTGCAGCAGCCAGCTCCTGCCTCCTGTGACTCGCTGCTCTGCCGCTGCCACTCCCCCCAATCACAGCCACACTATAAGGTACATCTGGACTATAAGATGCACCCCACACTTTCCTCCAAAATTTTGGAGGAAAAAAGTGTCTTATAGTCCAAAAAATACGGTACTTATTTTCCCCATTGTAAATATAGGTAGTCCATGTCCATAGAATCATGACTATGAGGTGTATGGGTTTTTCAACTAACTAAGTAAAGAGAAAAATATTTAGACTTGAGAGTCCTCAGTGGTTGATACCTTTTAATGGCTAACTGAAAAGATGGTAACAAATTGCAAGCTTTCGAGACTACGCAGGTCTCTTCATCAGGCAAAGACTAAAACAAAAGCTGAAGAATCACATATTTATATACACAAAAGGACACAGGAATAATGCAATAGGTAAGACAAGTGATGTGAAGCAGAACTGTCATTATGGCAGAGGGATGAACATAAATATGACTAGTTCATAGATAAGGAGTGAAAGTTTTATTACCCTCTGATTGGGGTCTGGTATTGTGTTGTGATGACCCTAAAAGGTCAGGGAAGCAGATTCCTTAATTGTTGTAGAAAGACATAAAACTCTGGGATATATTCATCCAGCACTAAGAGTGTCAAAGGTCATCATAAGTTTATATTCCCAGACTTTTCTATCCTTCTCAGATTTGAAGTTAGATTTTAATACAAGTAATTCCATATCCGTCATGCTATGACCGGGCATACAAAAGTGTTTTGCCACAGGTAAATCCATTCTTTTTTCTCTTATTGTGTGGCGATGAGAATTCATCCTTGTTCTCAGTTTTTGCCCGGTCTCCCCCACATACAGACCCCCAGTTGGACATTTAGTACATATAATTAGGTACACCACATTAGATGTGATGCAGCTGAAAGTACCTGGTATCTTGTAGTCCTGATGGGAGTTGGGGATCTTTATCCTGTCCGTGGTCATTATAGATGCACAGGTTTTGCATTTCTTTTGTTTGCAAGGAAAGGTACCTGCAGCTGTTGGGGAGGACAGGGAGCTTCTGACAATGATGCTTCTTAGATTTGGGGGCTGCCTAAAACATAGTAGTGGGGGGTCTGGAAATATGGATTGTAATCGGGCATCTTTTTGTAGTAAAGGTTGTAGTTTCCGTGCAGCTCCCCTTAGCATCTCCAGACTTGGATTGTAGGTGACCACTAGAGGCACCCGGTTATTTTCTTCTTTAGCTTTGTAATGTAGCAGGTGATTCCTTGATATTCTGGTGGCTCTTGTAATTTGGTTTTCAATTGTTCTTGGATGGTAGCCCTGGTTCAAAAAAGTCTTTCTGAGGCGACCAAGGTGTTCATCTCTATCCATGGGGTTGGAACATATACGATTGTATCTGATGGCTTGGCTGTAGACAATAGAGTTTTTTATGTGTTTTGGATGGAAACTGTCCCATTTAAGATATGTTGGACGGTCGATTGGCTTCTGATACAGGGATGTCTCTATTTCATTGTTCTTTAGCTTAATGGTGGTGTCTAAAAAGTTAATTTCAGTGCTGGAGTAGTTAAGTGTTAAGTTGATGGTGGGATGAAATTGATTGAACTGTTCATGGAACGTCTTTAGCTGTTGTTCAGACTCCGTCCAGATGATTAAAATGTCATCAATGTAGCGGTAGTAGGCCCGAGGCCTGATGGGGCATGAGGACAAAAATTCGCTTTCAAGCTTGGCCATGAAAAGATTTGCATACTGTGGAGCCATTTTACTTCCCATAGCTGTGCCAGTCTCCTGAAGATAGATCTTGTTGTCAAATTCAAAGTAATTGTGGGTGAGGATGAATTTTGTGAGTTTCACCACAGAATCAGCATCATTCCCGGTGTTTCCCATGAAGACTTTGCAGGCATTTAATCCATCCTGGTGTGGGATATTAGAGTACAAAGATTCCACATCCATGGTGGCCAGGATGGTTCCTTCTGGTAGAGAACCTATTGCTGCTAGTTTATTCAGTAGGTCAGTTGTGTCCTGAATGTAGCTGGGTGTATCCTTTACCAGGGGTTTAAGAACACCCTCTACCCATCCAGATACTTGCTCAGTAAGGGTGTCCACACATGAAATAATCGGCCTCCCTGGATTTCCGGCTTTGTGGATTTTGGGAAGCATGTAGAATGTCCCTGTTCTTGGACTTTCTGGTATCAGGTCATCAGCTCTTATGGATTTGTCAGACAGACAAGATACCAACTTGCTTAGTTCCTTGTAATAGTCCTGTGTAGGGTCCGACTCCAGTTTTCTGTAGTAGCGTGTGTCCGTAAGTTGTCTGTTTGCTTCCTTCATATAGTCTGATGTGTTCATCATGACTATTGCACCTCCCTTGTCAGCAGGTTTAATGATGATTTCTTTGTTGGTTTTCAGAGACTGTATGGCCTTTCTCTCCTGGGCACTGATGTTGGAGGCTTGTCTCTTGTTGGTGGCTATGATGGTGGATTTTATCAAATGTCTGAATGAGTCTATATATTTATCCAAATGAGGGTTACGTCCAGGTGGAGGTGTCCAGTCTGACCTCTTCTTGGTTGTTGGGATCCCTCTTCCTTCAGTCCGAGTGTTTTCTGAATCTTCTGTATCATTGAAGTATTCCCTCAGGCGCAGTCTCCTGAAAAAATGTTCCATATCACTGCAGAGTTCGGTTTTATCCAGGGCCTTAGTAGGACAAAATGAGAGTCCTCTAGAAAGCACGGCAAGCTCCACTTTGTTGGGTTTGTAATCTGAGAGATTGATGACACAGTTAGATGCTTTTGTGTCTGGAATGGAGTGGTTGTCAGAGTTGTCAGGTTTTGGTTTTGTTTTGTATCTGTTTGTATAGAGTCCGGAATGGAGGCGCAATCTGTGTAGTTTCTTTTCCTTGTTTTGAATCAGAAAGGTCCGTAGTTTGTTATAGTATTGTTGTAATTTTTGCTCTGTGCTTTCTGTAAGTGTTTTCCTCATGGATTTACCTGTGGCAAAACACTTTTGTATGCCCGGTCATAGCATGACGGATATGGAATTACTTGTATTAAAATCTAACTTCAAATCTGAGAAGGATAGAAAAGTCTGGGAATATAAACTTATGATGACCTTTGACACTCTTAGTGCTGGGATGAATATATCCCAGAGTTTTAAGTCTTTCTACAACAATTAAGGAATCTGCTTCCCTGACCTTTTAGGGTCATCACAACACAATACCAGACCCCAATCAGAGGGTAATAAAACTTTCACTCCTTATCTATGAACTAGTCATATTTATGTTCATCCCTCTGCCATAATGACAGTTCTGCTTCACGTCACTTGTCTTACCTATTGCATTATTCCTGTGTCCTTTTGTGTATATAAATATGTGATTCTTCAGCTTTTGTTTTAGTCTTTGCCTGATGAAGAGACCTGCGTAGTCTCGAAAGCTTGCAATTTGTTACCATCTTTTCAGTTAGCCATTAAAAGGTATCAACCACTGAGGACTCTCAAGTCTAAATATTTTTCTATCTACTGGCTAACACGGTACGAAGATACACATCTTTCCTATAAGTAAAGAGAAAAATATTTAGACTTGAGAGTCCTCAGTGGTTGATACCTTTTAATGGCTAACTGAAAAGATGGTAACAAATTGCAAGCTTTCGAGACTACTCAGGTCTCTTCATCAGGCAAAGACTAAAACAAAAACTGAAGAATCACATATTTATATACACAACAGGACACAGGAATAGTGCAATAGGTAAGACAAGTGAGTGAAGCAGAACTGTCATTATGGCAAAGGGATGAACATAAATATTGGAACAGTTCATAGATAAGGAGAGAAAGTTTTATTGCCCTCTGATTGGGATCTGGTGTTGTGTTTTGATGCCCTAGAAGGTCAGAGACGCAGATTCCTTAATTGATATAGAATGACATGAATCCGTGTGATATATTCATTCCAGCACTAAGAGTGTCAAAGGTCATCATAAGTATCAACCACTGAGGACTCTCAAGTCTAAATATTTTTCTATCTACTGGCTAACACGGTACGAAGATACACATCTTTCCTATAAGTAAAGAGATAAATTTTTTAAGGTTATTTTCATAGTTTACACGTTTAAGGGCCCCATAGCTTGATCGCTTTGGTTGTTGATTGAGGGGGCTATTTGGGGCTCATATTGTATGTAGGATGCCAATGTGGGGGTTCATACTGTATATCGGGTGATGTCAGCATACTTAATTTATTTCAGCCTAATGGTGCAGTCTTAACAACAGTCACGATATCTCATGTGGAACCTTGGGAAAATTAATCTCCCACCCCTGCTCTATTATGTATAGCGCTATGTTATGTAAGGGAAAAACTTGCTACGCGTGCCACTGTCTCTGTCATTTTCCATCTACAGATGTGCACCAGAGCACCTGTATGTTACTCACATGACCTATCACATGATCTATCAAAGGGGATCATGTGACATGTCATGTGACGTGATACATCAGGTACCTAGTGACGGTCCACGTACCTTTTAAACTGCCTGGGGCCCTGGCTACTTTTAATCCTCCCCTGTTCACTATCACCATTAGGAAAGGTCAGGTGATGCAAATTTCCCAGCTTTACAAAAACGCAGCCTCCTCTAACCTCTAACCTTGTGCCAAAAAACGGCAGCCATGCATGCAGCTGCCTAGCATTCTGAAAATAAAACTGATGAAGGCCCACAAAGCAGGAAAAGGCTACAAGAAGATAGCAACGTTTTTTCAAGTTGCCCTTTCGTCAGTTCGAAATGTAATTAAGAAATGGCAGTTAATTGAAATAGTGGAAGTCAACATAAGATCTGAAAGACCAAGCAAAATTTTAGCGAGAACTGCTCATAGAATTGCTAGAGAGGCAAATCAGAACCCCTACTTGACTGCAAAAGAACTTTAGAAAGATTTAGCAGATGCTAGAATTGTGGTACATTATTCTACTGTTCAGAGACACCAGCACAAATTTGGCCTTCATGGAAAAGTCATCAGAAGAAAACCTATCTGAACATCTAAACAAGCTTGATAAATTTTGGAAACAAGTCTTGTAGACCGAGGTTAAATTAGAACTCTTTGGCCACAATAATCAAAGGTATCTGTGGAGAAAAATGGGCACAGAATTTCAGGAAAAGAACATCTCGTCAGTAGTGTTGAGCGATACGATACTGCAAATATCGGGTATCGGCCGATATTAGCTCTATCGGCCTTTCGATAATTCGTTTCGATATTTTCGTCTTATCGGATACCGGAATCGGAAGTTCCCATAATTCTTTGCGAGGCAATGTGATTTTAGTCAGCCAATGAGGAATCCTAAGAAGTGTGGGCACATCCTGTACTGCTGCGGTCATGTTAACTAATGGCATGGCTGTGATTGGATGCTGAAATGATGTCAGAATGCACTATAAAAGGCGCCGCCGCCATTTTAGCGTCACTGTGCTGTGAATTCAGTAAGGGACAGAACGCTGCTGTGCTGACTCTGAGGGACAGTTAGAGATTGCGATTTAGTGTACTGTGCTGTAGGCAGGCTAGCACCAACCGCTGTGTAAAGCTTCCTTTTGCCTGCAGTGTTGTTTTAACAGCTCTGCAAGGTGTGTGTGAGTGCAGGTGATGCTGCAGTTTGCTCTGCATGCAACGCTGTCTGTAGGCATCTGCACATGTCACTCACAGACTCTTTTTTTTTTCCTTCAGTGTAATTCTTGCAGCTCCATGCAATTTAACTATTAGTGTGACGCGCTTCCATCCGTATCCAATACATTGGTTGCAAACACTATAGAAGTAGACAAAGGAGTAGCCTTTCACAGATTGTGAACAGTTGTGTTTCAGTGTTCATTTCAGTCTGTGTTTTTTATTTTTTGAGTGCACATCACGCTCCAGTCACTTGTTCAAGCACTGCTGCTTGTACTCTGCTGAGCGTGTCTCAGTGGCTCATCCTTTTCATTTATCTCCAATTGGTTCTGCTCCATTCCATTTAAAATATAATCTATTAGTGTGACGCGCTTCCATCCGTATACAATACATTGGTTGCAAACACTATAGAAGTAGACAAAGGAGTAGCCTTTCACAGATTGTGAACAGTTGTGTTTCAGTGTTCACTTCAGTCTGTGTTTTTTATTTTTTGAGTGCACATCACGCTCCAGTTACTTGTTCAAGCACTGCTGCTTGTACTCTGCTGAGCGTGTCTCAGTGCTCATCCTTTTCATTTATCTCCAATTGGTTCTGCTCCATTCCATTTAAAATATAATCTATTAGTGTGACGCGCTTCCATCCGTATACAATACATTGGTTGCAAACACTATAGAAGTAGACAAAGGAGTAGCCTTTCACAGATTGTGAACAGTTGTGTTTCAGTGTTCACTTCAGTCTCTGCGTAATAACCACACTTAGGCCTTATAACTTTTCTGACTTTCTTTATCAATCTACCAAGATGAAGAAGTCAGTGAGTAAGGCACGTGGTCGTGGCCGTGGAGTTTCAGCAGGGAGAGGACGTGGGGATTCTGTGGCTGCTGCCGCCCTCAGTGACACAGCATCCACCAGTTTTACCCATGAGCGTTCCTTTATGCGCACTTTGGTAGGAGCTCGGCGTGCCCCCCTGCTGCTGGAAGAACAAATTGAAGCCGTTGTTGGTTGGATGGCAGCCAATGCATCGACTTCAATTCCTTCCACCTCCTCTCAGGAACACAACACTGTTGAGCAACCATCTGTCTGTTCACCGCCTGTCAAATTGCCCAGGCAGTCAGAGAGTTCTGTACAGGAGCCAGCTGAGTCTCTGCTTCTGTTCTCAGAATCTGTTGGCTCGCAAACATGGGCACAGGCAAGCAGCATTCTGCAATTTGAAGAAGAGGGAGTATGCAGTGATGCGCAACAGCTGTGTCTCTCTCAATCTGAAGAGGCGGGTGAGCCAGTGCCGATGGACAGCACACCGCAGAACGCATCTTATGATGATGATGAGACTCAGGTGCCAGGTTTTGTGGAGCATGGTGCTGCCCAGACCATCCAACAGCAGCAGGTGTTGGAAGAGGGTAGTGGAGATGATGAAGTCCGAGACCCAACATGGCGTGAGCAACAGGAAGGTGGTGGGAGCAGCTCTGAGGAAGAGATTGTCCCAACGGTACAAAGAGGAGGGAGAGGTAGGCTGCAGACTCGCTTGCCTGTAGCCTCCAGTTTGGCACCTGTTGGGAGCAGTTCTCTTAGAACTGTCAAAATTGGCGCTCCCATGACTTGCACTGCGTGGTCCTTTTTTGACAGACTTGTACATGATATTTGCTATGTTCAATGCAAGCTGTGTAAGCAAAAAGTTAAAAGAGGTAAAAATATCAGGAACCTGAATACCACAAATATGTGGAAACATGTACGGACAAAGCACGTAGCTGAGTTCCAAAGACACACAGGAGATGTAGGCCAACCTACAGCAGCACCTACATCTTTAGGTCATGTTCGAGCCTCTACCTCCAGCTCTCACACACCTGGTTCGGCTTCCTCACAGGATCTCCATGGAAGAACCTCGGTCACTGTTGTCCATAGACAAACTGTTATTCCACCCACTGCAGCAAGTTCACAGTCATCGTCACACTCCCAGAACAAAAAACAGCCATCGGTAACACAGGCATGGGATAAAAGACGGCCATACTCGGCAAACCATCCACGAGCACAGGCTCTGAATGCTGGCCTTGCAAAACTCCTGTCCCTTGAAATGCTGTCATTCAGGCTGGTGGAGACTGACAGTTTCAGGAACTTTATGGCATTGGCAGTCCCACAATATAATGTGCCAAGCCGATTTTATTTCAGCAGGCAAGCTGTCCCTGCTCTGCAAAAACATGTCGAGGGAAACATTAAACTTGCGCTACTAAACGCCGTCAGTAGCAGGGTCCACCTGACCACCGATGCGTGGACCAGTACCCATGGCCAGGGACGATACCTTTCCCTCACTGCCCATTGGGTCAATGTTGTGGAGCCGGGTACAGATCTTGCCAGTGGCGCTGTACGTGTTCTGCCAACTCCAAGGATTGCAGGAATCCAGTCTGTGCACATTGATTCCTCCTCCTACTCCAGTTCCTCAGAATCATCGCTGCACGAGCCGTCACGGTATACCTCCACATGGACCCGTGAACGCTTACCTGTTGCGACCGATATGAGTACAGCCGTGGCCAAATGTCAACAGGCCGTACTGAAATTAATTCCCATGGGGAATCGAAGCCACACAGCGCAGGAGCTCTGGGATGCCATCAAGCAGGAGAGCGACGTGTGGTTTTTGTCAGCTAATCTCCAGCCAGGCTTGGTAGTGTGTGACAATGGCCGAAATCTGGTGGCAGCTCTGGGCCTTGGCAACCTCACTCACATACCATGTCTGGCACATGTGCTCAACTTGGTCGTGCAGAGTTTTTAGAGGGACTATCCGGATCTTGATGCACTGCTGCACAAGGTCCGCCTAGAGTGCGCTCACTTGCGACGTTCCAGCATGGCCAGATCGCGCATTGCAGCTCTGCAAGTCAGATTTCGCCTTCCTGAACATCGCATCATATGTGACGTACCCACCAGGTGGAATTCCACGTTACATATGTTGGAGCGGTTGTGTGAGCAGCAGCCAGCAGTAATGGAGTATCAGCTGCAACAGGCGCAATCAACTCGCAATTTGCGCCGTTCACACTTCACCACTACTGAGTGGGCTTCTATGAAGGACATCTGCGACGTTTTGCGTGCGTTTGATGTCTCAACGCGGATGGCGAGTGCAGATGATGCACTAGTCAGCATGACTGTCCCCCTTATCTGCCTGCTTCAGAAATCACTGAAAGCACTAAAGAAGAGGTTTTGGAAGAGGTGGAGGATGAGGAGTCACAAATTCAATTACCTTCAGGACAGTCAGCGCAACGTGGTTCCTCACAAAGGGCTGGGCAGGGTTCACTTTGTGAGGAGGATGAGGAGGAGGAGGAGTCAATGGAGGAGGAAGAAATCCCTACAGAGGGAGGTACACAACGCTGTAGTCAGTATGTAGAGCGAGGGTGGGGTGATGCAGAGGAGACAGAGATGACGCCTCTTCCAGAGGACAGCCTTTGTTGGCCAGTTGGGAGTCTGCAGCACATGGTTGATTTCATGCTTCAGTGCCTGAGAAACGACCGCCGCATGCCCACATTCTCAGCACGTCAGATTATTGGGTGTACACCCTCCTAGACCCTCGCTACCGGGACAACTTACAAACGCTCATCACACCGGTGAACCGGGACCGTAAAATGCAGGAGTACCAAGACACACTGGTGCAATCCATACTGTTGTACATTCCAGCCGAGAGAGCTGCTGCTGCTGCTACTGCTTTACAAAGCAGCTCTGTGCGTCGAGGCAGTGTAGACACCTCTACAACAAGAGGGAGCAGAAGCAGCGCCTCTGCACAGGGCAAGAACTGTATGTTACAAATGTGGCAAAGTTTTGTGACAGCGCCAGCAAGGTCTACACCATCCGAGACGGCTCCAGTCACCAGGAAGAAACGTTTCCGTAAGATGGTGACAGACTACTTGGCTTTCCCTCTAAGTGTACTCCCAGATGCCTCTTCCCCTTTCAAATTTTGGGTCTCTAAGTTGGATACATGGCCAGAGCTTAGCCAGTATGCATTGGAGGTGCTGGCTTGCCCTGCTGCCAGTGTATTATCTCAGCGTGTCTTTAGTGCTGCAGGTGGTGTAGTAACAGACCGTCGCATGCGACTATCCTCAGAGAATGTAGACCGGCTTACTTTTCTGAAAATGAACAAGGCATGGATCTCACCTGAATTTGCCTGTCCGTTTTCAGATTAAATAACTGTTTGGCAACGTTTTCCATGTCTCCTGTTATGTTCATCTTTCTACCACCTGAACTCTACTCCCTGGGCTACAACAGCGCCATTTGTTGCTCGTAAGTAATTGGCAGGGGTACTGACTCCTGGCCAGCCTGGTTACAGCACGACAGCTGTTTCCTGGCAGTGTGAACGTCAATTATCCTCCAATAAGTTGTGCTGTCGTGTTGCATTCGGGTTAGCCGACTCTATGGTGCCTGCAGTTTAGGTGATTCCTATGTGTGCTGTGGGATATGTAAATAAAGGCGGTTTCCATTGTGACAATAGAATAAGCACCCACTGTAGGACTGTGTGATTCGGTAACTGCGGACGGCTTGCGTCCTGTCAACTTACATTTTCATGGGTGCGTTCTTCTACCCGTCCGGGGTCCAGTACCGTCAAGTGGTTCTCCCCAGTGCCTTTGGCCTAGGTGCCTCCATCTCCGTATCCGAGTTCCAGCAACGTCTGCTGGTCCTTGGTAGTGCTTTGGAGCACAGTTACCTCCTGCTTAGTAACCGTGTCACAGTAACGTCAGCTGGTACTCGGTTGTGACATTGCCTCTTTTCCTTCTGCTACCCGTCCGGGGTCCAGTACCGTCAAGTGGTTCTCCCCAGTGCCTTTGGCCTAGGTGCCTCCATCTCCGTATCCGAGTTCCAGCAACGTCTGCTGGTCCTTGGTAGTGCTTTGGAGCACAGGTACCGCCTGCTTAGTAACCGTGTCACAGTAACGTCAGCTGGTACTCGGTTGTGACATTGCCTCTTTTCCTTCTGCTACCCGTCCGGGGTCCAGTACCGTCAAGTGGTTCTCCCCAGTGCCTTTGGCCTAGGTGCCTCCATCTCCGTATCCGAGTTCCAGCAACGTTTGCTGGTCCTTGGTAGTGCTTTGGAGCACAGGTACCTCCTGCTTAGTAACCGTGTCACAGTAACGTCAGCTGGTACTCGGTTGTGACATTGCCTCTTTTCCTTCTGCTACCCGTCCGGGGTCCAGTACCGTCAGTGGTTCTCCTACGTGCCTTTGGCCTGGTGCTCCATCTCGTATCCGAGTTCCAGCACGTCTGCTGGTCCTTGGTAGTGCTTTGGAGCACAGTTACCTCTGCTTAGTAACCGTGTCACAGAAGTCAGCTGGTACTCAGTTGTGACATTGCCTCTTTTCCTTCTGCTACCCGTCCGGGGTCCAGCACAGTCAGCTGGTCCTCGTTACTTCCATTGTCTCTTGCTCCATCTGATACCCGTCAGGGTTCCAGTAACGTCAGCTGTTTCTCGGAAATTAGACGACCTTAAAGACCACCCAGAAGAAGATGACGACAACAAGGACGACGAGCATGAAGCCAACCAGCCTGAACACCATCACAAAGAAAAAATAAAAGATTACCCAGAAGAAGATCACCAACAGGACAAAGAAGGTTAAGACAAACTACAAGATACAGAACAAGAGACAGAAGAACAATAAGCAAAAGATCAAAAAGCAGAAGAACATGAAGTATAAGACCAAAATGAAGAGCAAAATATATGCTCTAAATTCTAAGCAGAAGAAGACTAAGCAGTGTATGGGGGTGAGTCCGTTCCTCCTCGTGGTGCCCCTGGAAAATGCCTGCTGCTGCAGGCTAAACTGAACACGGACAAATACTGTTGTAATTTAAATCTTTTGTGACAGCAAGAACGGAAGGATTAACAATTCATACTTTTGCAGATTACAAGTACAGGAATCTCTGTCACAAATAAGAATATGATGAAGATATGAACAATGTGAGTAATGTAAACAAAAACATGAATAGCAAGAAGTTTAAGAAGAAGATTAAGAAGGTGAAGATGAAGAATAATTTGATGAGAAAGATGATGCTGCTGAAGATTATGAAGGAGAAAGTGTGGCACTGGCAAAAGTTAAAAAGGTGAAGAGCATGGAAGTTGTGAAACATACATATTTGCCAAAATAGAAAAAAGGTTAACAACATTGTCAATTTGTTAGTCAATCCAAACGTATTTCCAAAAAAATATATATTAATGCTATTCCAATGCATTGGGTTAAACATGTATGCCTTTATTGTCTCCTCAACCTCCCCCAATACATTCTACATTAGTCTTTGTTGTTTTCCTTCATGTACAATTAACCAACAAGGCAAGAATGTTTTTTTTTAATGTCGATATTTGGTTCCCATAGACTTACATGGGACTTCCGGTATCGGAATCGGATATCGACGATATTTAGTGCTATCGGCGATACCATTCCGATCCGATATTTTTAGATATCGAGCAGTATCGCTCAACACTACTCGTCAGCTATTAACCATGGGGGTGGATCAATCATGCTTTGGGGTTGTGTTACAGCCAATGGCACAGTGAACATTTCACGGGTAGAGGGAAGAATGGATTCAATGAAATTTTAACTAATTCTGATGCAAACATAGCACCAGCTGTAAAAAAGTTGAAGTTGAAAAGAGGATGGATTCTACAAATGGATAATGATCCTAAACACACGTCAAAATCCACAATAAACTATCTTAAAAAAGTCCAAGCTGAAGGTTTTACAATGGCCCTCAAAGTCACCTGATATGATCATCATTGAAAATCTGTGGCTAGACCTCAAAATAGCAGTGCATGCAAGATAACCCAAGAATCTCTCAGAACTGGAAGAATTTTCCAAGGAAGTATGGATGAAAATCTCTCAAAGAAGAAATGAAAGACTCTTGGCGGCTACAAAAAGCATTTACAAGCTGTCATACTATCAAAAGGGGGTGCTATTAGATGCTAACTATATACAGGGGTTGGACATAATAATGGAAACACCTGGAAACATCAACAAAAGTTACTTTAATATGGTGTAGGTCCACCTTTTGTGGCGATTACAGCCTCAATTCTCCGAGGTATGGATTTATACAAGGTGTGAATTGTTTCCAAAGGAATTTTAGCCCATTCTTCAGTGAAAACACCCTCCAGTTCTTTCAGCGAAGATGGCGGCGGAAATCGACATCTAACTTAACACTAGGACTACTGGACTCGTGACCCCGCCTAGAACTACTGAAAGGAGTCATTTTGACTCCTTGCTTGTTTTCGTTTATTTTTAGAGTTTCATTTGTGGATATTATTAATAATTATATTTTTTGTAATGTATTATTATTGTGAGATCCAACAGTAATGCTTTTGATTGTTTTTTTTCTGCTTTTCTTATTTTTCTACAGAAAATAACAATAATTATAATAGACGTTTTTCAAACATTTTTTTTTTATTCAAGTGCACACATATAAACAACAACTGAAGAACAAAAAGCAGAGAAAATGTAGGTGGAGGAGCATAAAAATGAAAATATGGCGCAGAATTCACCTTCTAAACATTTGGTGTTTCGCATTTTAGGCATTGCCTTTGATTTATGGCAGTACATTGCCCACACAAAGACTTACCACAAGTCTTAGAATTGCCGACAGATCTATTTTTCTTGCACTTTTCTTTGATCTGGCAAAATTTTGTTTGAACCATCACTTCTGAGCATGTAGAAACTTGGGACGTGGAACCCTTTTCCCTATCTGTGACATAAGGACCACTCAACTCTCTCACAAGCGTTTGCAAAAATGCCTTGCGTGACATTTTTTGGTGGGTTATCTCATTGAATATTATCCATGCATTTATACCCGCAAAGTCTAAGGCATTTTCAAATGCATGAACAGGCCATCTCCTTGTGCATGTTTGTGTGGTATATTTTCGTGCCATCTGATCCACTACATCTACTCCATATTTTGTTTCATTGTAAAACTTTACCGTTTCTGGAGTTTTTTTAGCGGAATCAGACGCAACAACAACACTCTGGATGGACGGAACTCAAAATGACAACATTTTGTTGGGCTTTCCTTGATATACTGTAAGTGTAAAATTGTCTTCATTTCTAAACACTTTAGTGTTGTACAATTCCTCTTTCATGGATTTTATTTCTTTAGGCACTTCTCGCCTTATCTTGTTCAGTGTTCCCACGATGGTTGTTCCTTTGCTTTTTAGCTGTTTAGCTAATTTTACTGAAGTAAAATAATTATCGGTTGTAACATTGCGACCTTTTTTCAAAAACGGGTCCAATAACTTCATTACCACATGGTCAGCTAAACGGTCCTCAGCACGGCATGTGTCATCTTTGCCTAGATAAGGGAAGCCATTTGCCAGATATTTGCTCTCCTTATCAACAGCTAGCCAATATTTGTGGCCATATTTATCTGGTTTGGAAGGCATGTACTGCGTGAATGGACACCTAGTTTTGCTTGGGAAAAGTTGCTCATCCACCGTTATGTATGGGCCAGGTTTGTAACACGCAATACAATTTTCAATAAACCTGTCCCACACAGTAGAAAATAGAGCAAACTTGTCCGTTTGCAGTCTCTCCGATCGAGTAGATTTCTCATCAAATCTGAGAAACCTCATAATTTCAACAAAGCGGTCCCTAGTAGTGTTGAGCGATACGATACCGCAAGTATCGGGTATCGGCCGATATTAGCTCTATCGGCCTTTCGATACTTAGTTCCGATATTTTCGTCTTATCGGATACCGGAATCGGGATTGTCACTGTCACTGTCAGTGTCCGTCGGTCGGGACTGTCAGTGTCCGTCGGTCGGGTCTGTCAGGAGTCAGCGGCACTTACCTGGCAGAAGATCTCCGGCGGTCACGGGCTGGACTGCTTCATGGCCGCCATCATCTTTCCCCGGCGGTCACATGCAGTTTTCTCGCGATAACTGCAGTGACTGCTGGGTAATCCCGGCCGTAAAGCAGTCAGTCCGATGACGTCACCGCCGGGGAAGCAGGTAATCAGCTGTGCTGCGTTGCGATGACAGGCTCTGCCTGTCATTGCGATGTAGCAGAGCTGGATCACCGTGGGACAGTCGTTACTATGGACTGCGTCGGACAGGTGGTATACTGTTGGTTTGTTTTTTTCTTTTTTTACAGGAGATCGATGGCGTCGCAGGAATGAGTGTATAATAAAATTAATGAAAACTGTGTTGTCTCTTTTATTTCATTAAAAGACTTTTTTCTTGCTTTGTCTTTTTTTTATACATTTAATAACTTTGGGATTAATAATGGATCGGTGTCTTATTGACACCTCTCCATTATTAACCGGGCTTATTGTCACTGTGCAATCAACGGTGACATTAACCCCTTATTACCCCACTTGCCACCGCTACAGGGCAGTGGGAAGAGCCGGGTAAAGTGCCACAATTGGCACATCTTTTGATGCGCCAAATGTGGAGCTGCTGTAGCCTGGTATTATCAGGCTGTTGAGGGCCAAAATCCATGGGCCTTGACAGTCTTTTAATACCAGGCCGCAGCAGTCTGCATTTTACTTGGCTGGTTAACAAAAATAGGGGGACCCCTACGCCGTTTTTTTTTCGAGGGGATCCCCTATTTTTGTTAACCAGCCAAGCTAAGCAGACTGCTGTGGCCTGGTATTATCAGGCTTGCAAGGTCCATGGATATTGGATCCTTACCAGCCTGAAAAACCAGGCCTCAGTAGTCTGCTTCATCTGGCTGGTTAACAAAAATAGGGGGGACCCCACGCCAATTTTTTTCGAGGGGATCCCCTATTTTTGTTAATCAGCCAAGATATGCAGACTGCTGTGGCCTGGTATTATCAGGCTGGCAAGGTCCATGGATCTTGGCTCCTTAACAGCCTGAAAATCCAGGCCTCAGCGGTCTGCTTCATCTGGCTGGTTAACAAAAATAGGGGGGACCCCACGCCATTTTTTATTCGAAGGGAACCCCTATTTTTGTTAATCAGTTCCTCTGACGTCACTGATTGTGTCCCTGGCTGACCTGAAGTGAAAGTGGAAAGCAATCAATTAAGCTTTCCACTTCCTCTCCTGTCAGCCAGGAGAGGAACTCATTCATTTGGGGGTTTACTGTGAGGCTGCAGCATTAGCTGCGGTCCCTGCAGTAAACATTAACCCTTTCTGAAGGATTACACCGTGGGACCTGACTGTGCATGGGATAGGTAAGAATAATTTTGCTTTTTTATTTTATTTTTATTACAGGAATTGTTTTTTGCAGTAAAATAAAAGATGGTCAAAAACATGTGTCTTTATTTCATTAAAATGATTTTTAATTAAAGTGTGTGTGTTTTATTTTTATTTCATGCAATATGATTAATAATTGATAGTTGTCTAATTGACAGCTCTCAATTATTAACCTGGCTTAAGGTCACCTTTCAATAGCAAGGTGGCTTTAACCCCATATTAACCCATTCGCCACCGCTACAGGGCAATGGGAATAGACGGGCAAAGTGCCAGAAAGGGCGAATCTAATTATAGATTTGTCTTTTCTGGGGTGTCTGGGGGCAGATGTTAGTAGCCAGCGGGGGCCAAAAATAATGGTCCCTCTCTGGGCTATTATTATCTGCCCCCATTCGCTGGCTTTGTCTGTCTGTGTCATGGGTGTATCGCCACGAGGATCGTCACGATTACACACTCTGACTTCTCACAGCTGAGTTGCTGTTTCTTTGTGTTTGGTAATGAGGGAGTTAATTTTACCTAGCTCTTTGCTAAAGGTACTGCCACACTAAACAATCCCGCTAGCGATCACGATAACGACGCATACTAATGCGATCGCTAGCGGGATTGTTTCTATATCGCTAAGTGCGGCCACATTTAGCGATATAGTTAACGACGCTATCGCCGTTAGCGATCTTCTTAACGACTTTAGCGGTACAAAAGTACCGCTAAATCGCTAAGAAAAGGTGCCACACTAGCGATATATACTTACCCAGCGGGAGCGCCGACGAGAAAATAGGGTCCGGAACGATTCCAGCGACGAGCGAGATCACAGCAGGAAGCTCGTCGCTGGCAGATGCCGCACTGAACAACATCGCTAACGGGATCGCTAAATAGTGAAGTTTTTTAGCGATCCCGTTAGCGATATTGTTCAGTGTGGCATACCTTTAAGACTAGGTCCAGCCTCGCCCGGCTGCTTTTGATTATGTTCTAATTAGATTCCTTCATATACCTGCCAGTCTGCTTGTTAGAGGCCGGTGAAAGCATTCATGTAGTCTAGCAGACTGGATCGGTTCTGAGAATACTTAAGCTAAGAGCTCCTTAGTTGTTTTTACTCTTACAGCTTATAGTTTATCTCTGAGACCTTAGGTGTTCCTACTGTGTGTGAGTGTTGTATGTAAGACTTTATTTACTTTATTTCTTGTCTTTCTTGTATGTCTTTCTGTTCATTAACCGTTACCTGTTCATTCCCTTTGGTGGTAATCAGGGTCCTTCTTAGGACTAGATTACAGTTGGCAGGGATTGATAGGAGACAGGGTTACGCTGGTGGCCTGGACCTCTGTACCTTTAACAGTACCTCCAGGTAGAGGGATTAGTTAGGACCCCAGTTTAGGGTCAGCATAGACCCCGGTCACCCTCTAGCCGGAGACAGCGTATAACGGATTCCGTATTGACCCACTGGACATTCTGTCAGGTAATTCTATGTTATCATATACCTATGCGCATGTTATATAGTATGTTGCCCTTTTGATATAGATTACTGACATCACATATATATATAGCTGCTATACAGCGTGACATTTTCACCGGCCCATACTAAAGATTCTCCCCAGCTGTCATGGATCCAGTAGCCCAGCTGGCCCGGCAGTTGCAGGGGTTGTCCATGGAGTTTGCAGACATTAAGTCCAAGGTTTTGTCCCCCCCGGAGCAAACCAGATCTGAACCTAAGGTTGCTCTCCCGGACAGGTTCACTGGTGGGCGGGACAAATTTTTTACTTTCCGGGAGGCATGTAAATTGTACTTTCGGCTGCGGCCTCGGTCATCTGGGAGTGAAGAGCAGAGGGTGGGAATTGTTATCTCGCTCTTACAAGGGGACCCTCAATCTTGGGCGTTCTCTATTCCTCCAGGCTCCCCAGATCTCCAGTCAGTGGATCGATTTTTTACTGCCCTGGGTCTAGTATATGATGATCCGGATCGAGTTTCCCTTGCTGAAACAAAGTTACGTAAAATACGGCAAGGAAATCGTCCAGCGGAGGAATATTCTTCTGAGTTCCGTAGATGGGCAACAGATACTCAGTGGAATGACCCAGCTCTTAGGAGCCAGTTTTGTCAAGGGTTGTCTGACAAATTAAAAGATGTGTTGGCTCAGTATGATTCTCCTCCATCACTGGAGGCTGCTATGGCCCTCGCTATTCGCATTTATAGACAAATTCGGGGAAGACGCGAGGTAACTCCGCCTCCCATGATGACTCCACCTACTACTAAAGTCCCTTATACTGAGGTTCCCCTGGTCTGTTCTGAGGAACCCATGCAGTTGGGAGGGACATCTTTTTGTAGGAGGGAATCGGCGGTGCGCCACAAGACTACAAGGTGTTTCTTTTGCGGGAGAGAGGGACATTTTGTTGGGGGGTGTCCATCCCGGGCCTCTTTGAGCAAAGGAGTTAACCTGGGAGTGTGTATTTCGTCCCCAAATCCCTCTCAGTTTCTCGTGCCTGCGGAGGTGGTGATTGGTACTAGAACTGAGAGGATTTCTGTTTTTCTTGATAGTGGGTCCGGGGCTAATCTGGTGGACGCTCGGTTTTCCCAGGTGCATGGTATGCAACTGAGTGTATTGGCCAAACCGGTCCCTATAGTCTCTATTGATTCTAGACCTCCGGTCAAGGTAGCTTGGTACAAGCTGTTCATAACATAGATCTTCGAGTAGGGGCAATACATAAAGAGCAATTGTCTTGTTATGTGTTGGAGGGTCTACCTACTCCTATTGTGTTGGGACTTCCTTGGTTGGCTAAACATAACCCAGTGATTGATTGGCAATCCAGAAAGATAAGCCAGTGGGGTGAATTTTGCAGGAATAACTGCATGAGCACGGTCATCGGTGCGGTTGTGCCTAGGACTTTGTCTCCTTTTTTGGAGGACTTTGGGGAGATGTTCTCAGAGGAGGGATGTAAAGAGTTACCTCCTCATCGCGCATATGACTGCTCAATAAAGTTGCTTCCTGATGCCTTATCTCGTACTTTCCCAGGGGCCGGGAAGACGGATGATCCGGTTCCTATTCCTCAGGAGGGAGTTGTAGTGTCAGCTGTATGCTCTGAGCTTGAGGGGGAGGTATTGGGGGCTCAGGGGGACGCCCCTGTGGGACTTCCAGGGAGACTGATAGTTCCAGATCGGTTAAGACTGAAGGTTACGGGGAACCGTTACAAACGGATGGCTGATAGGGGGAGAGTTTCTGGTCTAGATCTGAAGGTGAACGATCTGGTTTGGTTGTCTACCAGGAATATAAAACTTAAAGTTTCCTCCTGGAGGTTGGGTCCCAGATTCATCGGGCCGTACAGGATCAGTTCCATAATTAATCCTGTGGCATTTCGTCTGGACCTCCCTCCTACGTTTAAAATTCATAATGTGTTTCACAAATCATTACTTAAAAAGTATGTGGCACCAGTCATACCGTCACCTCTACCTCCTCCTTCAGTGGTGGTCAATGATAACGTGGAATTTCAGGGGTCGAAAATCATTGACTCACGTCTCAGTCGCCGATCCCTTCAGTACTTGGTTCATTGGAGGGGGTATGGTCCTGAGGAGAGGACGTGGGTCCCTGCGTCTGATGTTAACGCAGATCGATTGGTTCGGACCTTTCACACAACTCACCCGGGCAGACCTGGCCCTGAGGGTCCGGAGTCCCCTCGTAGAGGGGGGGGTACTGTCATGGGTGTATCGCCACGAGGATCGTCGCGATTACACACTCTGACTTCTCACAGCTGAGTTGCTGTTTCTTTGTGTTTGGTAATGAGGGAGTTAATTTTACCTAGCTCTTTGCTAAGACTAGGTCCAGCCTCGCCCGGCTGCTTTTGATTATGTTCTAATTAGATTCTTTCATATACCTACCAGTCTGCTTGTTAGAGGCCGGTGAAAGCATTCATGTAGTCTAGCAGACTGGATTGGTTCTGAGAATACTTAAGCTAAGAGCTCCTTAGTTGTTTTTACTCTTACAGCTTATAGTTTATCTCTGAGACCTTAGGTGTTCCTACTGTGTGTGAGTGTTGTATGTAAGACTTTATTTACTTTATTTCTTGTCTTTCTTGTATGTCTTTCTGTTCATTAACCGTTACCTGTTCATTCCCTTTGGTGGTAATCAGGGTCCTTCTTAGGACTAGATTACAGTTGGCAGGGATTGATAGGAGACAGGGTTTACGCTGGTGGCCTGGACCTCTGTACCTTTAACAGTACCTCCAGGTAGAGGATTAGTTAGGACCCCAGTTTAGGGTCAGCATAGACCCCGGTCACCCTCTAGCCGGAGACAGCGTATAACGGATTCTGTATTGACCCACTGGACATTCTGTCAGGTAATTCTATGTTATCATATACCTATGCGCATGTTATATAGTATGTTGCCCTTTTGATATAGATTACTGACATCACATATATATATATCTGCTATACAGCGTGACAGTCTGGTTGCGAAAATAGGGCGGGAGCCCACGCATTTTTTTTTAAACAATTTTACACCTCATATATATATATATACATGTCATTGAATTTGTGACACATATATATATATTTATATTTATAGTTCATACACTTCTACATAGTATAATAGCCACTAATTCAATTGACGGCTTTTGTGAAAATGCAGAACCTGACATGAAATGACACTTGGTGTACATAGGGTTAACCATGTCTTTTCATGTCCTTTGCTATCTGATTTGCACAAACAATTACATCAGTCTATGTGTGCAAAATTTCACACCTGTAGGGGTTAATTAAAGGTGTAAATTCGTAGCAAAAAAGTCCGTTTTTTTTACAACGAATTTACACCTTTAATTAACCCCTACAGGTGTGAAATTTTGCACACATAGACTGATGTAATTGTTTGTGCAAATCAGATTGCAAACGACATGAAAAGACATTGTTAACCCTATGTACACCAAGTGTCATTTCATGTCGGGTGCTTCTGTCTTTTCACAGAAGCCGGCTTTACCCGGCAATTGAATCAGAGGATATTTTACTATGTAGAAGTGTATAAACTATACATATATGTATATATATATGTCACAATGACATGTATATATATATATATATATATATGTATTCTATGTGTGTATATTTAGTGTTTACAAGGAAATAAAGTTTTTTTTAGTTGCGATATTTTGTTCCCATAGACTTACATGGGACTTCCGGTATCGGAATCGGATATCGACGATATTTAGTGATATCGGCGATACCATTCCGATCCGATATTTTTAGATATCGAGCAGTATCGCTCAACACTAGTCCCTAGACATTGTCGCTTTGCAAAACGGTATTCCCCAGTCATTACACCAAATACTGCTAATCGAGTGACGGTTCGTGCCAGATATTCCACGAGCATAGAATATCGCAATGAATGCATCTAGCTCCTCATCAGATAGAGTAAACTGTAAATTATTGTTCCTGCATGCTTCTGCAAGCGTACAGTTCTTTATATGTGTCAATATATATGAATCAAAAATTAGCATAAGATAAGAGCCTAGAGTAAACAAGCTATTTTGTTCAGCATTACACAGTAATACAAGCAGGTAAAACACAAGGAAAATGTGAAAAGTTGACATGTAAATTGAACTACATCTATATGAACATCAGGGTAAATAAGACAGAGTGAAAAAATTATGCACAAAACTTTATAGCAACATTTAGTGACAAAAGGACCTCAAAATATAGTAGGGAGTCAAAATGACTCCCTTCAGTAGTTCTTGGTAAATTTTGAAAAAAACGCGCAAATTTTTCACCAAAATTATTTATTCTCACAAAATCTTGGGGTAGTTAGGGGGTGCCAAAATGAGATAACGGTCAAACTTCAGTAGTTAGTGTTACCTCCATGCCATATGCTATTATAACAAATTCATCTAGCTGTATGAATTGGTGCATTATCATCCTGAAAGATGGCGTTCCCCTCCGGGAACAGTGCTAGAACCATAGGATGCATTTGGTCGCCCAAAATGCCTAAATAATCGCGGCTGTTAATTCTTCCATGAAGGGATATCATTGGCCTGGGGGATCTCCACAAAATAGCACCCCAGATCATCACAGAACCTCCGCCATGCTTTACGGTTGGGAGAAGGCAGTCTGGATAGAATGCTTCTTTCGGCTGTCTCCAAACGTACACGTGGCCGGAGGTCGGAAATAGGGTAAACGATGATTCGTCTGAGAATATCACATGTTTCCACTGCTCGAGGGACAATGCTGGAGGGTTCTTCACCACTCTAAACGCTTGGAAACATTTGTCATTGAGAGCAGCAGTTTTCAATTGCAGCTCTTCCGTGGAATCCAGATTTGTTCAGCTCCCGACGAACAGTTTTTTTGGAAACTGGGTTCTGTAGGTGTTCATTGAGCTCAGCAGTGATTTTCGGAGCCGTGGTCTTGCGATCCTCTCTCACAATTCGCTTTGGAGTCCGATGGTCTCTCTCAGTCAACTTTGACTTTCGGCCGGACCTGTGCTGTGCTGCGGACGTTTTTCCTTCTCTTTCAAACGCAGTCATTACTTTGGAGACATACCTCTTGACACGCCAAGCATTCGGGCACTTTCGGTTACACCAGCGCCTGCCATACCAGCACCAACAATTTGGCCTCTTTGAAAATCCAGAGGTCTGCCATTGGTATCAGGTTCTCATCAATGTTCTTACAATTATACAAAACAAACAGTTAATTTACATACACATATCACATAACACAAATAATCAACTACAAAACATTACCATATGTCACGGTTTGCATGTTTATAACATGTTCGAAGATTATGATGCCAAAACGTTAGGTGTTTCCATTATTTTGTCCAACCCCTGTATATTTTTTTTTGCCTAAAATGAAAGGAAATTTGTCAACCTTAACTTTAGGCCTGTTACAAACCACTTCATCTTCAACTTGCTTAACTGCTTACACTTACAGTAATTTTGACAATGGGTGGGGTGCCCAAACGTTTATATGCAACTGTATATTGCAAAATGGATATATGCAAAGGCATATAAACTATGTACAACAATGGGTTATACTTATGTATATTGCAACAGAATATACAGAAGGTATATAAACTACTGTATATACCACAACAGGTTATACAAACTATAAAAGAAGACAAGTTATTTCTCATATTCAATGTAACGGTTACTTTGGTAAACACAGTTTACATTTTGAAAAATGTTACTTTAGGTATTATTCCTGTACAAACTGTGGCATCCTACTTTCCTTTCAGAATGAGAAATCTTGGCACATTGCCAAAACAAGCTCAAAATTACAGCTTTGAAACATTATATGAGAAGTGTATATTCTGAAATGTTCATGGTTTATGATCACCTTAAAATATATTCAATTGTTCCAATATTTGCTCTGGTATCTTTATACTGTCGAATGTACTATCTGAAGCTGTCAACCTCACAGTTTATCCAACTCCTATAACCACTGAGATTTGAGAAACTCTAGACACATCTGCCTCTAAATAACTAAGAAATGAATTTGTGTGCTTTTATATTGGGAATTTCAGTCTAGACAAAAAAGACCTGTTAACAGTTGAAAGGAGATTTTTTTCTTATTCATCTTAACCCTCTCTTGGTGGAAATCAACAGTGCTGTGTTTAAATTGGCATCGACTTCTGGAATACATAATTGCCATACTATCTTTTATCCATTTGAATCACGCCAGACTGATAATTATGGGTGTCTCACTTAAGTAATTTTGGCTGCGTTGAATCAAACAGGAGATACTGGGAGACATGGTGTTACATTTGGAAGAAGGAATAAACAAGACAAAACTCTAATCAATGTCGTAAATTCTAAACAATAATGGAGCGGAATTTGTCAGTGTAAAATATTTGTGTATATGTGTCCTGTGCACATACATATGTAATATATGTATAAAATGCCAAGAGACAGTGAGATGGGAATCAAGACGCCCATGAGCAGTTATCGCAGGATTAAATCATATTGTTCACTGCTTCCATAGCCCATGTCTGCTCTTCAATAATCATTAGTGACAACTTTTCATATGCAATTAGAGCAATGCAACATATTGGAAGTAGCAATCCTAAAAGTCAACATCGAAATTGACTTTTAGGATTACTACTTCTAATAGGTGGCTCTAGAGTTCCTGTTTTCTAACTCTCTAAAGAGGAGATTTGCATATTTAAATTTTCAAGGGACTATTGCATGGCTTATAACTCTCCTTAATAGCTAAATATGAACATACAGTAAAATTGCAATTAAAATAATATATGTCAGACAAAACATGAAGGTCCTTTTTTAATAAATTGGTCTTTTTTTTGGTATGTTCATTATACCATCAGATAAGCTTTTTTGAGCAACTGGATGATTCGCAGGTAAACCATGGCATAATGATTGTTGCATCAGTGTCACAAGGGATAAAGAGATGGTGAGTCGTCTATCATAGGATCAAGAAAACTATTGCAATTTTTAAGGTATGACATCATATGTGCACTTTCTTATGTATGTATAGTTCTTTGGGATAAGTTTGT
Source organism: Oophaga sylvatica (assembly GCA_033576555.1). Classification (NCBI taxonomy): domain Eukaryota; kingdom Metazoa; phylum Chordata; class Amphibia; order Anura; family Dendrobatidae; genus Oophaga; species Oophaga sylvatica. Next base: position 86,766,999 of record JARQOD010000008.1, on the reverse strand, counting down.
TATAGATGTGTTTCTAATACTTGCATATTTAATTATTATTATCCCTTTGTATACAATAACACTTCCGGAGGGATGGAAATTTAATTCCACTTTTCTATGTAATGTCTTTATGGAGCCTGACAAAGACCTCAAGCCATGGTAGCAGCTTAATTGTTAATAAAAGTATTCTATTTGCACACATTGGGATTTGTGGGCTCATGCACAATGTACCTAAGCACTGTACCTAAGCTCTAATTCATCTGTCTTTTTTCCTGGCTTTGCAATTTTTTACAAAGCGTTTATGAGTGTTGGAGTACATCGACTACACTTTCAAAATATTTTAGGCTCAAAAATTTTTTCTGGATTCAGTTAGTCACCCATACAGTTTAGTGCGGTTATTAATACATTACGGTGCTTACCAAAACTCAAAAAAAGTTCTACATTTCTTTCTGGATTCAAATGGTCATTCATACAGTTTAACATGCCTTGTGTAAAATTATGGTGAGACCAAAATTTTAAAAACGGCTTGGCCTGGTACAGTTCACAAAATGTTTTTGTTCCATAAATTGACTAATGCCGTATATACTGTAGAACCTGCTTTGTGTGAAATTTAATTGATTTGTAATAAAAAACAAAATTGGCCTGCTATTGATATAGCAATTTGGTAGCTCAAAAATTGACTATTGTCATATATACTCTAGAACTTTGTATAAAATTTTGTTGGTTTGAAATAAAAATCGAAATTGGCATTCTACAGGTGTAGAAATTTGGTTGTTCAAAAATTGACTATTGTCATTTACACTGTTGAATGCAGTTCTCCAAGAGTTTTGAGGACTCCACAAAGATTATGAATGGTGATGAAACCATCATCAGTTCAATGATCCCGCTTGAGTGCCTATTTAAACAGTCGCTGCTGGCAATTAAACATGTGCACCAGGTGGAGACGGAGCAAGACATGAGACAGGGAGTTACTACCCAGCCCAGCCTCATCTCAACTGCTCAGCACATATTGGGTAACAATGAGGAGGTGGAGGCTGAGGAGGAGGAGCAGGAGCTGGCTGATAGCGCAAAAGAGGCTAGTACCCACACAAGCTTCATTACGTCTCTCCGATATGGATGAGCTGATGAGGGGAATGAATGGGCAGAGATAGTGGAGAAGGAGGAGATGGAGAGTAGTCATCATGGTAGAGACAGGGAAGTGTTGGCTGTAGGAAGCTTGGCATATATAGCAGACTTTATGTACCACTGCCTTTCCTGTGAACCTCGTTTGACATTGATCTTGGCCAAAAAAGAGCACTGGATGTTCACACTGATTAACCCATGCTATAAGGAGAACTTTGCTTCTCTCCTTCCTGAGGCGGAGAGGTATTCTAAGATGGTGCTATACCAAAATTCCAATGTGGAAAATATGTTGAAAAAAGTCCCATCAAACAATCCTAGTGGTAGGAGGCAAGTTTTCTTGCCAAACCAAGGGAGAGAGGCGAGGGAGACACACCAAGTACAGCAGAGGCAAGGCTACACTGTCAAAGCCTGGGCCAATTTCATAGCACCCTCCCAGTGTCCATGCCCTGATGACTGGGTATTATTGACAAAGAGGTAAAAGTTTTTAAAATGGTCAAACAATACCTGGCCGACAAAACCAGCGTACTTCCTAATTCCTCTGCAGCTTTCAGCTATTGTGTCTCAAAGATGGATACCTTGCATGAACTGTCCCTCTATGACTTGGAGGTGTTGTCCTGCTCTGCTGCTAGCATCTTGTATGAGTGGGTTTTTAGTGCCACCGGGGGGGTCATAACAAACAGGCACTTTCGCCTGTCAACCGAAAGTGCTGACAGGTTCACTCTAATATTAATGAATAAAGCTTTGATTAGACCTGACTTTTCCACACCACCAGACCATATGACAGCACCACATAAAGTGTTAAGGTTCAATATTTAAATGAGACCCTCCAGTTGTTGCCTTATAGGGGCTAGGAATGATGGGATGACCTTACTTATAATTTTTTTCCGATCTTTGTACATTGTGCAAAGCATTTATGAGTGTAGAAGTGCCATAACTACACTTTCTTAATTTTTTTTTATGAGCAACTAAAGTTAGAATCATAGAATCATAGAATGGTAGAGTTGGAAGGGACCTCCTGGGCCTTCTGGTCCAACCCCCCGCTCAAAGCAGGATTCTCTAAATCATCCCGGACAGATGTCTGTCCAGCCTCTGTTTGAAGACTTCCATTGAAGGAGAACTCACCACATCTTGTGGCAGCCTGTTCCACTCATTGATCACCCTAACTGTCAAAAAGTTTTTTCTAATATCTAATCTGTGTCTCCTCCCATTCAGTTTCATCCCATTGCTTCTAGTCTTTCCTTGTGCAAATGAGAATAAAGATGATCCTTCTACAATGTGACAGCCCTTGAGATATTTGTAGACAGCTATTAAGTCTCCTCTCAGTCTTCTTTTTTGCAAGCTAAACATTCCCAAATCCTGCAACCGTTCCTCATAGGACATGGTTTGCAGACCGGTCACCATTCTGGTGGCTCTTCTCTGAACTTGCTCCAGTTTGTTGATGTCTTTTTTAAAATGTGGTGCCCAAAACTGAACACAGTATTCCAGATGAGGTCTGACCAAAGAGGAGTAGAGGGCAATAATGACCTCTCGTGATCTAGACTGTATGCTTCTGTTGATACATCCTAGAATTGCATTTGCCTTTTTTGCTGCTGCATCACACTGTTGACTCATGTTAAGTCTGTGATCAATTAGTATACCCAAGTCTTTTTCACATGTGCTGTTACTTAGCCCTATTCCTCCCATTTTGTGTATGCTTTTTTCATTTTTATCGCCCAGATGTAGTACTTTGCATTTTTCCCTGTTAAAATCCATTCTGTTAGTTGCTGCCCACTGCTCCAGTTTATGTATATCTTTTTGAATCCTCTCTCTCTCTTCTCTAGTATTAGCTACCCCTCCTAGCTTTGTGTCATCAGCAAATTTGATCAGTTTACCCTCAATTCCTTCATCTAAATCATTGATAAAGATGTTGAACAATACAGGGCCCAAAACAGAGCCTTGTGGTACCCCACTTGAGACATTCTTCCAACTGGATGTGCAGCCATTTACAACCACTCTTTGGGTCCAATCACTAAGCCAGTTATGAATCCACCTAACAGTTGCCTTGTCCATTCCATACTTAGTCATTTTTTCAATAAGGATTGTGTGAAATACTTTGTCAAATGCTTTGCTGAAGTCAAGATATACTATATCTACAGCATTTCCCTGATCCACCCAGTCAGTGATTCTGTCATAGAAGGAAATTAAGTTAGTCTGACATGACTTATTAGTTACAAACCCATGCTGACTCTGTTTAATCACTTCATTCTTATCCAGGTACTTGCATACATGTTCTTTAATAATTTGTTCAAAGATCTTTCCTGGTATAGAAGTCAGACTCACCGGCCTGTAGTTCCCTGGGTCCACCTTCTTCCCCTTTTTGAAGATAGGAACAACATTTGCTCTTCTCCAGTCTTCTGGGACTTCTCCTGTTCTCCAAGAATTTTCAAAGATTATGGACAGTGGTTCAAGAATTTCTTCTGCTATCTCCTTCAGTACCCTGGGGTATAATTCATCTGGACCTAGAGACTTGAATTCATTTATGTTAGCTAAGTGTTTCCTCACTGTCTTTCTGTTTATAAATATCCTGGATTCTTCTATTCCTTTAATAGGACAGTGAAGATCAGTTGATGTTACATTTCCTTTCTGAGAGAAAACAGATGCAAAATAGGAATTTAAAAGTTCAGCCTTCTCAACATCCTGACTTACCATTTCATCATTTTCATCCTGTAAAAATCCTATAGCATCTTTGACTTTTCTTTTACTTTTGACGTATCCCCAAAATCCTTTATTGTTGCTTTTGACGTCACTTGCAAGCCTTAATTCATTGTCAGCTTTAGATAATCTGATTTGTGCCCTGCAGGTTCTGCAGACGGCATTATATTCTTCTTTAGATATGCCTCCCTCTTTCCATTTGATAAACATTTCTTTCTTCCTTTTTAGCATGTGTTTAAGTTCTATGTTCATCCATCCTGGTTTCCTTAAATGCTTCCCATTCTTCCCTCTTTTCGGAATTGTTAACGATTGTGCTTTGAGAATCTCATTTTTCAAGATTTTCCATCCTTCCTGGACATTTTTGTCCTTAAGGATATCCAGCCATTGGATCCCTCCAATTCTCTTTCTGAGTTCCTTAACCCCTTACTGCCATCGGACGTACTATCCCGTCCATGGTACCTGGGCCCGTATGACCATGGACGGGATAGTACGTCTCGTGCGATCGGACGCGCTCCCGGGGGGAGCGCAGCCGATCGCGGCCGGGTGTCAGCTGATTATCACAGCTGACACCATGACTGTGTCCAAACAGGAAGAACAGCGCTCCATCAGGTGAGTATTGTAGAAAAAGCTTTATTTCAGGCCATCACAAAAACACAACGTTTCGACCTAAAGCGGTCTTGAAAAATACCGCTTTAGGTCGAAACGTTGTGTTTTTGTGATGGCCTGAATAAAGCTTTTTTCTACAATACTCACCTGGATGGAGCGCTGTTCTTCCTGTTTGGATACGTCCTTTCCAAGTTGGTTCTTTGGACCTTGTACGTGCGCCCCCCTTTCCTGAGAGTGCTGTCGACTTGCCTTTTCTACCCATGACTGTGTGTCAGGAGCGTCACGGACCGCTCCCGGCACATTAACCCCTTGCACACCGCGATCAAACATGATCGCGGTGTACTGGGGGCACAGGGGAGGATCGCGCAGGGTGGGGGCTCCCTGCGCGCCCCCCTGAGACCCTCAGAGCAGCGCGATGTGATCGCGCTGTTCTGAGGGCTTCCTCCCTCCCACGACCCGGATCCAAGATGGCGCCGGGGTCCTGGAGGGAGGCGGCTACCTCAGTGCCTGCCGAGAGCAGGCACTGAGAAGCCTGCTGCACTGCCTGAGCGATCGCTGGTGTGACAGAGTGCTGTGCACACTGTCACACCAGCGATCTGACAAAATACAGTGATGTCCCACCCTGGGACAAAGTAAAAAAGTTAAAAAAATAAAAATAAACATGTTTTAAAAAAAATCCAAAATAAATAAAAAAAAAAAAATAATATTCCCCAATAAATTCACTTCTTCCTGTAAATAATAAAAAAAGCAATAAAAGTACACATATTTGGTATCGCCGCGTCCGTAACGACCCCCCCTATAAAATTGTCCCACTAGTTAACCCCTTTAGTGAACCCCTTAAAAAAAAAAAAAACGAAGCAAAAAATCAATGCTTTATCATCATACCGCCGAACAAAAAGTGGAATAACTCGCGATCAAAAAGACCGATACAAAAAATCATGGTACCGCTGAAAATGTCATCTTGTCCCGCAAAAAACGAGCCATCATACAGCATCATCAGCGAAAAAAATAAAAAAGTTATAGCTCGCAGAATAAAGCGATGCAAAAATAATTATTTTTTATATAAAATTGTTTTTATTCTATAAAAGCGCCAAAACATGAAAAAATGATATAAATGAGGTATCGCCGTAATCGTACTGACCCGAAGAATAAAACTGCTTTATCAATTTTACCACACGCGGAACGGTATAAACGCCTCCCCCAAAAGAAATTCATGAATTGCTGATTTTTGTTCATTCTAACCTCCCAAAAATCGAAATAAAAAGCGATCAAAAAACGTCACGTGCTCAAAAATGGTACCAATAAAAACGTCAACTCGTCCCGCAAAAAATAAGACCTCACATGACTCTGTGGGCCAAAATATGCAAAAATTATAGCTCTCAAAATGTGATGATGCAAAAACTATTTTTGCAATAAAAAGCGTCTTTTAGCGTGACAGCTGCCAATCATAAAAACCCGCTATAAATAGTAAATCAAACCCCCCTTTATCACCCCCTTAGTAAGGGAAAAATAATAAAATTAAAAAAAAGTATTTATTTCCATTTTCCCATTAGGGTTAGGGTTAGGGTTGCGGCTAAAGTTAGGGTTAGGGTTGGCGCTAAAGTTAGGATTAGGGTTAGGGTTGGGATTAGGGGTGTGTTAGGGTTAGGTTTGTGGTTAGGGTTGGGACTAGGGTTAGGGGTGTGTTGGGGTTAGGGTTGGAGTTAGAATTGGGGGGTTTCCGCTGTTTAGGCACATCAGGGGCTCTCCAAATGTGACATGGCGTCTGATCTCAATTCCAGCCAATTCTGCGTTGAAAAAGTCAAACGGTGCTCCTTCACTTCTCAGCTCTGCCATGCGTCCAAACAGTAGTTTATCCCCACATATGGGGTATCAGCGTACTCTGGACCCCAAGAGTTATTGTGCAATTTGTCCTATTTCTTCTGTTACCCTTGGGAAAATAAAAAACTGGGGGCGAAAATATCATTTTTGTACAAAAAAAAATATTTTTTTGTTTTTACGGCTGTACATTATAAACTTCTGTGAAGCACTTGGGGCTTCATAGCGCTCACCACACATCTAGATAAGTTCCTTGTGGGGTCTATTTTCCAAAATGGGGTCACTTGTTGGGGATTTCCACTGTTTAGGCGCATCAGGGGCTCTCCAAATGCGACATGACGCCCCCAGACCATTCCATCAAAGTCTGCAATCCAAAACGTCACTACTTCCCTTCCGAGCCCCAACGTGTACCCATACAGTAGTTTTCTCCCACATATTGGATATCAGCGTACTCAGGACAAATTGGACAACAACTTTTGGGGTCCAATTTCTCCTGTTACCCTTGTAAAAATAAAATATTGGGGCAAAAAAATCATTTTTGCAAAAAAAAAAAGGATTTTTTATTTTTACGGCTGTGCGTTATAAACTTCTGTGAAGCACTTCGGGGTTCAAAGTGCTCACCACACATCTAGACAAGTTCCTTGTGGGGTCTATTTTCCAAAATGGGGTCACTTGTGGGGGGTTTCAACTGTTTAGGCGCATCAGGGGCTCTCCAAATGCAACATGACGCCCTCAGACCATTCCATCAAAGTCTGCAATCCAAAACGTCACTACTTCCCTTCCGAGCCCTGACGTGCGCCCATACAGTAGTTTTCTCCCACATATTGGGTATCAGCGTACTCAAGTCAAATTGGACAACAACTTTTGGGGTCCAATTTCTCCTGTTACCCTTGTGAAAATAAAATATTGGGGGCGAAAAAATCATTTTTGTAAAAAAAAAAAGATTTTTTTTTTTTACGGCTGTACGTTATAAACTTCTGTGAAGCACTTCGGGGTTCAAAGTGCTCACCACACATCTAGATAAGTTCCTTGTGGGGTCTATTTGCCAAAATGGGGTCACTTGTGGGGGGTTTCCACTGTATAGGTGCATCAGGGGTTCTCCAAATGTGACATGACGCCCCCAGACCATTCCATCAAAGTCTGCAATCCAAAACGTCACTACTTCCCTTCCGAGCCCTGACGTGCGCCCATACAGTAGTTTTCTCCCACATATTGGGTATCAGCGTACTCAGGACAAATTGGACAACAACTTTTGGGTTCCAATTTCTTCTGTTACCCTTGTGAAAAAAATATTGGGGGCGAAAAAATCATTTTTGTAAAAAAAAAAAATGATTTTTTATTTTACGGCTGTACGTTATAAACTTTAGTGAAACACCTGGGGTTAAAAGTTCTCACCACACATCTAGATAAGTTCCTTGAGGGGTCTAGTTTCCAAAATGGTGTCATTTATGGGGGTTTCCACTGTTTAGGCAGATCAGGAGCTCTCCAAACACGACATGGCGTCCAGCCAATTCTGCGTTGAAAAAGTCAGACGGCGCTCCTTCCCTTCCAAACTCTGCCATGCACCCAAACAGTGGTTTACCCCCACATATGGGGTATCAGCGCACTCAGGACAAATTGCACAATAACTTTTGGAGTCTTGTTACCCTTGGAAAAAATAAAAATTGGGGTGAAAAGATCATTTTTGTGGAAAAAATATGATTTTTAAATTTTACGGCTCTACATTATAAACTTGTGTGAAGCACTTGGGGGTTCAAATTGCTCACCAAAGATCTAGAAAAGTTCCTTAGGGGTCTAGTTTCCCAAATGGGGTCATTTGTGGGGGTTTCCACTGTTTAGGCACATCAGGGGCTCTCCAAATGCAACATGGCATCCAATCTCAATTCCAGCCAATTTTGGTTGGAAAAAGTCAAATGGTGCTCCTTCCATTCCGAGCTCTGCCGTGAGCCCAAACAGTGCTTCCCCCCCACATATGGGGTATCAGCGTACTCAGGACAAATTGGACAACAACTTATGTGGTCCAATTTCTCCTGTTACCCTTGGGAAAATAAAAAATTAGTGACTAAAAGATAATTTTTGTGGGAAAAAAATAGGATTTTTTATTTTCATGCCCGGGCATTATAAACTTGTGTGAAGCACTTGGGGGTTCAAAGTGCTCACCAAAGATCTAGATAAGTTCCTTAGGGGGTCTAGTTTCCAAAATGGGGTCACTTGTGGGGGGTTTCCACTATTTAGGCTCATCTGGGGCACTGCAAACGGAACATGACCCCCATCAACGTCTGCATTCCAAAATGTTACTACTTCCTTTCCAAGCCCTGCCGTGCACCCAAACAGTTTCCCCCCCACATATGGGGTATCAGCGTACTCAGGACAAATTGGACAACAACTTTTGGGGTCCAATTTCCTTGGGAAAATTCAAAAATTTGGGACTAAAAAATCATTTTTGTGGAAAATTGTTTTTTTTTTTTTTCACACCCAGGCATTATAAGCTTTTGTGAAACACTTGGGGGTTTAAAGTGCTCACAACAGATCTAGATAAGTACCTTAGGGGGTCTAGTTTCCAAAATGGTGTCACTTGTGGGGTTTCCACTGTTTAGGCGCATCAGGGGCTCTCCAAACACGACATGGAGTCCAATCTCAATTCCAGCCAATTTTAGTTTGAAAAAGTCAAACGGCGCTCCTTCCCTTACGAGCTCTGCCGTGTGCCCAAACAGTGGTTTTCCCCGACATATTGGGTATTGGCGTACTCAGGAGAAATTGCATAACAACCTTATCTGTCCATTTTCTCCTTTTACCCTTGTGAAAATAAAAAAAAAGTTTGTAAAAGATCATTTTTGTGGCTAAAAAGTTAAATATTCATTTTTTCCTTCCACGTTGCTTTAGTTCCTGTGAAGCACCTGAAGGGTTAATAATCTTCTTGAATGTGGTTTTGAGTACCTTGAGGGGTGCAGTTTTTAGAATGGTGTCACTTTTGGTATTTTCTGCCATATAGACCCCTCAAAGTGACTTCAAATGAGAGGTGGTCCCTAAAAAAAATGGCTTTGTAAATTTTGTTGTAAAAATGAGAAATCGCTGGTCAACTTTTAACCCTTATAACTTCCTAACAAAAAAAAATTTTGGTTCCAAAATTGTGCTGATGTAAAGTAGACATGTGGGAAATGTTATTTCTTAACTATTTTATGTGACATATTTCTCTGTTTTAAGGGAATAAAAATTCAAAGTTTGAAAATTGCAAAATTTTAAAAATTTTCGCCATATTTGCGTTTTTTTCAAAAATAAACGCAAGTTATATGGAAGAAATTTTACCACTAACGTGAAGTACAATATGTCACGAGAAAACATTCTCAGAATCGTGAAGATCCGTTGACGCATTCCAGAGTTATAACCTCATAAAGAGACAGTGGTCAGAATTGTAAAAATTGGCCCGGTCATTAACGTGCAAACCACCCTTGGGGTTAAGGGGTTAAAATTCTGCCTTTCTGAAATCTAACCTTGACGTCTGAGTCTTCACAGGTCTTCCTCCTCTTGTTATCCAAAATTCTAAAATAGCATGGTCACTACCTCCTAGAGTCACAGCCACTCTTACCTCCTCCACCATTTCCTCCCTGTTTATGAGGATTAGATCCAAGGTAGCAGATCCCCTTGTTTTCTCCATTACCTTTTGGAAGATAAAGTTGTCAGCAAGAGAGGATAAGAATTTCCTGGACCTGTTAGTTTTGCCTGAGAGAGATTCCCAACAAATGTCTGGATAGTTGAAATTTCCCATGACCACTATGTCATATTTTTTGGAGAACTTGGCCATTTGATGCATAAAGAGTTCATCCATATCTTCAGCTTGCACAGGCGGCCTGTAGTAAATGCCTACAATGGTGTCCTTTCCATTGTTCTGTCCTTGTATTCTTACCCAAACAGTTTCCACAGAACTCCCAGTCTCTGAAGTGTCAATCTCTGTGCAGATATACGCTTTTCTAACATACAATGCAACACCTCCTCCTCGTTTATCAAGTCTGTTTCTTGCAAATAAGTTGTATCCTTCTAGCCTTGTATTCCAATCATGTGTATCGTCCCACCAAGTCTCAGTGATTCCAATGACATCATATTTCTTCTCCTGCGTTAGTAGCTCCAGTTCTCCTTGTTTGTTGCCCATGCTTTGTGATTCGTATAGAAACACTTTAGTTTGTGATTGGTTTCTCTTCCTTCAATATTTTTATTATGTAAATTTTTTTGTCTTTGTTCTTCCCCTTCACTTCTAATAGCAGAAATCTCAATAGTATTTGTCAAGTCTATGGCTTTTGCTGGCGTTTTGCTTCCCTTCCCACATTGTTCTAGTTTAAAGCTCTCCTGATGAGTGTAGCAAGGCGACTTCCAAATACATGTTTTCCAGTCTTCGTAAGGTGCACCCCATCTCTAGCAAGTAGTCCATCGTATAGGTAATTCACTCCGTGATCCAGAAATCCAAATCCTTGCTGACGGCACCATCGACGTAGCCAGTTGTTCACCTGCAGAATCTTATTCCACCTCCTTGTTCCATGGCCATCCACTGGGAGGATGGAAGAGAAGACCACCTGCGCTCCCAGTTCTTTCACTTTCTTACCTAAGTTTTCAAAGTCACTGCAGATGGTTTCCAGGTCGTTTCTAGCGGTGTCATTTGTCCCCACATGTATTAGCAGGAATGGGTAGTCATCTGTAGGTCTGAAGAGTCCTGATATCCTGTCAGACACATCTTTAATTTTTGCACCTGGAAGACAGCACATTTCTCTTGAGGTTATATCCGGTCTGCAGATAGCGGCCTCTGTTCCTCTCAACAGGGAATCGCCCATGACAACAACTCTCCGTTTCTTCTTCACAACAGTTTTCTTTCTCCATTCAGGAGGACTCTGAGGGCGTACAAGGTTGTTTGTGGGCAAAGTCTTATCCTGATGTATTTCTTCATCGTTCTCCTGTGTAAGAGCCTGGTACTGGTTCCTGAGAAGAATTGGTGCTGACTGCCTCCTGATCCTCCTGCTTCTCTGGGTCACATGCTTCCATTCCTCTGTTTCTTCAGTTGCACTTCGAATTTCTTCTCTTTCTGTACCATGAAGAGATAATTCTGCTCTGTCTAAGAACTCTTCACCTTCCTTAATGTTCTTCAATGTAGATAACCTCTCTTCCAGATTTTGCAACTTTTCCTCCAACAGGGACACAAGCTTGCATTTCTGGCATGTGAAGTTTGGCTTTTCCACTGGTAAGTCTATGAACATGTAGCAAGAAATGCAGCTCACCACATGGCTCCTAGCCTCTTCCATGTTCTTATTGTTCAAGAGATAATCAAGCGGTGAAATATAAGCCAAAAGCGGTTTACTGATGTCCTTTCAGCTGCAACAGCCAAAATCCAGTGTTCCTTGAGCTCGCGGAGACTCTTCACTTATCCCAGAAGGCACTGGGAATATGCAAATTATCTCCTCGGGACTCCTCCCCTGGTTGATGCCTTCAAGGGTGTATGGATGACCCTGCTTGTAATTATTGGTAGGCTTTGCACTTAGTACATAACCATTATGAGTCTAGCAGTATCACTACATTAGAATTTGGGCAGAATTTGCATGATACCCTTCTTTATGTCTAATACAGTGTGTATCTGAGTTCCTCTGGAATGTGCCAGTCACTGATGGTGATGACAGGACACTTCTGACAAGGAGATTCCTTAAGTTAGGGGGCTGTTTGTAGGAGAGGAGTGGAACAGATCCACAGGGCTACAAGAATCCCAAGAAGTAACCTCCTGGATTACAAACTGAGAGAGGACAACAACAGGGTACCTCTTGTGGTCACATACAACCCCCACATGAGCATCCTATGGAAAATTGGTGCTGATCTCCAACTCATATTCCAGACACCACAAATTGAAAGACATTCCCAGAACTACCACTCCTCTCCAACAAACACAAACAGCCCCCTAACTTAAGGAATCTCCTTGTCAGAAGTGTCCTGTCATCACCATCAGTGACTGGCACATTCCCATGTAACAATAAAAAAATGCAAAACTTGTACCCACATATTACCAACAAATACAGTCCGCGTACCAAACACAAATCAGGACTATAAGGTCATGGGTTCCTTTTCATGTACATCCTCCAATGTGGTGTACATGATACAATGTACGAGGTGCCCTGGAACTATCTATATTGGGGAAACCATGCAAAAACAACAAACAAGGATGAATTTACACAGACATACAATCAGGAATGAAATGGACACACCTGTGGGAAAACATTTCTCTGGAACTGGACACTGTATGACAGACTCAAAAGTCTTAATATTAAAAGGTAATTTTAACCCCTTCATGACCCAGCCTATTTTGACCTTAAAGACCTTGCCATTTTTTGCAATTCTGACCAGTGTCCCTTTATGAGGTAATAACTCAGGAACGCTTCAACGGATCTTAGCGATTCTGAGAATGTTTTTTCGTGACATATTGGGCTTCATGTTAGTGGTAAATTTAGGTCGATCATTTTTGCTTTATTTGTGAAAAAAATGGAAATTTGGCGAAAATTTAGAAAATTTTGTAATTTTCAAATTTTTAATTTTTATTCTGTTAAACCAGAGAGTTATGTGGCACAAAATAGTTAATAAATAACATTTCCCACATGTCTACTTTACATCAGCACAATTTTGGGAACAACATTTTTTTTTGTTAGGAAGTTATAAGGGTTAAAAGTTGACCAGCGATTTCTCATTTTTACAGCAAAATTTACAAAACAATTTTTTTTAGGAACCACCTCACATTTGAAGTCACTTTGAGGGGTCTATATGGCAGAAAATACCAAAAAGTGACACCATTATAAAAACTGCACCCCTCAAGCTACTCAAAACTACATTCAAGAAGATTATTAACCCTTCAGGTGCTTCACAGGAACTAAAGCAACGTGGAAGGAAAAAAATGGACATTTTAATTTTTCCAACAAAAATTTTCTTTTAGCATCAATTTTATTCATTTTTACATGGGCAACAGGATAAAATGGATCCTAAGATTTGTTGGGCAATTTCTCCTGAGTACACAGATACCTCATATGTGGTCATAAACCACTGTATGGGCGCACGGCAGGGCTCAGAAGGGAAGGAGCGCCATTTGACTTTTTGAATGGAAAATATGCTGGAATATTTAGCGGTTGCCATGTTGCATTTGGAGAGTTCCTGTGTGCCTAAACATTGGAGCTCCCCCACAAGTGACCCCATTTTGGAAACTAGACCCCCTAAGGAACTTATCTAGATGCATAGTGATCACTTTGAACCCCCAGGTGCTTCACAAATTGATCCTTAAAAAAAGAAAGTACTTTTTTTTCACAAAATTTTCTTTTAGCCTCAGTTTTTTTCATTTTCACATGGGCAACAGTATAAATTGGATCCTAAAATTTGTTGGGCAATTTCTCCTGAGTACACAGATACCTCATATGTGGTCACAAACCACTGTTTGGGCGCACGGCAGGGCTCAGAAGGGAAGGAGCGCCATTTGACTTTTTAAATAGAAAATATGCTGGAATATTTAGCGGTTGCCATGTCGCATTTGGAGAGTTCCTGTGTGCCTAAAGTTTAGAGCTCCCCCACAAATGACCCCATTTTGGAAACTAGACCCCCTAAGGAACTTATTTAGATGCATAGTGATCACTTTGAACCCCAGGTGCTTCACAAATTGATCCGTAAAAAAAAGAAAGTACTTTTTTTTTCACAAAAATTTTCTTTTAGTCTCAGATTTTTCATTTTCACATGGGCAACAGTAAAAATTGGATCCTAAAATTTGTTGGGCAATTTCTCCTGAGTACACCGATACCTCATATGTGGTCATAAACCACTGTTTGGGCGCACGGCAGGGCTCAGAAGGGAAGGAGCACCATTTGACTTTTTGAATGGAAAATATGCTGGAATATTTAGCGGTTGCCATGTTGCATTTGGAGAGTCCCTGTGTGCCTAAACATTGGAGCTCCCACACAAGTGACCCCATTTTGGAAACTAGACCCCCTAAGGAACTTATCTAGATGCATAGTGAGCACTTTGAACCCCCAGGTGCTTCACAAATTGATCCGTAAAAAAAGTACTTTTTTTTCACAAAAATTTTCTTTTAGCCTCAGTTTTTTCATTTTCACATGGGCAACAGTATAAATTGGATCCTAAAATTTGCTGGGCAATTTCTCCTCAGTACACAGATACCTCATATGTGGTCATAAACCACTGTTTGGCGCACAGCAGGGCTCAGAAGGGAAGGAGCGCCATTTGACTTTTTGAATGGAAAATTAGCTCCAATCGTTAGCGGACACCATGTCGTGTTTGGAGAGCCCCTGTGTGCCTAAAGTTTAGAGCTCCCCCACAAATGACCCCATTTTGGAAACTAGACCCCCTAAGGAACTTATCTAGATGCAAAGTGAGCACTTTGAACCCCCAGGTGCTTCACAGAAGTTTATAACGCAGAGCCGTAAAAATAAGAAATCTTTTTTTTTTCTCAAAAAATGATTTTTTAGCCCACTATTTTTTATTTTCACAATGGTTACAGGAGAAATTGGACCCCAAAAGTTGTTGTCCAGTTTGTCCTGAGTACGCTAGTACCCCATATGTGGGGGGGACCATTGTTTGGGCACACGTCAGGGCTCGGAAATGCCGACTTGATGGAATGGTCTGCGGGCATCTTGTTACGTTTGCAGAGCCCATGATGTGCCTAAACAGTAGAAATCCCCACAAGTGACCCCATTTTGTAAACTAGACCCCAAAGGAACTTATCCAGATGTGTGGTGAGCACCTTGAACCCCCAAGTGCTTCACAGAAGTTTATAATGCAGAGCCGTGAAAATAAAAAATAATTTTTATCCTCAAAATCTGATTTTTTTAACCCGCAATTTTTTATTTTCACAAGGGTAACAGGAGAAATTGGACCACAAAAGTTGTTGTACAGTTTGTCCTGAGTACACTGGAACCCCATATGTGGGGGGAAACCACTGTTCGGGCACACGTTGGGGCTCGGAAGGGAAGTAGTAACGTTTTGAAATGCTGACTTTGATGGAATGATCTGCGGGCGTCATGTTAGGTTTGCAGAGCCCCTGATGTGCCTAAACAGTAGAAACTCCCCACAATTGACCCATTTTGGAAACTAGACCCCGCAAATAACTTATCTAGATGTGTAGTGAGCACTTTGAACCTCCAATGGCTACACAGAAGTTTATAACGCCCGGGCATGAAAATAAAAAAATCATATTTTTTCCACAAACATGATCTTTAGTCCCCAATTTTTTTATTTTCCCAATGTTAACAGGAGTAATTAGACCCCCAAAGTTGTTGTGCAATTTTTCCAGAGTACGCTGATACCCCATATGTGGGGGTAAACCACTGTTTGGGCATACGTCGGGGCTTGGAATAAAGGGAGCACTGTTTGACTTTTTGAACGCAAAATTTGCAGGAATCAATGGTGGCGCCATGTCGCGTATGGAGACCCCCTGAGGTGCCTAAATAGTGGAACCCCTCAATTCTAACTCCAACCCTAACCCACACACCCCTAACCCCAACCCTAACCCCTACACACCCCTAACCTTAATACAAACCCTAACCATAACCCTAACCCCAACACACCACTAACCCTAATCCAACTATAACCTAAACCTAACCACAAGCTTAACCCTAATCCCAACCCTAACCCAAAACACCCCTAACACTTATACTAACTCTAACCCTAACCACAAACCTAACCCTAATCCCAACCCTAACCCTAATTCCAACCCTAACCAAATTCCAACCTAACCCAAATTCTAACCGTAACCCAAAATTCTAACCCTAAGGCTGGGTTCATATTGCGTTTTACCAGCCGTTCAACACGTAGCGTTGACGGGCTGGTAACGGTATAACATAACGCGATCGCGTTATGCTATACCCGCTAGCGCAGATGAATCATCAGATGATTCATCTGCGCTAGCGGTGACGGAGCCCAGACGCTGCAGCCCGTGTCCGAGGCTCCGTCACTGAATGACAGCACATCGCGAACGCATGCCGCTTTACGGCATGCGTTGCGATGCGCACACAAATGGGGTGAATGGCAGCATTAACGGACTGCGTTACACCGCGTTATACCACGGTGAAACGCAGTCCATCTAACGGACTGCCATAATGCAATATGAACCCTGCCTAACCCTGAGGCCCCGTGCACACGTTGCGGATTCACTTGCTGATTTTTCTAAAATCTGCAGGTAAAATGACCTGCCTTTTACCTGCGAATTTAGCGCGGATTTGCTGCGGTTTTTCCCTGCGGTTTTACAACTATAATAGAATAGGTGTAAAACCGCTGCGGAATCCGCACAAAGAATTGACATGCTGCGGTTTTGAAACCGCAGCAAATCCGCATGTGCACAGCGTTTTTTTTTTACCATTTATTTGCATTGTATTTACATGGTTTCTGGATCTGCTGTGGATTCGCAGCGCCAAATCCGCTGCGGATCCGCAGCGAAATCAGCTGCGGATCAGCAGCGAAATCCGCTGCGGATCAGCAGCGAAATAAGCTGCGGATCAGCAGCGAAATCCGCTGCGGTGCTGCGGATCAGCAGCGAAATCCGCTGCGGATCAGCAGCGAAATCAGCTGCGGATCAGCAGCGAAATCAGCTGCGGATCAGCAGCGAAATCCGCTGCGGAATCAGCAGCGAAATCCGCTGCGGATAGCAGCGAAATCAGCTGCGGATCAGCAGCGAAATCAGCTGCGGATCAGCAGCGAAATCAGCGCGAATCACTCGTCAGCAGCGAAATCGCTGCGGATCAGCAGCGAAATCCGCTGCGGATCAGCAGCGAAAATCCAGCTGCGGATCAGCAGCGAAATCCGCTGCGGATCAGCAGCGAAATCCGATGCGGTATCACAGAGCGAAATCCGCTGCGGATCAGCAGCGAAATCCGCTGCGGATCAGCAGCGAAATCGCTGCGGATCAGCAGCGAAATCCCTGCGGTTTCAGCACAAGATCAGGTGTAAACGCAGCGAAATCCGCACAAAGAATTGCAGCTGCGGATTAAACGCAGCGCAAATCCGCTGCACAGCGACATTATTGCGATGTACGCATGCGTATCTGACTGCTGGATCAGCAGCGAAATCCGCTGCGGATCAGCAGCGAAATCAGCTGCGGATCAGCAGCGAAATCCGCTGCGGATCAGCAGCGAAATCAGCTGCGGATCAGCAGCGAAATCCGCTGCGGATCAGCTGCGGATCAGCAGCGAAATCCGCTGCGGATCAGCAGCGAAATCAGCTGCGGATCAGCAGCGAAATCGCTGCGGATCAGCAGCGAAATCGCTGCGGATCAGCTGCGGATCAGCAGCGAAATCCGCTGCGGATCAGCAGCGAAATCGCTGCGGATCAGCAGCGAAATCGCTGCGGATCAGCAGGCGAATCAGCAGCGAAATCGTGCGGATCAGCAGCGAAATCCCTCAGCTGCGGATCAGCAGCGAAATCCGCTGCGGATCAGCAGCGAAATCAGCTGCTGGGATCAGCAGCGAAATCACGCTGCGGATCAGCAGCGAAATCGCTGCGGATCAGCAGCGAAATCCGCTGCGATCAGACTGCGGATCAGCAGCGAAATCGCTGCGGATCAGAGCATCAGCAGGAAATCAGCTGCGGATCAGCAGCGAAATCCGCTGCGGATCAGCAGCGAAATCGCTGCGGATCAGCAGCGAAATCAGCTGCGGATCAGCAGCGAAATCCGCTGCGGATCAGCAGCGAAATCAGCTGCGGATCAGCAGCAATCGTGCGGAATCGCAGCGAATCGCTGCGGATCAGCAGCGAAATCACTGCGGATCAGCAGCGAAATCCGCTGCGGATCAGCAGCGAAATCAGCTGCGGATCAGCAGCGAAATCAGCTGCGGATAAGCAGCGAAATCCGCTGCGGATCAGCAGCGAAATATCGATCAGCTGCGGATCAGCAGCGAAATCAGCTGCGGATCAGCAGCGAAATCCGCTGCGGATCAGCAGCGAAATCAGCTGCGGATCAGCAGCGAAATCAGCTGCGGATCAGCAGCAGAAATCCGCTGCGGATCAGCAGCGAAATCAGCTGCGGATCAGCAGCGAAATCATGCGGATCAGCAGCGAAATCCGCTGCGGATCAGCAGCGAAATCAGCTGCGGATCAGCAGCGAAATCAGCTGCGGATCAGCAGCGAAATCCGCTGCGGATCAGCAGCGAAATCAGCTGCGGATCAGCAGCGAAATCAGCTGCGGATCAGCAGCGAAATCCGCTGCGGATCAGCAGCGAAATCCGCTGCGGATCAGCAGCGAAATCAGCAGCGAAATCAGCTGCGGATCAGCAGCGAAATCAGCTGCGGATCAGCAGCGAAATCAGCTGCGGATCAGCTGCGGATCAGCAGAGAAATCCGCTGCGGATCCGCAGCGAAATCCGCAACGTGTGGACAGGGCCTAAAAGGAAAAAAAAAAATTTCTTTATTTTATTTTTTGTCCCTACCTATGACAGGGGGGGGTTCATTTACTTTTATTTTGATCACTGTGAGAGTTTATCACAGTGATCAAAATAAATTGTACTTTGAAAGGCGCACTGCACATGCGCCGGCGGCGGGCGCACTGCGCATGCGCCCGCCATTTTCCAAGATGGCGGCGCCCATGAAGAGTCCCGGGCGGACGCCGGGACGGATCAAGAGGCCGCAGAAGACCGGAGGAGGTGAGTACATTCGTGGGGGGGTGATCGGAGGGCGGGGGGAGCGGAGCACACCGGAGGGGAGACGATCGGACCGGCCAGCAGATGATAGTAACGGCGGTGACCGTTCGCCGCCATGAATCGGCGGCGGCGGCCGATCACCACCGTTAATCGGTGTGGGGAGGGTGGGAACACAGTGTCCAGCCATGGCCGATGCTATTGCAGCATCGGCCATGACTGGATTGTAATATTTCACCACTTTTCAGTGGTGAAATATTACTAATCGCTCTGATTGGCTGTTTCACTTTTAACAGCCAATCAGAACGATCGTAACCACGTGGGGGTTAAGCCACCCCCACTGTGGTGATGCGCAAGGGGTCCTGTGCCTGCGGGTCGAGTGACCTTTCAGTGATTTCGGTCACCCGACCCGCCGGAACATGATTTATAGCATGACGCCTACGTTGGCGTCATGGGTCGGGATGGCACAGGTTTTCATGACGCCAACGTAGGCGTCATGGGTCGGGAAGGGGTTAAGGATGACAGAGAGAGAAAAATTTGGGAATTCAAACTTATAGGGATGTTCAATACTTTGACACTAGGACTCAATTTAACACCTGAATTTATGACTCACTACATGGACACCATAATATGCAAATTGCCTCTTCAAACAAAGAGGACTTGTACTCTATAGCGCCACCTATTGGAAGTAGTGATCCTACAAGTCACAATCAACCCTTTAGCGAGTCTTGTAATATGACTTAGGATAAAAGCCAAATCAGAATCTCCATTTGCAGACACGGTGTTTCGGACTATTGGTCCTCGTCAGTGTAAAGTAGGAGAGATCTGATTTGGCTAGATGAGAGACTCTGGACTAAGGTCTAGGGGGTAAGGTTTCTCCTTGTGGAGAGTGACATACCAGCTCTGGCGTGTCAAGGTAAGGAGGCTTATTCGCCGTGCAATGCTCCTCTGGGAAATTTTAATATGCAAATTGCCTCTTCAAACAAAGAGGACTTGTACTCTATAGCGCCACCTATGGACACTATTCACACTTCCAGCAGAAGGACTTCAGATAACTAAGAACATCATTCCCACTGCCTCTCCATTTGTAAGAAAATGCTAATTCGATTTCCTTGGTTTAAAGGTACTGCCACACTACTCGATCCCGCTAGCGATCTCGTTAGCGTTGCATACTAATGAGATCGCTAGCGGGATTGTTTCTATATCGCTAAATGCTGCCGCATTTAGCGATATAGTTAACGACGCTATCGCCGTTAGCGATCTTCTTAACGACTTTAGCGGTACAAAAGTACCGCTAAATCGCTAAGAAAAGGTCCACACAGCGATTAGATACTTACCAGCGGGAGCGCCAGCGATGAAATAGGTCCGGAGCGATTCCAGCGACGAGCGAGATCACAGCAGGAAGCTCGTCGCTGGAAGCTGCCGCACTGAACAATATCGCTAACGGGATCGCTAAATAGTGACGTTTTTTAGCGATCCCGTTAGCGATATTGTTTAGTGTGGGATACCCTTAACTTTAGGAGGCATCACACCTCCCACCTCATGAACAAATGTCCTACTGTGGTATCCCTTAAATGTTTTGTCTTTTTCTTATTAAGCTATTTGTAATCCTGCCTGAAGACGGAGCCTCTGTGCTCTGAAAGCTTGCAAACATATTATTTTCTGGTTAGCCAATAAAGGTATCACTTTGAGAATACTTTTGTCATCATTGGGCGGAAAATTATTCACATCGATTTTTCTGGCTAACACGGTACCACAATATATTTTATTATTGTACATCAAACTTTTTAATTGACATTTCAATTTGGTTTACTTAAGCTATAATTTTGTTAAAATCCTTTTTGAATGTTGCCTTATATACAAGTCATTATAAAGGAAATAATGTTTTTTACCATTTTTTTCCTGTAAACTCCAATTTCATGTTGATTTTGAGTGTTTTATTGTCAGTCCTTAAAGTGGAGTAAAAGTGTGACACCATTGCTTTCCACAGCGATCTGGGAGACACAGATGCTTCCAGGGTGTTAGGGTTTGCGGATCACACCAATACTAATTATGATAAGGTGCGATTGCACGAGGTCCACCGTGCGGTGATGGAGGAACTGCAGCTAGGAAACAATGTGTCACGCTGTCTAATGATATGTATACAATGTCAGTAAACTATTAATACAGGAACAACACTCTATACAACAACTAGTATAGCAACATCAGCATGTAAGTATAGAATAGATTTACCTGACACGATATCTGCTGAACTCAGGGTTAATCTTGAGGACTTGATGAGCTGAAACAGGAAAGAGGTGGACCGGGATCTAACCTGACCCTAAACTGGGGTCCTAACTAATCCCTCACCTTGGAGGTACTGATAATGGTTCAGAGGTCCAAGTCTCCAACCTAACCCTGTCTCCTATCAGACCCTGAACCCTGTAATCAGTCCTAAGAAGGATCCTGACTACCACCAAAGGGATATGGGCTGATCTCAGCTAAATACACAGATTAGACATATAAGACAGACAGGATAGCACTCGCTTGCATACACACTCAAACACCAAAGGAAAATAAATGGTCTGGGAAATAAACTCTAACCAAGTTGAGCTTAGAACAACTAAGGAGCTCACAACTAAAGTCTATACAGATTCATTCCTATCTGTGGTCTGCATGAAGGTTTCACTGGCAACTCCCCAAGCAGACAACCAGAAATTTAAAGGAAACCAATCAACAAATAATCAATTGCAGCCGGGAGAAACTGCACCCAGTCCCAGCACCGAGCACAGACAGAATTAACTCCCTAGCTGCCAAACACAAAGAAACAGCAGCTCAGCTGTGAGAAGTCAAAATGTGCAACCGCGACGATCTTCGTGGCAATGCACACATGACACAATGGCAGAGCGTAGCTGCGAGCAAGCAACGTAATCACACTGAGTTAAACGTCACTCGGTGTGAACAGAGCGCTAAGTGCTAGACTCTGTTAGTTAATCCACAGAGTAGCACACAGAGAGCACTTTAAGTTATGCCCTGTTAGACGTCACAGGAGCATAGAAGAAATGACGCTAGTTGAGGACTCTATGACTTACCCCCCACTATGGTGGTGATTGAGCCTGCCCTGTCACACGGTTTGTGTAACTCGCACATGTGACGACGTCACCGGATGCAGGTGCTAAGCTCAAGCGGGAGTTCCCACCCTACACTGCCTGTCTAAACATCCTCTCACAGCTAGTAGCAGGATATGTGCGCACAGGGTGGTAATGTTTCCACCAACACACAATACAAATATATTAGCACGCCGATGCGGGTTCCAGAGGACCTTTTATGTGTTCCTGTTCAAGTCCAGTCTGACAGGACCTTGCTCCTGGACCAATTCGTAAAACTGCCACGTCACCTGTACAGCTGACGACCGACCTCCAATGAGCGGTCGCCTCACGAGCATGCTCAGTAGAGTAATTTCTGGACTTCGGCTCAGAACCATCTGTTCGCCGCTGCCTATTGCTAGTTACTATAGCTTTGGCTGGATAGCCAGCAGTAACTGAATTAACAGCACAAGTCTGAGCAAGATGCTGGGACCGACGTCTTTGCTGAGTAGCACCCACTGTGGCTGAAGCTGAATGGGAGACAGAGCTTGGGATCCATCCTGTGCAGCGGAAAAATCCTGGCGCCTAACACAGGATCTCGCCCATGCTGTTCTCCTTCCATTCAGCACTTTTCTTTTTTCAACATTTTCACTGCCCCCTGACCTCCTTGTAGCGTCTTCCTGAAAAATGTTCTGATTTTTCCATTGACTTCCATTATACTCGTTACTCAAAACATACATCGAAGTATTAGTAATTACTCAGTTAGAATAGGGAGCATCAGCGCATTTTAGTGCTCACTCATTGCTACTTAACATGTGTACACATGGGTACTCTGGTTCTCTTCCATACTGCAAACATATACAGAGGTTAATTAGCTTCTGATTAAATTGATCTTAATGTTTGTGCCTAAATTTGTGAAATTAGATGTAGATTGTGATACAGTTGCTTCTCACAAAATTAGAATATCATCAAAAAGTTAATTTATTTTAGTTCTTCAATACAAAAAATGAAACTTATATATTATTATATAGGGTCATTACACACAGAGTGATCTATTTCAAGTGTTTATTTCTGTTAATGTTGACAATTGTGGCTTGCAGCCAATGAAAACCCACAAGTTATTATCTCAGTAAATTAGAATAATTAACAAAAAACACCTGCAAAGTCTTCCTAAGTGCTCAAAAAGGTCCCTTTGTCTATTTCAGGAGGCTCCACAATCATGGGGAAGACTGCTGACTTGACAGATGTCCAGAAGACAGTCAATGACACACTCTACAAGGAGGGTAAGCCACAAAAGGTCATTGCTAAAGAATCTGGCTGTTCACAGAGTGCGGTATCCAAGCATATTAATGGAAAGTTGAGTGGATGGAAAAAGCGTGGTAGAAAAAGGTGCACAAGCAACCGGGATAACTGCAGCCTTGAAAGGATTGTTAGAAAAGGCCATTTAAAAATTTGGAGGATCTTCACAAGGAATGGACTGCTGCTGGGAGTCATTGCTTCAAGAGCCACCACACACAGACATATTCAGGACATGGGTTATAAGTGTCGCATTCCTTGTGCCAAGCCACTCAAGACAACTAGACAATACTAGAAGCGTCTTACCTGGGCCAATGAGAAAAAGAACTGAACTGTTGCTCAGTGGTCCAAGGAGTTGTTTTCAGATGAAAGTAAATTTTGCATTTCATTTGGAAATCAAGTTCCCAGAGTCTGGAGGAAGAGTGGAGAGGTACACAATCCAAGCTGCTTGTAGTCTACTGTGAAGTTTCCACAACCAGTGATGGTTTGGGTATCCATGTTATCTGCTGGTGTAGGTCCACTGTGTTTTATCAAGACCAAAGCAGCTCAGCCGTCAACCAGGAAATTTTAGGGCACTTCATGCTTCCCTCTGCCGGCAAGCTTTTTGGACATAGAAATTTAATTGTCTAGCAGGACTTTGCACCTGTCCATACTGCCAAAAGTACCAGTACCTGGTTTAAAAACAACAGTATCACTGTGCTTGATTGGCCAGCAAACTCACCTGACCTTAATCCCATAGAGAATCTATGGGATATTGTCAAAAGGAAGATGAGAGACACAAGACCAAACAATGCAGACAAGCTGAAGGCTGCTATCAAATCAACCTGGGCTTCCATAACCTGTTATGTTTAGGTAGCTGAGGAGGCAGGAGCAAAAAACTGCATATGCAGCCAAACACCAGAGAGTTGATAATTAATTACCCAGGTATATTCCAACTAGATACAGACTTAGATTAACATATGAAATGCCGGAGAACAAAAAGTCAGAAAATGTATATCTAAAAAGGTATAAATTTATTATTGTACCACATTATAAAAAATTAACAAAATATTTTTTATTATAACAATATAGTATATATGGATTAATTTACAAAGTGATCCACCAGATTAATATGATGTATTAAGGACGCACCGGGCACCTACAAAGGACTCAAAATATTGTGTAACGCTGGTAATATATATTAGTAGTATAGGAACTGTATTACTCATCAAACTCAAATCTGACAGGTCGACACGCCCCCTATCATTTAATCCGTCTCCCTGTCAGATTGATCCAGGTCGTCACGCCCCACTGGCTGAACTTTGCTCAGGCTGGGAAATCTGGTCTGCTGGATTTGTGAATTTCAATCAAAGTGATTTATTCATGTCTATTGATATTTTATCCACTGGATTAGATTAGTCTGTGGAGTTTTACTGTATTAAAGGGTAGTTTTAACTCCATCCGTAGATGTAAAGCTATTTTCTAGCAGAGAGTGCCCTGACATGAACTGTAAAGGGTTTGTATTAGAAGCACCCAGTAAATGTCTGTATTAGAATCCATCAGTAAATGTATGTAAAGCTCATTTCTAGCAGGTTTGTATAAATGTCCCCCAGTAAATGTGTAAAAGTTTGGAGCTGATATGTCTGTATGTAAAGGTGATTTCTAGCACTCTCTGTTAGAGATGTCTAACTTGTTACCAATGGATGTGTATCTAAGGCTTGTGTTGTGTATAGCCCCAGGCATGTTGGGGCATGTTTAAAACTGACGAGACTTATAACCCCGTCTCATTGTACGGGCATATTATGTATATGGCCGTGTTACAATATTACAGAATGGTTTATTCGTATTTTAAAAAAGCAATGACACGGTATTGTAAAAACAAGGTTACAAGATTTTATTGTAATAAATACAGCTCAAAGACATTTCAAACATTTAAAAGTACATACAGAATGATATAAAAAGTGTCACATTCACAATTAACAAATATCAGAACACACACGATAAAATAGATAATTAACAAGTACATAGGCTACATCGTGAGCCACATGGTTGGCAGTATCGGTAGAGACCTTTTTTTAGGTAGTAGAGTTCCCCTTGTGGTGCCTAATGACGGCGAGTGCAGCGAGTGAATTGTGCGGGGTGCGGGGTCTAACCTCATCGATGTAGATACACCACCGCTGGAGGACATTTTTAATTCGTCTAAATGTTGTCTAGTAGTGTGATTACCCACAACAGTAGAGGGTATATTCAGCTCGGCCATAGCTCGCATAAACGATTCCCAACCCCTAGGTAAATTCCTGACGGTCAGAGCGTGACTCTGCGTTGTACTACGTACTAAATCCACTAAGTTAGACCCGTGTATTACAGAGCCTTTGAAAATAAATTCGTCTTTATCATTCCAATCTGTCACACTCTTATTCTGGAGTAGTCTGTTTAGTAAAAATTCAGCATTCTTTTTATATCTTTGGTTTATATGACCTACAATTTCAGCGATCTCGTGATTTTTTTTATCGGTGACGGTATTTGGCGGCTGTTGATGCTCAGGATCCTGAGGGCTAACGAGATTTAAAGTTGTCAGTTCTTTTGAGCTGCGTTTCGTATGTACCAAGTAGCGCTCCAGCACGGTGCTATACATTTTAATTTTCACATCGTCGGGGATGTCGCGTCGCTGTAAAACGGAGTTAATTTCATCATCGAGGCGTCGAATAGCAGTTTCGCGTATGCTCTCGGGGATTGGTGTCCTTAGCTTATGTAGCTCCTGTTTGGGGACTAGATACATTTTCTCAGCATGCTCCATTATTTGCCCGCGAGCAGACTCGTTATTATGGGTATTGCAAAGCCTAAAAGAGGACCGATAAAGCCACCGGTCTGATTCAGTACCCGTTTCTTTTTCTTTATGGACTGCGCTCTATCTCTAATGGTTCTTATAGCTTTACGCCACTTCTTCAGTATGCCTTTTTGGCGCTCTTTCAACGGGATTCTGCCTTTTAAGATGTTTAAAGCAATCTCACCTATAGCGGTGATTAAATCCACGCTCGCATTGCGCAAAATAGATTTCCGGACGGATGGGGTTGCCTTCACCAGGGTTTTTAAGAGAGCCCAGTTACGCCGGAGTCTCTCGGACATCTTTACAGCACAACGCATACAGCGTGGAATGTGCGAGCCCGCATAAAATTCACTTTTTAGAAGCGATTTTCTTCTGCACATAGACAGCTGGTAACGCCGGTGGAAACAACCCCGTCCGTAAGCGGTGATCCTCCGGTGTATTAGCTCTCAAATCGACCAGCAAATACCCATAAGGCTCCCGCGTAGCATCCTCAAAGGCTTCTAGGAAAAAACGTGTTTTTCCGGGGTACATCTGACGAGCTAGTGTTAAAATTTGTAATTTATCTCGAGGGTTGTTAAAAAGAACCATGTACTTTGTGTTTAAATTTATGGTGCGGCTTTTCTTACCCTGACAAAATATGTTTTGTACCAGGTAGAAAATACTGAGATTTCTGTGGTGCACATACTTGGTGAACGCTTTTTCTATCTCACAATTTTCGCTAGCGCTATCCATGAGATCATCAACAATCGCCAAATTCACCTTGCCCGGTGGGAATAATTCATCATCTACGAATGTATTCGGCAGACCCTCCACAAATCTGGTGTTGGGAAAAGAGAGAGAGATTTCATCATATAGCTTCTGCCAGCATGAATAAAACCAAACAATATTATCCGGCTTGTGAGAAAAACTACTTTCAATATTATACAGCAATTGTTTTACAAAATAACTCTTTCCAGAATTAGACGGCCCCGCTAGAATGCACGAGAGCGGGTGTTGTAGCCTCGTGTCCATCACAATACTGTGCTAATAGCCGTACGGCAGTGTGGTGAATTCGTCTAGTAGTCGACGCTTTGTGTAGACACTAGTGTTGAGCATTCCGATACTGCAAATATCGGGTATCGGCCGATATTAGCTGTATCGGAATTCCGATTCCGAGTTCCGATATTTTCGTCTTATCGGATACCGGAATCGGGATTGTCACTGTCACTGTCAGTGTCCGTCGGTCGGGTCTGTCAGGAGTCAGCGGCACTTACCTGGCAGAAGATCTCCGGCGGTCACGGCCTGGACTGCTTGATGGCCGCCATCATCTTTCCCCGGCGGTCACATGCAGTTTCTCGCGATAACTGCAGTGACTGCTGGGTAATCGCGGCCGTAAAGCAGTCAGTCCGATGACGTCACCGCCGGGGAAGCAGGTAATCAGCTGTGCTGCGTTGCAATGACAGGCTCTGCCTGTCATTGCGATGTAGCAGAGCTGGATCGTCGTGGGACTATCGTTATGGACTGCGTCGGACAGGTGGTATACTGTTGGTTTGTTTTTTTTCTTTTTTTACAGGAGATCGATGGCGTCGCAGGAATGAGAGAGTAATAAAAGAAATGAAAACTGTGTTGTCTCTTTTATTTCATTAAAAGACTTTTTTCTTGCTGTGTCTTTTTTTTATACATTTAATAACTTTGGGATTAATAATGGATCGGTGTCTTATTGACGCCTATCCATTATTAACCGGGCTTATTGTCACCGTGCAATCAACGGTGACATTAACCCCTTATTACCCCGCTTGCCACCGCTACAGGGCAAGTGGGAAGAGCCGGGGTAAAGTGCCACAATTGGCACATCTTTTGATGCGCCAAATGTGGGGCTGCTGTAGCCTGGTATTATCAGGCTGTTGAGGGCCAAAATCCATGGGCCTTGACAGTCTTTTAATACCAGGCCGCAGCAGTCTGCATTTTACTTGGCTGGTTAACAAAAATAGGGGGGATCCCCACGCCGTTTTTTTTTCGAGGGGATCCCCTATTTTTGTTAACCAGCCAAGCTATGCAGACTGCTGTGGCCTGGTATTATCAGGCTTGCAAGGTCCATGGATATTGGATCCTTACCAGCCTGAAAAACCAGGCCTCAGCGGTCTGCTTCATCTGGCTGGTTAACAAAAATAGGGGGGACCCCACGCCAATTTTTTTCGAGGGGATCCCCTATTTTTGTTAATCAGCCAAGATATGCAGACTGCTGTGGCCTGGTATTATCAGGCTGGCAAGGTCCATGGATCTTGGCTCCTTAACAGCCTGAAAATCCAGGCCTCAGCGGTCTGCTTCATCTGGCTGGTTAACAAAAATAGGGGGGACCCCACGCCAATTTTTTTCGAGGGGATCCCCTATTTTTGTTAATCAGCCAAGATATGCAGACTGCTGTGGCCTGGTATTATCAGGCTGGCAAGGTCCATGGATCTTGACTCCTTAACAGCCTGAAAATCCAGGCCTCAGCGGTTTTCTTCATCTGGCTGGTTAACAAAAATAGGGGGGACCCCACGCCAATTTTTTTCGAGGGGATCCCCTATTTTTGTTAATCAGCCAAGATATACAGACTGCTGTGGCCTGTATTATCAGGCTGGCAAGGTCCATGGATCTTGGCTCCTTAACAGCCTGAAAATCCAGGCCTCAGCGGTTTTCTTCATCTGGCTGGTTAACAAAAATAGGGGGGACCCCACGCCAATTTTTTTCGAGGGGATCCCCTATTTTTGTTAATCAGCCAAGATATACAGACTGCTGTGGCCTGGTATTATCAGGCTGGCAAGGTCCATGGATCTTGGCTCCTTAACAGCCTGAAAATCCAGGCCTCAGCGGTCTGCTTCATCTGGCTGGTTAACAAAAATAGGGGGGACCCCACGCCATTTTTTTTTTCGAAGGGAACCCCTATTTTTGTTAATCAGTTCCCTCTGACGTCACTGATTGTGTCCCTGGCTGACCTGAAGTGAAAGTGGAAAGCAATCAATTAAGCTTTCCACTTAAGGGCCCGTCTCACATAGCGATATCGCTACCGAGATCGCTGCTGAGTCACTAGTTTTGTGACGCAGCAGCAAGCTCACCAGCGATATCGCTGTGTGTGACATTCAGCGACGATCAGCCCCCCCTGCCGGGTATCGCTGATCGTCGCTGAAATGTCAGGACCTTTGATCGCTGGTTTCCCGCTGACAGGCACACATCGCTGCGTGTGACAGGCGGGAGACCAGCGATCCGCTGGTAACCAAGGTACACAGCGGGTTTCCAGGCGCGGGGCTGTGCCTAGAAACCCGCTGTGTACCTTGGATACCAGCGCCCTGATGCAGGGAGCTGGTATCCAAGGTACACAGCGGGTTTCCAAGCGCTGCGCGGTGCCTGGAAACCCGCTGTGTACCTTGGTTACCAGCGGATCGCTGGTCTCCCGCCTGTCACACGCAGCGATGCGTGCCTGTCAGAGGGAAACCAGCGATCAAAAAAAGGTCCTGACATTTCTGCGACGATCAGCGATACCCGGCAGGGGGCTGATCGTCGCTGAATGTCACACACAGCGATATCGCTGGTGAGCTCGCTGCTGCGTCACAAAACTAGTGACTCAGCAGCGATCTCGGTAGCGATATCGCTATGTGAGACGGGCCCTTAAGCGATGTTACCCGCAGTGTCGCTGTCCCAGATCGCTGCCTGAGCTGCCTGTTTGGCAGCTCAGCAGCGATCATGTAGCGATACACCAGCGATCCTGACAAGTGCATATCGTTGTCGGGATCGCTGGTGTATCGTTATGTGACACCCAGCCTTTACTCTCCTGTCAGGCAGGAGAGGAACTCATTCATTTGGGGTTTACTGTGAGGCTGCAGCATTAGCTGCGGTCCCTGCAGTAAACATTAACCCTTTCTGAAGGATTACACCGTGGGACCTGACTGTGCATGGGATAGGTAAGAATAATTTTGCTTTTTTATTTTATTTTTATTACAGGAAATGGTTTTTGCAGTAAAATAAAAGATGGTCAAAAACATGTGTCTTTATTTCATTAAAATGATTTTTAATTAAAGTGTGTGTGTTTTATTTTTATTTCATGCAATAGGATTAATAATTGATAGTTGTCTAATTGACAGCTCTCAATTATTAACCTGGCTTAAGGTCACCTTTCAATAGCAAGGTGGCTTTAACCCCATATTAACCCATTCGCCACCGCTACAGGGCAATGGGAATAGACGGGCAAAGTGCCAGAAAGGGCGAATCTAATTATAGATTTGTCTTTCCTGGGGTGTCTGGGGGCAGATGTTAGTAGCCGGGGGGGGCAAAAATAATGGTCCCTCTCTGGGCTATTATTATCTGCCCCCACTCACTGGCTTTGTCTGTCTGGTTGCGAAAATAGGGCGGGAGCCCACGCATTTTTTTTCAGCAATTTTACACCTCATATATATATATACATGTCATTGAATTTGTGACACATATATATATATTTATATTTGTAGTTCATACACTTCTACATAGTATAATAGCCGCTAATTCAATTGCCGGCTTTTGTGAAAATGCAGAACCCGACATGAAATGACACTTGGTGTACATAGGGTTAACCATGTCTTTTCATGTCCTTTGCTATCTAATTTGCACAAACAATTAAATCAGACTATGTGTGCAAAATTTCACACCTGTAGGGGTTAATTAAAGGTGTAAATTCGTAGCAAAAAAGTCCGTTTTTTTACAACGAATTTACACCTTTAATTAACCCCTACAGGTGTGAAATTTTGCACACATAGTCTGATTTAATTGTTTGTGCAAATTAGATAGCAAAGGACATGAAAAGACATGGTTAACCCTATGTACACCAAGTGTCATTTCATGTCGGGTGACATGAAATGACACTTGGTGTACATAGGGTTAACCATGTCTTTTCATGTCCTTTGCTATCTAAGGCCGGAGTCACACTGGCGACAAAATCGGACGACTGCAATGCGATGAAATATCGCATTGCAGTCGGACCTATGTTAATCTATGGAGCAGCTCCCAGTATCAGATTTTTTGTGGTCCGTTTTAAACGTCCGTGTACAATCGCAGCATGCTGCGATTGTCACCGATTGTCGGTCGACAATCGCCAATGCAAGTCTATGGGAGCGATGAAAAATCTGATTACAAACGGACCACACTGTGTGACTTGCGATGAAATCGCATCGGTGTCCTTTAGAAAAGCCGGCAATTCATCCCCGCCTATACTGTAAAATCACACTGACAGCTTTAATAAAGACTAGAAAGAATAGATATATACACATAGAACACATACATATATATATACATGTCATTGTGACATGTATATATACATATATTTATAGTTCCTAGACTTCTACATACTGTAATAGCCGCTAATTCAATTGCCGGGTTTTGTGAAATCACAGAAGCCGACATGAAATGATACATTGTTTCCACACATTTAACCATGTAATTTCATGTATTTTTATATATGTTTGAAACATACAATTACATGAGTGTATTTGTGCAAAATTTCAGACATGTAGGGTTAATTAAAGGTGTAATTTCGTTGAAAAAAAAATGCGTGGGCTCCCGCTGTATTTTCTCCACCAGACAGACAAAGCAAAGCGAGTGGGGGCAGATAAATATAGCCCAGGGAGGGTGCATTTTTTTGTGCCCCCCCTGGCTACTAACATCTGCCCCCAGACACCCCAGAAAGGGCAAATCTATAATTAGATTCGCCCTTTCTGGCACTTTGCCCGTCTATTCCCATTGCCCTGTAGCGGTGGCGAATGGGTTAATCTCACCTTACTGTCACCTTGCAATTGAAAGGTGACCTTAAGGCAGGTTAATGATTGATAGCTGTCAATTAGACAACTATCAATTATTAATCCTATTGAAGTAAATAAAAAAACACACACACTTTAAGAATAAATAATTTTAATGAAATAAAAACACATTTTTTTGACCATATTTTATTTTACACTAAATCCGTGCGAAGCCATTGATCTCCTAAAATAAAGAAAAAGAAATAAAACAACATTATTCTTACCTATTCCGCCGATCTGTCACGTCCCACGCTGTAATCCTTCACAAAGGGTTAACTAGCTTTGAGCCAAGCAGTGCAAGTAATCCTGCATGCTCAGCTCAAAGCTCATGAATGAATAAGTTCCTCTCCTGGCGACAGGAGAGGATGTGTTTCATGAATGAAGCTTAATTGATTGTGTCCACTTTCCCTTTAGGTCAGGTCACTACAGTTAAATTGGCAAGAAATCAATTAAGCTCCATTCATGAATCTATTCCTCTACTTTCGCTGGGAGAGGAAGTTATTCATTCAGGGGAATACAGGTCTGAGACAGCATTATTAGCTCTCTGCGACCTTTAACCTGTTAACCCTTTCTGATGGATTACACCGTGGGACCTGACTGTACATCGGATTGGTAAGTATAATTTTGCTTTTTTATTTTATTTTTATTACAGGAAATGGTTTTAGCAGGAAAATAAAATATGGTCAAAAACTGTGTGATTATTTAATTAAACTTATTTTTTATTAAAGTGTGTGTGTTTGATTTTTCTTTCATACAATAGGATTAATAATTGATAGTTGCCTAATTGACAGCTATCAATTATTAACCTGGCTTAAAGTGACCTTTCAATTGCAAGGTCATTTTAACCCCTTATTAACCCATTCGCCACCGCTACAGGGCAATGGGAATAGACGGGCAAAGTGCCAGAAAGGGCGAATCTAATTATAGATTTGCCCTTTCTGGGGTGTCTGGGGGCAGATGTTAGTAGCCAGGGGGGGCACAAAAAAAATGTACCCTCCCTAGGCTATTATTATCTGCCCCCACTCGCTTGCTTTGTCTGTCTGGTGGAGAAAATACAGCGGGAGCCCACGCATTTTTTTTTAACGAATTTACACCTTTAATTAACCCCTACATGTCTGAAATTTAGCACACATATACTCATGTAATTGTATGTTTCAAACATATATAAAAATACATGAAATTACATGGTTAAATGTGTGGAAACAATGTATCATTTCATGTCGGCTTCTGTGATTTCACTGAAGCCGGCAATTGAATTAGCGGCTATAACAGTATGTAGAAGTGTAAGAACTATAAATATATGTATATATATATATGTCACAATGACATATATATATATATATATATATATGTGTATATATCTATTCTTTCTTTTGGCATTTAAATACTATTCTTTTGGATCCATTATATGTCAGTTTTGCAAGCCTGCGAGAAAATCTCGCAAGTCGGATGAAAATCGGATGTTACAAGGTACACACACATGCGATTAAATCGCATCTTTGAAGGAAAATCGGATGCCAGAAGGATGTGTGATGTTTTTATTTTGATCCGATTGTCGACCGTCTAAAACGGACCGATTTTTTGTGGTTGTGTGTGACTCCAGCCTAATTTGCACAAACAATTAAATCAGACTATGTGTGCAAAATTTCACACCTGTAGGGGTTAATTAAAGGTGTAAATTCGTAGCAAAAAAAGTCCGTTTTTTTTACAACGAATTTACACCTTTAATTAACCCCTACAGGTGTGAAATTTTGCACACATAGTCTGATTTAATTGTTTGTGCAAATCAGATAGCAAACGACATGAAAAGACATGGTTAACCCTATGTACACCAAGTGTCATTTCATGTCGGGTGCTTCTGTCTTTTCACTGAAGCCGGCTTTACCCGGCAATTGAATGAGAGGATATTTTACTATGTAGAAGTGTATAAACTATACATATATGTATATATATATGTCACAATGACATGTATATATATATATATATGTATTCTATGTGTGTATATTTAGTGTTTACAAGGAAAGAATGGGTTTTTTTTAGTTGCGATATTTTGTTCCCATAGACTTACATGGGACTTCCGGTATCGGTATCGGGTATCGCCGATATTTTAGTGATATCGGCGATACCATTCCGATTCCGATACTTTAGGATATCGGAAAGTATCGCTCAACTCTAGTAGACACACTTCTGGGTCTTTTGTAGGACACGGGATTCAATATTCCAATATTTTTTATCTCTCACAATGCCCTGCTGCTGTACGACGATGCGCTTCTGAGTTTCTGCGTCTGAATTACGGGGGTAGTCCAGAACTAGATCTTTCAGACTGCTAAAATTGATAGATTGCGAGTTACCAACATTTAGCGTTATTCCCTTCACTTTTAAGACAGTCTTCCCTGTGTTGAGCTTGTACCCGTAAGTTTTGGGCCTGCAGAAACAAACTCTGTGATGTATGTGCCCTCGGGTATCTCACTCGTCAATTCCCCCAGGTAATCACCTAGAGGCGGCTGCCACTCACCTTCCTGTGCACAAAAATAACTGAATCTGTGTCGTGATAAAGGCACCTCTCCTGCAGCCTGTCCAGCAGAGAATAGAGCTCTAGCCGCGCATACGCTGTGGTAAAGCAGGCTATAAAGATGTTTGTGTTTCTGTTGACTGTGTGGTGCCCCTCCGCATATTTCCAGTTAATGGTAGCGGTTTCGTCATCGATAAAATCCAGCATAGAAATGTCATAGTAGGGCAGGAAGAGATCCTAAAAAGCTCATCAGGATCCCTAACAATCTTGGTGCTTGGTAGATTGGCCTTCTGAGCAAACTTTCCCCATAAAGAATTTAAGAAAAGTTTGGAGATCTGTCTTTTAGCGGGGTTGACGGCTATATTTTCAGGTCGTAACCGTACACCCTCTTTTTCAAGAAAACTGTCAATGTACTGCTTTTTCTTGGCATCATCAGTGCACCAGCTTTGGATACCCTGACGCCTCCTGCTTATCCCTAAGGTGTAATTTAATGTAGCGAGCAAACAGATCATCGCTGGTGTTTGGAAAATGCCATATTTCATAGATGCGGGCGATCCGGTACCCTTTATCTATCGCCAGCTCGAGCTCTATGGTGCACCAGGTACCTGTCAGGGAGCGTTCTTCATCACTATGACGGCACTCCTCTGCCTCTGAATTTACAGCGCATGTATAGCAAGGGGGAACATCAATTTTTTGTCGAGTTTTACAGGTAGAACGGGAAAAAATAAATCTCTCGGGGGATAGACCTTGACTCTAGCTAAGCCAAAGTATTTTTTAATGAAACCAAAGTTGTCATAGATGATGTCGGGGTGACCTACAGGGTATGTTTTAGTTTTGTTTACAAAGGGGTACAGACTGGTGAAGTCGTAGTAATGTAAAGTCTCATCAGCTTCAACCTGGTGATAGAGCTTAATGGCGTTAGTTCGACCCCCATAAAGTGCATCGCGGGGGTCTAAGGGAGCGGGAAAATCCATTTGATGGAGAAATGCCTGGAGGTTAGAATCGTTTTTAACCATTTCACGCCACTCGTGCTCCCATATCACTCTTATGGTGTACCCGCGCAGCTGCATGTAACGCTTTTTAGCTAAAAAGACATGATATAATTGACCGTAGGTGGTGTTTGTAACTTTATTTGTATCATTCTCATTATAGCACGATGGGCACCCGTGGAAAAAACAGCCTTGAAATTCAAAAGCTATGTGCTGGCCGTTAACATAGGCATAACCATCTAGAAAATACTGACCGAGTTGTTTCTCACCCCCTCTTAAGGCATGCTGAATGTCAATGTTCTCGGTATGCGCTACATACATGAGCCATTGTATAGCGGCGGATGAGTAGCGCTTTTTCGTCTTGTGATAATTATCACCCGGTAAAATGGCAATCGTTTTTTCTGGTAGAAATTTAAACCGATACATTGACATACATACAGAGGCCAGGGTGATGAGCTGAAATGGGTCAATACAGCTGCTCTCCACAACCATTTCTTTTTGAATGTCACAGTATTTTTTAACACTTTTCAGCGTCATTTCCATAATGCGTTCTCTATAGATCTCACAGGCGCGTCTCAAAATTTCAACATCCTGTTTGCAGTATGATTTTAGTTCACACTTGAAGTCAAAAACTGTGTGTTTCTGGCCCTCATGCCAGGACAGGAACTCTACCTTCTCATCCGGGGCCATGTACTCCAACCCATAATATTTCACATCGGGTATGGGACCTACATAGCTTTGGTTTTCACGGGTGTTAAAAAAGTGTGGAAAATGACCTTTGGCACCTGAAAAGCCCATGGCCTGAGGTAATTTACTGAGCTTCATGGGGATAAAATTTAGCGAATCTATGAATCTTATAGACAAATCGGGCACCGTCACACACAAGAGGCGGCCACCTTGGGCTATCAGCTTTACCTGTAGCTTTTCAAAAATCAGCTCCTTAACAATAAAGTAAGAATCATAGCGCCCTGCATTGTGGGCTATAAATGTATACCCTGAAAATTTCCCGCTGGTAAAGAACAGTAGAAAGTCGTGCGTACAACTATCACCTTCAAACTCCCAGGACTGTTCACCACTCAGAGTTGTGGCATAAATGTAATTTGGGATGTGTGTGCCTGTCTCTTGCATACATTCAAAATCGTAAAAGATATAACAATCTGTTTCGTCCTCCGCTACATAGCGTCGCATGTAACAGAGATGGGCGTCAAATTTATTTACACGCGCACGACATACGGTGCAACGTAGCCCCGCACATTCATGCACGCCCTCGCTATTCCTGAACACAAAGCGCTGACACTCATCACAAAATATTTTAAGCCTGCAGAATGGCGGATCATTCAGAGCTAATTGTTTGTGGCGCTCTAAACACTTACTAGAGCGACAATGAACCCGACATACGGGGCACCGTGGAGTTGTTTGTACACCTGCACACTCCACACAATCTACTCTTTGACAAGCTTTACAAAAATATTGACATGAATGGGTGTTCTTCTTATTATACAATGAATTGCAGAGCTCACAAAAGTAATCGCTCCCGATAAAGCCTTTCATATTCTTGATACCATAGTAGTGGTTATCATGGAACAGTATGAATACGATTTTACCACTAGCTGCATTGTCGGTCTGAAAGTAGCGCCAATCACCCTGACTGTAGTACAGTACTTTAATGGTGACCCCCAAGTAGTTCTCGAATGCTGGAATGTCGCTAAAACTCACTAACCGCTCATCAGGGATCCCCAGCGCCGTGTGTATGTTTTTAGAGCGATTCAGTAAAACAGCATCACTGACATCCGCGTCCTCTATCAGGGCGCACACACTAGCGGCCAAACACAGATTTGTACTGTAATTGTTAAAATCATACAGCCACCGCATCTTTTGTTTAATGATTCGACTGCTCGCTATAGATTTCAGGCGTCTTTTTACACCGCCTCGTCGGTTTTTAACGGTAGTGATGACTAGTTTTAGGGTATTGCTTGCCAAGCATTCAGCATTACTTTGAAGTGTGCGAGCAACAGCATTTAAAAAAGATTCAGAATTAAAATCCTCCCGGCTCTGCTTTGTAGTGAAAATGGGGTCTAAAGCATCGCCACCTTCAAGCCTTAACTGCACAAAGTCGCCCGGTTCAATGTCCCTAATGACTCTATCCAGTAATGACTGAATACTGTCGTGAACAATGTTCACAGCCTCGACAAAGGATCGTACACGCTCCAAATTTACAAACCTAAAATGATCGGTATGTATGCGTGCACTGAAATTACGGTTGTCCCTCTGGTGATGATGGAAGTGTTGTAAAAATACTGTATGATCCGACCCCCTCACATCATCAGCAGAGTTAGCATCCGCAGCAGAGGCTTGTGAGCTTTGTGCACCGGAACGGACGTCATTTTCAGGGCCATCATGGCTATGTGAGACAGGAGCATCTGTGTGTGGTGGCTCCGGGGCTGGCTGTGGTGGTATAGCAGGACAGGTGATTCCACCCCGACGCCTAGCGCATATTGCGCGTCAAGCACTGACCAGTAGTTTTAGAGCTCGTTTTATAACTCTGGACCTATTATAACAGGCTGTTTTAGTTGGTTTATGCAGGCCCGATCCGCTCATATTTAGTCATAACGGGTTAGCACCATCGGGTATCTCGGTGTCTACTTGCATCCGGCGAAGCGCGTATAGCTCGGCCTTACAGGCATCTGTTGTGACTACTTCAGACAGCAATCTTTCAAAAGTATTACAGAAAAACACTATTTTGGGTAGCCAGATTTTGTAACGTAAGTAACGATCTAACTGCTCCTTAAACACTGCGGCTCCGGCGGGGGCCCACCCAATGGCGTCATACATCTGCGCTGTAGCGATCGGAGATACAGAATTCCCACTGTTAACAGCTAGAGTGGCTGCAGAATCCGCAATGCTAACAGCTAGAGTGGCTGCAGAATCCGCACTGCTAACAGCTACAGAGACCGCAGAATCCGCACTGCTAACAGGTACAGAGACCGCAGAATCCGCACTGCTAACAGGTACAGAGACCGCAGAATCCGCACTGCTAACAGGTACAGAGACCGCAGAATCCGCACTGCTAACAAGTACAGAGGCCGCAGAACACGTATTGCTAACAGCTACAGACACATCTGTATGAAGCCTCGGCTTTTTACACACTTTATGCTTAGTCGTTAACACTCTCTTTAACCCCATCACAACATTAACTGGATTAGATACAGCAGCGTGAGATGTGGTGGGTAAATTAATGGTATCCAACAGTTCAATACCCGTGGAATTAGTGGACACAGTTACAGATGGCAGTAAAGGCTGTATAGCATGAGTGGTCCGTATAATGATCGGTTCTACGGTGCGCTTCTTACCATCAGCGAGCTGATCAATCTCACGGTCAAGCGCCTCACGAGTCTGTCGGGTTGTGGGATTCATGGCGGAAAATGTGACTGGTGATGTTTCTGAAATATGCTTAGTTTTCTGCGCGTGTTTACGTGGCCGCTCCTGTACTTCAGAGTATAGTTCAGCGTCATTCACTGCACCGCGGGATGGTTGCGCGCCGCTTGAATGGGACAGCATACCCGGCATCAGATAGAACTGCTGTTGCGGCTGTGGGCCGGCAGGGCCCATAGGTGTCTGTATCGGCGTCAAGAATGGCTCTGCGTGGTTCTCGTTGAGACGTAGTGTTTGCAGAGGGGTCGTGGTTATTTTTCTCTCGACTTTAGATTTATCTGTGGATGAGATTGTATATGTGTCAATCTGACTTTACAACTATCTTTAAGGAAAGATTCTACATGTAGCGGATACGTGCGGAACATCGCGATCCTAGGTGTGACAAGAGTGACATACGTTGTATTAAGACTATCCTGATATATCAAAATATACACGTACCAGTTAACGATGATGACTGCACGTTTGTAGCAGTGGTTTCTGGGACGTCTGAGGCGTTCTCCACTAGCAGGTGTATATTCTCTTTTGTAAATATCGTCCTCCTAGATTTCACTTTACGTGCTATAAATAATAATAATCATTAGAAGGGCCATCAACAATTTTCTCCAGTCGTTTGGGCAAAACAGTTTTTCATGCGGCACGTACCTTTATCTTTCTTGACAGCCGCCAGGCTTCGCTTTTTAGGAGCTTTAGAAAATGCGACGTCTTCTTGGGCTCTGTTAGTGCCAGGGTTCATAGGCATTTCGGCCGAATCCAGCTCCGCTATCATTGCGACATCTGTAAGGAGTTAATATTCACTTACACACTTAAATTCACATAGTTAAGTGTTATATATAGTTGTATATATATATATATATATATATATATTACAGACACGCAGAAACACAGCGTACCCTCGATGCCCGGTGCTGAAAGGCCATCCCATGGCGCGGCAGCACTAGAAGCATTACAAGCTACAGCTGGTGAAATACATGCCTCGGGGTCCAAATAGTTCAAGGTAGCGAAAACCTCATCTGGCAGATAGCTGCTCATTATACACGGTTCTTAAAGAATAAAGCAAAAATAATATGCAAAACAACTCTATATATATATATATACACACACACACACACAACCACGCATCCACACAACGTACCCGCGCTGGGCAGAGCCGCCTGACCGCTCACGCTCCACGCATCACTAGCGTTACTACACGCTGCAGCAGGTAAAATACAGGCCTCGGGGTACGAATAGTTCATGGTGGCAAAAACTTCATCAGGCAGATCGCAGCTCATTATACACGGTTCTTAAAGAATAAAGCAAAAATAATATGCAAAACAACTATATATATATATATATATATATATATATATACACACACACACACACAACCACGCATCCACACAATGTACCCGCGCTGGGCAGTGCCGCCTGACCCCTCACGTTCCATCCATCATTAGCGTTACTAGACGCAGCCTCGGGTAAAATTGTGGGGGCAGGATCAGAATGCTTCACGGTAGATGAAATCCCATCAGATACGTACACCTTCATTATACACGGATCTTAAAGAATAAAGCGGTATAAAAAATGATGTGCAAAATGCCTCTTAACTATAACACCCCAATGTGTCTATATAATTCAGACATCTAAAAATAAAATTAACTATGAATTTTAGCGTCAATCTACAGTAATTAAATATTCAGCTATTATCCAACACAAGCGTAGTATATTATTAAAACACGAGTAAGCTATTCAGGCAAATACTACACAAACTTAATATAATTGAAAACGAAATCCATAAAAAATACTCACTTCAGATCTGGAGTGTGTTCTGCGAGCTGTGAAGTCTTACAGGTGAGCTGTGTGTCGCTTGGGATCAGGTGCTGTATTTATTAGGGCTAGCAGCGAGAGCACGCCCACTGTCACTGCCCCAATGATGAGAAAGAAAAAAAAAAAAAAAAAAAAAATCCCATTCATGTTTTACAGAGCTATCATGGCCCCTAACCGTCTTGAATCAATATTAAAGAAGCAATATTTCACGCCCGAAGCCCCGGCATCATTCAGCGGCGTTACAAATCTATACAGATCGGTTAGAACGCGTGGTATAAAACAACATGAGGTGGTCGATTGGCTGAATAAACAAGATGCTTACACCCTTCATAAGCCTGTAAGGACAAGATTCTCCACCAATAAAATCTTTGTCTCGGACGTTGATTCGCAATGGCAGGCTGATTTGGTTAGCTTAATTGAATATTCTAGGGAAAATGACGCCGTGAAATATCTACTGACTGTGATAGACGTACTATCCAAACACGCCTGGGTTGCTGCTCTGCACAACAAAACCGGGGTGACTGTAGCTCGTTCGTTCGAATTAATATTTGGAAACGCCCGACGCACCCCGCAGAAACTACAGACGGATCGTGGCAAAGAATTTATGAATTCACACATGAAACGTGTTTTTGTAAAATGCATAAAATACACCATTTTTTTCACCAACAATACCGTAAAGGCCGCTATAGTTGAGCGATTTAATCGTACATTAAAAACACGTATGTGGCGCTATCTGACGAAACATAATACCTTTAGGTATATCGACATTTTACCAGGTTTGGTGCACAGTTACAATCACACCTTTCACACCACGATACAGACACGTCCGTGCGATGTGACGAAGCAGAACTCGTTACAGATATGGAAAAATATTTATAGCGGTATCGTGGCTAAAAAGCGTATTAAGCCATCTTTAAAAATTGGAGATCATGTCAGAATATCTCGTTTTAAGAACCCTTTTACGAAGGGTTATGAGCAGACATTCAGCGAGGAGATATTTTTAATTAGCGCCATTTCCAATAAATTTCATAAGCCTCTCTATAAAATTAACGATTTAGCGGGCGACGCTATCGAGGGTTCATTTTATAAGGAGAGCTACAAAAAATACATTTCAATGAAAACCGCGCCTACCGCGTTGAGGCAATTTTGAGAAAAAAACGTGTCAGGGGGGCGATTCACTGCTATATTAAATGGAAAGGTTATCCTGATAAATTTAATTTGTGGGTACCCGCGTCGGCTCTGACGGACATATAACCATGGAATCCGAATCCTTCTTTATCACCCTTCCCTCCAACGCTTCTGGCGATATATATCCGGAAAACACAATCGCCGAGTATACCACAAAATTATCTAAACCCGTTCAGCTTTCAGGACAGTACGAAGTTGCTCTAACTGAGATTCAATACCCCCATACATGGTACACATTTGAGCGGGGTGAAGGGAACTTCTATATAGGCAAGCGGGGTGATGTGATGCAGGAATATTATGTGAAGCCCAGTTTTTATAACACAATACCGGACCTCATACGTGCTATTAATGAGAGAATTGATATTTTGAAGCTTGCCAGCGACGGATTTAAGCTGCGCTATGACGAAGTGCGGAGGAGTGTTACCCTACCGGATTCCCCCACGATACAGTTTGCCCCGGGTCAGAAATTGGGACATATTTTAGGCCTCCAGCCATACATCGAAGCGTATGATAATAACCAGACTGAGCGGAAGAAGATTTATGCCGATATAAAAGCCGGTTTTTATACATTATTTATTTACAGCGACATCATCCAGCATCAGCTTGTGGGCGGCAGCTACGTACAACTTCTGAGAACGGCGCAAATAAGCGGCAAGAGCGGTGAAATTACCACGCTTCAATACACACGACCCGATTACGTGCCCTTATGCAAGCATCATTTTGACTCTGTAACAATCTCCATCTTATCGGACCAGGGCACTCCAGTTAAATTCAAGTACGGAAAGTGTATTGTGAGACTACATTTCCGGAAGAGACGCGATTAGCACGCTAGAAAATGGTGTCTCAGAGACCCTACGGGGACCCAGCTGTTTATGCCCGGTACTATATTGCACAGTCTGGGCACGGATTAGAGGGGTTCAGCGGGAGCGAGTACATGTACGGATCGGGTCTGGCTGGGATATTTAAAGGCTTATTTCGGCGTGCTGTACCGCTTTTCAGAAGAGGCTTAGAATTGGTAAAACCACACGTGAAGACGGCTGTCAAAAACATTGCTAAAGACGCCGTCACATCTGTCTCATCAGCGCTTATGAATCGTATAAATACACATCCCGAGCAAGGTGGCGCGGGTCTAGTTTATGTCGCTAAAAAATCACATAAAAGAAAGCGTCGCTCATGCCCCACTTTACCCCCGATCCTCATGAATAAAAAACCAACCAAGCGTCGACCCCGTCAGAAACGAGTGAGACGTACTGCTGAGGACATCTTCTGATCATCATGGCTTTCCTGCACGATGCTTCTGTAGAGTGCGCTAAATCTGAACTGGATATTTTTGACATACCGCCGACACAGACGAGTATAGAGAAATCCCTATTTGTAGAAGTTCAGCCGATTGCCGCTCTGACGGATAATGCTCCGCTGGAATTTTTCATATCGGGTAGCGAGGATTATTATTACGACCTGAATAACACCCTGCTGTACATAAATTGTCGCATCGTCAAGCAGGATAATTCGAATATCGCCGATGACGCCCGTGTAGCCCTCATAAACTACCCTCTTGCCACACTCTTTAATCAGGTCGATATTACTCTGGGGGACCGTGTTATCTCACAATCGGACAATCTCTACAGCTATAGAGCGTACATAGAGACTCTCTTAAATTACAGTTCACAGACGCTGTCCTCGCAATTTACTGCCGGATTGTTCTATAAAGACACAGCTGGTCACCATAATGACCGAAGCTTGGATGGCCCAAATGCAGGATTTATTAAAAGAGCCGCTGCAACCCACCGCTCCAAACCCCTGGACCTCATTGGTCCAATTTTTGGTGATATATTTAATCAACCAAAGCTAATATTGAACGGACTCGATCTTAAGGTTAAGCTAACGAGAAATAAGGACGCTTTCTGCCTCATGTCGGCTGAGGCCGATCCGCTGAAAGTGCAAATCATGCAAGCCGCTCTCTTTGTAAAGAGAGTACAAGTGTCCCCGGCGGTCCGAATAGGCCACAGTCAGGCCCTCTTGGCATCGACAGCCAAGTACGCTATTGACAGGACATGCATGAAAGTGTACAGTATAGCCGCTGGAACACGGATCACGAACCACGAGAATCTCTTCCTAGGCCAGATACCGAAAACTGTTATATTGGGTTTTGTAGATAATGAAGCATTTAGCGGGTCTTACGCCAGAAATCCCCTGTTCTTCCATCACTACAACGTCAATCACGCAGCCCTCTACCTGGACGGACAACAGATCCCTGCGAGGCCTTATAACCCTAACTTTAATGACTACTTAGCTGTCAGAGAGTATATGGCTCTCGCACATATATCAGGCAAGCAGAAAGCTGATTGTGCCATGGCCGTGGATCGTGAAGAGTTTAACGGATGGAGTTAAAACTACCCTTTAATACACTAAAAACTCCACAGACTAATCAAAGGCACTGAATAAAAATCCAGCAGACCAGATTTCACAGCCTGAGCAAAGTTCAGCCACAGATTTCCCAGCCTGAGCAAAGTTCAGCCAGAGGGCGTGACGACCTGGATCAATCTGACAGGGAGACGGATAAAATGATAGGGGGCGTGTCGACCTGTCAGATTTGAGTTTGATGAGTAATACAGTTCCTATACTACTTATATTATTTCAGATGCTAATACAGAGCCTTTAAATTAGATTTATCCACCACAAAGATCTAGTAATTAGTAAAATGCATTGTGCATCTGCAGCCCATATAGGGGTACTAGAAAGACAGGTCTATTTACATGTGATGCCTATTACAAAGAACGAAAGCTCAATGATATATACATCTATCTTTATAGCCAGCGTTAGCCCAAAGAAATCAATAGAAGTCATATAGTAAAGTTTTCACAGGTTAAATTACCCATTGTAGAAGTAGGGGTGTT
Organism: Oophaga sylvatica; assembly: GCA_033576555.1. Classification (NCBI taxonomy): domain Eukaryota; kingdom Metazoa; phylum Chordata; class Amphibia; order Anura; family Dendrobatidae; genus Oophaga; species Oophaga sylvatica. The sequence continues at coordinate 86,722,365 of JARQOD010000008.1, read as the reverse complement.
TCAGCCACGGAGCGTCCCGGACCCTGACGTACATTTCGCAAGCACTAGGCTCGCTTCCTCCCCCTTTGAGCTGTGATAAAGATCCCTGTGATCGAAACGCGTAGCCTTGTCCTGAGCTTGTCCAGGAGCATGCCACTATTCATGTTTTTATGAATCAATAAAGATGAAGATTTTATTGAAGCTGGATCCATTTTCCTTCATTTTCTTATGTATCTTCACGTTTGATCAAGCGGAGGATCCGTGCTTCTACAAACCGGTGAGCTGGTTAGCGTTCTTATATTTCTCTCTCTTTCTATCTGTATCTCTTTCTCTTCTTTCTTTCTCCTGTAGAGTGTAAGCTGTTATTGTCAGGGGAATTCTCTCTCTATCTCTCTTTTCACCTCTCTTTTTCCTCTCTCCTCTCCCCATATGTATTTTCCAAGTAATTACAAGTTTTGCACTATTGAGATTTATGCAAATAAATTTACCACAAATCAAATTTTTGGGGAAAAAAAATCAGTGAATTAGAATTTGAGAAGACCTGCTCACTACTTCCACGTGACAAAGATGTGACATATACATCGATCACTTGTCTATATGAGAAGCATACATCTATGAATAGTGTTCTGGTGCTGCTGCAGTCTTTGAGATAAAAAAATTAGAGCATGTCTAATGCTCTGTAAATCAAGAGACATTTCTGTATTTCCAAAGTAGCACTTTAAATAGGTTAATAACATAGAAGGCTATTGTCATAAAATGTGAGAATATACAAGAAAGGTCTATAATAACTGAGCCAGTAAAACATTTTGAAGGACACACTAAGCCTGTGCTGTTTTTTCATGGAAAAATCGAGAGAGTTATTAGAATGAATGTGTATGTTGTTCCACAAGCTCCTATTGTTTGCAGCCAGAGAACAGAACATACATCGCTCCTTCCCACTATCTTATTTACACATGATTATTACTCAGCAATCACCCATAAAAGAGCTTTTTATTTGAATGGGCAGACACGGGCCAATAAAAGATTAAGCTGCAAACACTGGGATATAAACTTTCATTGGAGAGACATTTAATATTATATGTACTTTTAGTAGTTGCATAATCTTATAGCATACAGCTTGTCCCAGTGCAGAAATCCTCCAGGTGTCTTTGCTGTGATGGCGTCTCCTGTTATGCCGTTTGATGTACTTTGTGATCCATTGTATTGAATAGACAGGAATATATACTGTACCACCTGACAAATCACCTAAGGACATGATGCTTCTATCATTGGGAAAAGTAAGGATTTAGAGGAAAGGAAGAAGAAACAAACACACACAAAATCCAATAAAGGGCAACTAAACACGTGAAACTCGGTGGTACGTGCCGGGTGCTATAGACTCTATGGCCGTTACTTATGTGTACAGGGAGCTTGTTATGAACCAAACACAATGGATTATAATGCACACTGCTCCTATTTTATTCTATTGTGTTATGTTTACATGTCCTGGAGATGGTACGGCAAGAATATGACAATCTAATTATCAAGGGAACGCAACTCCCTAGCTTCAAATTGTCAGGACAATTAAGCAATTGACTAATGAGCAATGGACAAGGCAGTGGCTGTTTTCCCCCTTAGGCTAGTTATTGGAGAACACAATGAAAGTATGATATGCACACCTCCGGTGCTAATGCATGAAAAATATACAGCAGTATGTAAAAATTTGAGCACCCCTGGTCAAAATTACTATTATTGTGAACAGTTAAGCAAATTGAAGATGAAATGATCTCTAAAAGGGCTAAAGTTAAAGGTGACATATTTCTTTTGTGTTTTAAGTAAAAAAGAAAAAAATATATATATAATTTTTTACATTTTAAAAATGTATAAAAATGAAAATGGGCAAATGAAAAAGTTTGGGTTTCCTTGGAGATTTGTGTGCTCAGATAACTATGACCAAGGTTTCAGACCTTAATTAGCCTGTTATGGCTTGTTCACTATCATCATTAGGAAAGGCCAGGTGATGCAAATTTCCCAGCTTCATACAAACCCAGCCTCCTCTAACCTTGTGCCAAAAAATGCAGGAGAAGGCTATAATAAGATAGAAAAGTGTTTTCAAGTTGCTCTTTCCTCAGTTTGAAATGTAATTAAGTAATGGCAGTTAACAGGAAAAGTGGAGGTCAAGATAAGGTCTGGAAGACCAAGCAAAATTTCAAAAAGGCTGATCGTAGGATTGCTAAAGAGACAAATCAAAACCTCCGCTTGACTGCAAAAAACCTTCAGAAAGATTTAGCAGTTGTGGTACATTGTTCTACTGTTCAGCGACACCTGCACAAATATGGCCTTCATGGAAGAGTCACCAGAAAAAAAACACTCTTGCATCCTCACTATAAAATTCAACATTAGAAGTACAGGGTGGGCCATTTATAGGGACACACTTAAATAAAATGGGAATGGTTGGTGATATCAACTTCCTGTTTGTGGCATATTAGTATACGGAAGGGGGAAAACGTTTCTAGATGGGGGGTGACTAGAGTTGAGGGAAACAGGTCGGCCAGATTCATAAGTCGCCGACTTTTGCCAAAGTCGAGTTTTACCGACCGAAACCCGACCATAGCGTGAAGTCGGCCATGCGGTCGGCAAAACGAGCGCCAAAGTCGGATTTCCCAGAATGCTTGCAGGTGCCTTTTTTCAGCCAATGAGCAAGGATGTACACTGTGGGCAGCGAGATGACATGTGCAGCGTCCACCACCATCGTAGAGAAGGGCATTGCAATGATTGGCTTGCTTTGGGGGGCGTCATAGTGTCTATAAAAGCCCTGACCGCCGATCTCCATTTTACTTCTGCCGATCTTAACAGTAGGGAGAGGTTGCTGTTTATCAGTAGGGAGAGAGTTAGGGCTGTTAAGATATAAGAACTGAAGTTCTTAAGTGCTTGTGCTGATAGCAATTGTGCTGTACAGTTAGTGTGCAGTGACAGAGGAGGATTTTCTTGTTTGCAGCAGCGCTGGTTATTAGGCTGCCTAATAGCTGTATTGCTGTGTATACACTGCTGTGCAGACTGCTTTTTACACAGCACTAATACTTTTATAACTAATACTTTTATTCTTTTTTTCTGCACAGTTACCGACCGTTCATTTTTTCCCACACCGTATAGAGCTGTACGCTCCTCACAAACTACCGTGTACAGGCAGGTATCACGGACAAATACATGCTGACTATCTGTGTGTGACTCTGGAAATAAATACGAAGATTTAAATTTTCCCCTACACCGTATACAGCTGTACGCTCCTCATACAGTACCGTATATCTGACACACCGCGGAGGTACTGGCCGACTACTTGCAGCGAGAAACTGAGTCATGGCTGGGCAGTCTACATCGTGAGCCAGGCAAGGTGGTCAGTGATAACGGATGTAATTTTGTGGCCGCCATAGCCCTGGCAAAACTCAGACACATACCTTGCCTGGCTCACACCTTGAACCTGGTGGTTAAGTGCTTCACAAATAATTATCTGGAGTTACTAGCCCTGCTCCATAAGGTGCGAATACTGTGCTCGCTCATCCGTCGCTTGCCTGTAGACTCCAGTCGTATGCAGAGGCTGCAGCGATCGCTCCACCGCCCCAAGCTGCGCCTAATCATAGACGTTGCAACAAGGTGGAACTCCACCATGCACATGGTTGAGAGGCTATGCGAACAGAGTCAGGCAGTAATACATTTGCGGGAGGATACACAGGCAGGCAGTTTGAGGGCAGACATGGAGTTGTCGGGTGTGCAGTGGTCAAAGCTGAAAGACCTCTGTAAAGTCCTTCAGTGTTTTGAGGAATGCACACGGCTGGTAAGCTCAGACGACGCCATCATAAGCATGAGCATCCCACTTATGCGTCTGCGCATGCAATCTTTGATGCACATTAAGGATCAGGCGTCTGCAGCGGAGGAGGAGGGAAGCCTTGATGACAGTCAGGCATTGTCTGCTCAGGGAACTGTCCTGGACGAGGTGAAGGAAGAAGAGGCAGAGGAGGAGGATGAGGGGGATGATTATTTTGGGGAGGAGGATGCTTTTCAGGGGGCAAGAGAAAATGTTGGCTTGCCAAGGTCAGGTACAGGGTTTGTGCGTGACTGGAGGGATGTGGATTTGGCAGAAAGTGCTCCTACACCCACCACTGTCAGTGCATCATTAACACCTGGAACATTGGCCCACATGTGTGATTATTTCTTGAGGATCCTAAAAAGGGAACCCCTCATTGCCAAAATTATGAAGGATGATGACTACTGGTTGGACAGCATCCTCGATCCTCGCTATAGAGGCAATTTACAGAACATCATGCCACAGGAGAACCTAGAGCTAATATTAGCGAACAAACAAGCAACTCTGGTAAACCATTTGTTAGAGGCATTCCCAGCACACAGCAGCAGTGCAGGTTCTACAACGAGCCGTACTGGGCAACATGGAAGAGGTGTTCGTGGTGCACACTGCCGAAGTGGCGTTGGAGACAGGGGTTTCATGACCATGTTGTGGACTGATTTCTCGAGTACCGCTCACACGACTGGTAATACTGAATCAATTGCAACAGACAGGAGACAGCAGTTGTCAACTATGGTTCAAAATTACCTCTCCTCCCCTATCGATGTTCTCCCTCACAATTCATTCCCCTTTGACTACTGGGCCTGTAAACTGGACACCTGGCCTGAATTTTCACAATATACCTTACAGGAGCTCGCTTGCCCTGCTGGTAGTGTGCTATCAGAAAGAGTCTTCAGTGCTGCTGGATCAATCCTGACAGAAAGAAGGACCCGGCTGTCGACCCAAAATGTTGGTGATCTCACCTTCATTAAAATGAACTATGCCTGGGTTTCAAAGGATTTTGTACCACCTTCCCTGATGACACATAGGTTGCCAGCAAAATGGCTCGCTTTGTCCTCCTCTTCCTCCGACTTCTCCAATTCCTCCATTTGCAGCTGCTGAATGTCCAGCCTACACCTCAACATATGCCAGTTTTTCCACCTGCCTAACTCGGCTGTACCCCTCCACAACTTTAGCTAAATGACCCCCAGTTTTCAATGAGTTACTATTATTATAAAGTAAATTAAGGTTGACTAGCTTAAGTAATAAGAATTGATGTCGTTGGCATTGAAATGGGCACTGTAGGTGTGTTTACTGTCCTCCACTCACTGCCGACTTATATTCCCCATTGACTTGCATTGGGGTCGGGTTTCAGTCGGAACTCCGACTTTTGCCGATAGTCGGCCGATTTTGTTCGACTTGGCTTTTGGTAAAGTCGGGTGGTCCGAAACCCGAGGCAAAGTCACTCATCTCTATTGGTGATCATGGTGGCCATTTTGAAGTCGGCCATTTTGGATCCAACTTTATTTTTTTCAATGAGAAGAGGGTCATGTGACACATCAAACTTATTGAGAATTTCACAAGAAAAGCAATGGTGTGCTTGGTTTTAATATTCTTTCAAGAGTTATTTACAAGTTTATTACCACTTATAAAATGTGTTCAAAGTGCTGCCCATTGTGTTGGATTGTCAATATGACCCTCTTCTCCCACTCTTGACACACTGATAGCAACACCGCAGAAGAAATGCTAGCACAGGCTTCCAGTATCTTGTCATATCTTCACAGCATAGACAATTGCCTTCAGATGACCCCAAAGATAAAAGTCTAATGGGGTCAGATCGTGAGACCTTGGTGGCCATTCAACTGGCCCACGATGACCAATCCATTTTCCATGAAACTGGTCATGTAAGAATGCTCGGAACTGACACCCATAATGTGGTGGTGCACCATCTTGCTGGAAAAAGAAAAACTCAGGGAACGAGCCATCTTCAGTTTCCTGGAAAGCTGATTGGTCATCATGGGCCAGTTGAATGGCCACCAAGGTCTCCCAATCTGACCCCATTAGACTTTTATCTTTGGGGTCATCTGAAGGCAATTGTCTATGCTGTGAAGATACAAGATGTGCAGCATTTGAAACAACGGATAATGGAAGCCTGTGCTAGGATTTCTTCTGTGGTGTTGTTATCAGAGTGTCAAGAGTAGAAGAAGAGAGTTGCATTGACAATCCAACACAATGGGCAGCACTTTGAACACATTTTATAGGTGGTCATAAGCTTGTAAATAACTCATGAAAAAATAAAGTTACGTTAAAACCAAGCACACCATTGTTTTTCTTGTGAAATTCTCAATAAGTTTAATGTGTCACATGACCCTCTTCCCATTGAAAAAAATAAAGTTGGATCCAAAATGGCCGACTTCAAAATGGCCGCCATGGTCACCACACATCTTGAAAAGTTTTACCCCTCTCATATACTAATGTGCCACAAACAGGAAGTTGATATCACCAACCATTCCCATTTTGTGTTGCAGCCAGTGGCATGGATAGAGTGAAAAATGGATTTAATGAACTTTCAACAAATTCTTGTTACAAACGTAACACCATCTGTAAAAAAGCTGAAGTTGAAAAGAGGATGACTTCTACAAATGGATAATGATCCTTAAGACATGTCAAAATCCACAACAGACTACCTCAATAGACTACCTCAAAAGATGCAAGCAGAAGGTTTTACAATGGTCCTCACAGTCCCTGATCTGAACATCATTGAATATCTGTGGTTAGACTTCAAATTAGCAGTGTATGCAAGACGACTCAGGAATCTCACAGAGCTGGAAGAATGTTCCAAGTAAAAATGGCTGAAAATCCCTCAAACAAGAATTGAAAGACTCTTGACTGGCTATAGAAAGTATTTACAAACTGTGATACTTTCAAAAGGGGGTGCTACTAGATACTAACTATGCAGCATGTCCAAACCTTTGCATGGGCCATTTTATTTTTTGCGATTTTTAAAATGGACACAATGACAATATATACAGTATATATTTTTTTGCTTAAAATACAAAGGAAATGTGTCATCTTTAACTTTAGCCCTTTTAGAGATCATTTCATCTTCAACTTGCTTAACTGTTCACAATAACAGTAATTTTGACCAGAGGTACCCAAACATTTACATGCTACTGTATATACCCCAGTACGGTTACTGCTAATTCCACAACAGCAAAGGAACTAGCTGCTACCACCAATCATTTATACACGCTGATTTGACTCCTGACAGGTTGTGTATGGCTTCAGAGTTGTAGTTTACAGAGCAAGAGGAATGGAGCTATTAAATGTTATATACATTTATTAGCTCCATTCAGAGCTTAGCGGCTCAGAGCTTAGCTGAGCGAAGCACTCCTTAGAACAACTCTTTAGAGCAATGTGCAGAACAACAGAGTACTGTGTCTTCCAGAACTGACAAATGACAAAAACCCAGACTCTGATTAGAGCAAAGTTATGCCCACATTCCCCCTCTTGGTGAGGTCATGTGGGGGTTGGTTGTGGGATGTGCTTGGTCTTTAGAAGATTATGAGATCCCCAACTATCAGAATATTTTTGCTAATGGAGATCCTAGGCTGGAGCTATTGTGATAATTTTTCATATCATGATTTTATCTCTCTATAGCAGGGGTGAGTTAAGTCATCTTTTGAGGGCCTTACAAACTGTTCAATAAATCCTGATCACAAAGTGAGCCTTTATGCTTGCATTGGCATCAGGACATAAGGAATCTGCCCAGGGGTAGGAGAGAAGGTCAGCACGTGCTGTTAATGGCTCTCGAGCCAGAGGTTCCCCACCTCCGTTCTATATTAATGAAACATGTCATGGATAGCATCATGTATCTGACCAATATTAAGTTGGAGTTGCTGAGCCGGCCCTATGATAATGTGATTGAATGTTCATCACCTCAACAAACCTCCAAAAATATATCTCCCATAAATATCGGCTCGATGCAAACCCCAATATTTATAACTGACCACTGGCTCCAGTGTGTCTGAGATAATTCCTTTGAACAGACGAATCTCTTGCCTCAGGAATTGTTCTTCTCCGCCTCTGTGTATACAAACTCTAGACTTGGCAACTGGCTCTCAGAAAATCCCCTGTTGTAATTATCTGTTCACGGCAGGAGGTGCTACCTCAAAGGAGGTTGATGTTTCAGCTCTTTTTTTCTTTCTCAGTTATAAATAATCTCATATATTTGATGTGAGGGTGATATGTCCTCTCTCCAGAGATGTATTAATGGATTTTACAATTTTTCTCTATGACACTAATGTTAAAGAAGCACTCCCATCAAAAATGTTATCCTCTTCTTATATTGCAATCATCATATTATATGGCAATGTGTACTTACGATTGCTTATTTTGCTTTTGATATGGAAATTTAAATAGGATAAAAATATCCCGTGTTTGCTGCTTGCCATGTCCAAATCTCTATATAATGTCTTTTTGAGCGCTCAGAACGAAATGAGGACTGTCCACACGAAAGTGTCAGTATAACAGTTCGTCAAAGACACACATTTATTATTCATTCAAGGTTTTATACGTTTACAAAAAGGGGCTGGTTAGTCAATTAACATACAATTAAAAGCTGCTAGATTATTGGCTGTTCTAGTGTAAATATGATAATTATGATAATCATGATTAAAAGAGCTGAAGTTGCAGAATTATTGTTTATATTCTTGTGACCTAGTTGCCTTGCATAACTATAATGTAAACAACAGATATCTAATAGGACATTTTGTACTTCATGCATTTGTTCCTTTACGAAGGCCTCTTATGAAGGCCAGATTTCTTTAAAACGACTGATTATAGCTGGCCTAGAAATATGTGAGCACAGGGTTTTTTAGCAAGTGAGATCTATCTAACTGTGAACTGTGAATACATATATGTGAATATACTTTGAATATATGGAATACATATATATTTCCATGACAGTCCCCCCTTAGATACCACTTGCCCTAAAAAACCTGCTCCTGACCCAAGCGCTGCAACTCTTTGTTCTGCCGGCGAGTTGAGACACCCCTAGCGCATGTCTCCCCCACCGAATATAGACTTTTCGCAAATGGGCGGTCAGGAGGACTGTCCCTGTCGGGGGTTTATGTGTTTGCAATCATAGTCTCTTTATTTGATAGGATGTTTCATCAAGGATGTGTATTCTCAGTCTGGAGGTAGTTCGGAGATCTGGTCAAGCCAGGCAGTTCTATCCGGACTGGTGCGAGGTCCAAGATGGTGAGTGGCATCAAATTGGTTGTCTCCTGAACAGTTTTTTCCATTATCCTGCGGATACAAGGAATTACACAGTAACCAGTAATTAATGCAAAAATGAGAACCCCCATAATGGCTGTCCCAACCTGTGCCAACATTTTCTGCCACCCACTCATCCACCCAAAGTATCGATCCCATGGGTCAGGGACACCTGAGTTCTGTTACAGTTCCTCTGATAACTCAGTAAGTTTCTGTATTGCCATTGTGACTTTACCATTTGGGCCAGTGTTGTCTGGGATGTAGGTGCAACAGGTGTCTTTGATCATTTTGTAAACACCTCCTTTCTCAGCTAGAATCATATCCAAAGCCATTCTATTCTGGAATGCCATAATGGAAGTGGGGCCTAACTGTGCTGCCAAACCTTTTACAGCATCTATGGTGAAGTTAACAAATCTCTGCTGGTTATAATAGATGTAATTTATCCAATCAACATTTTTGTTTATAGTTACTAGTGGCAATAGTGACTCAAATCCTGCTTTAACTTGGTCTCTGGCCTTGAACTCATCAGGTAGGTCATCTGGTCATCTGTCTGGTCAGTCAGAGCATCCACGACATCCTTCATGGCTTAGGTGTCTCTCCTGGTACGGGAGCTTCCTTGCAATGCGATACGTGGATCCAAACAGGCTTTCCCTCTAGTTACACAGAGGTTGATGTCATCTGGGGCTCTTGGACAGGATCATCAAATCTGGCAGTGAGGAGAAAAACTCGAGAATGGACATTAGTTTTTGACCAATTCAATTACATAAGTGTTATGATTTGGTAGCTGAGGAGAGCAGGCAAAAAAAGGCAATACACCAGAGAGGTTGGAATCTATGGGATTGCAGTACCCTGACTAAACACCACAACTAAAGGCAGCCGTGGAGCGTTCCTACGTTGGTCCTAGACGCCTCGCCACAGCCTGAGAAGCTAACTACACCTAAAGATAGAAAAGGAAAGCTATCTGCCCGGAGCAGAACCCCAAAGAACATAGGAAGCCCCCAAACATGTAATGGCGGTTAGACAAGAGGAAATACAGACACAGACAGAAAATAGTATGAGCAAACGTTGGGGCCCAAACTTCCTAATATAAAAGGATAGGAAAGGCACTTACTGCAACCCCAAAAAAACCCTGAAAAATACCAACTCTACTAATTACAAAAACACCTGAGATCACACGACCTCTACCACCTAAATTAGTTCTCTGGTGTAACAAAAACTAAACAGCAACCACTGAAAAAACTGGAAAAGGCAAATGAACAAACAGTGGCTGAACTAAACTGAGAGGAGCATAAGCCCCCCGAAGGGGACCCGGCAGACCCCCACAGAAGTGCAGGACAAAATGCAGGCACCAAAAAACTAAAAGAAGAAAATGTCTTATCTGTTAGCAGAAGATGCAGGCACGAAACAGCTTTTCTGGGTCTCTGGGAGTGTGCCTTATGCTAAACAGTGCAATAGGGAGTGTGTCATGCCATGGTTTCGTGTCTCTTGGGCAATTTTTCAGCATTCTATTCTTAAGTGTTTCGTTCAGTTTTTCTACCTTCCTGCTGCTCTGGGGGTGGTAAGGAGTGTGTAGGCCTAAATCTGACCCTACTGCTAATCGGGTCTTGTGTGTCAGATTTGCTGTGAATCCGGGTCCCTGATCACTTTCTATCATTTCTGGAACCCCGTATCTGCACACTATTTTCCGAAAGTAGCTTCGTTGCAGTAGTCTTTGCTGACTTGGAAGGCTTCTGTTCATCTTGAAAATACTTCTTTTGACCACAATGGCGTATTTGAATCCTTCACTTGGTGATATCTGGATGTGGTCTATCTGGATCCTTTGAAGCTGGTAGAGTGGTCTTTCCAGATGAGGTGAGGGGGTCTTTCTTCCATACGTCCAGGCTTGCATTTGCCGCAGGTCAGACAGCTGCTGGTGAATTTGGCTGTTAGGGTGGAGATCCCTGAAGCGAAACAGTAAGCACCAATCAGATCATTCATCTGTGTCTTTGATATGTGGATGTGGGTCCATGTACCCATTGGACCACCATAGGGTGCATACTTTGTGGTAGGCAGAGTTTGAAGTCTATTATTGATAGCCTTCTTTCTTCACGTGTTGCTTTTTTCGCATTCAGCTCTTCTTCTCCTTTTGGAGCTTGGTCTTGTAACTTCTTGAGCAGATTCCAGGACGTCTCTTTGTCAGGTTTCTTGTCTTCAGTCGTCATGTAGTAGCCGTCCGGCTCTACGACCTCTCCCACTTCTCCATGTTGTCTTCCTTTGGCTGCTTCTTTGGCTGCCATGTCCGCCATGTTATTGCCTCACGCCTCTTCTGTTCTCAGTTTTCCATGCACTTTGATTTTTCAAATTGCCACCATTTTGGAAGTTGGAGTATACCCAGTAGGTCCCTGAAGGCTCCATGATGCTTCACGGTTGTCCCGTTTGCTGTGATGAAGTCCCTTGTAGCCCAGATGGGTCTGAAGTCGTGTGCTATGCCATGCGAGTACCTGTAGTCCGTGTAGATGTTTGCAGTCTTGCCTTCTGCCATCTGGCAGGCCTTCGTCAGCGCTATCAATTCTGCTTCCTGGGCTGACAGGCTAGGTGACAGACTTCTGGACCACAGGATTTCTTGATTGCTGGTCACTGCACTTCCTGTGTTGAAACTTCTTCATCATCTGCAAATCTGGAGCCATCCAAGTATCCCCCCTTGGGAGTGGGAGTAGAGTGGCCGGGCTGAGGACTGTAGGTCTGGAGACGGTGACATTATGAGACAAAGGCAATAGAGGCGCCACAAAGATGCCTGGCGGTGGGGAGATTACTGTTGGTTGAGCTTGATTGAAGATTGCCAAGATGTCATGCGGAGTGAGAGTTTCCAGTGGCTGTCCAAGAGTGATGTCAGCAACCTTGTCCAGGAGGGTGTGTGCTGCGGATACTGCCATCAGGCAGGAGGGTGCTCTTCTTGCAACTGGATCCAAGCGGGCTGAGAGGCAGCCTAAAAGTCTCTGTTTTCCCCGTGAATCCGTGCCAGGACTCCAGTAGCATGACCTTCTTTCTTCCATCAGGTAGACGGAAAGACTTTTCATAGTCAGGTAGGCCTGGTATTGGCGCTGAGACTGTGGAGTTCTTCCAATCTCCTGAATGGGTTGAAGGCTGCGTCTGATAGAAGGAGCGGGGTTGCGTTGATGCAAGCGCACAGAGGCTGCATTAGGACTGAGGCATCAGGGATCCAGGTTCTGCAATACGACACTAGACCAGGGAAGGCCTGTAGCATTCTTGGAGTTGTTGGGGGAGCCATCTTCTCCACAGTGGTCTTCCAGTCTTTTGACATGTGTTTCGTCTTGTGGGCAATACAGTGTCCCAGGGATGTAACTTGCTTCTGGCATCACTGGACTTTGTTCTTCCAGACCTTGCGTTGCTGTTCTTCCAGGTAGAGTAGGAGAGATAAGGAATAGGCTGTGCAGGTGTCGATGTCAACCACACAAAAGAGAAAGTCATCCACGTGTTGTAGAAGAGTGACTCTTGCATATTCTGCAATCCAGTTGACGAAGATGGAGGACATTGTCTTGGTGAAACTTAAAGGGCTTGTTTTGAGCACCTTGAGGCAACATTGTCCATATGCACTGCACTGGTGCGTGAAAGCAGGCCTCCAGGTGGAAGGGAAACACTGAAGAAGGTACTGGCCAGGTTGATCACCGTGAATACCGTTGCGGTGACTGGGACTCTTGAGAGCAGAGTGTGATGGTTCAGCACTGTTGGGGTTTCAAATACCGTAGCCTCTTTCGCGGCCTCCAGGCCTTGCACCATTCTGAACTCAGTGGGGTTTACAGTCTTTTTCTTCACTGTGGAAAGCTGGGATTGATTCGATGGGCGAGGCAGCCCAGTTTGGCCTTGTCCTTCAGTATGCGGCAGGGGACTCCCATCTGCTGGTGCAGAGCTGGCGGGAAAACAAGCCGTCTACTAGGATCCACATCATGAGAGATGACGACCAGCTGGCTTTCTTGTTCTCCACCAAGACAGTCACTGTGTTAGCACCTGCTCTGGTCACAGGGGGTCTTCTTGTTGGGATGTCTCCTTAAACGGCTGCTTTTTTCTCAGCACGGGTCATCAGTAGTTTATTTTTCTCCAGCTCGGTCTCAGGTCAGTATTTGTGCACAAGTTTGAAGAGCTGAGTGGCCTTTTTCCGGTCTAGGGCCTGGGTGAACTGGTTGATTGCAGGGGGCACCTCCTGGTGCTTGCAAAAGATGAACCTCTGGCGTTAGAGCTGGATGAGGTGTTGCCATTCCATGAAGCGAGTAGAGTCCTTCTTGAGTTGAATATCCTGGCCAATGTCAAAGTTCTCAGGCCGTCTTCTTAGGCGAGTTCACTTAGACCTTCAGTTGGTCAGAGACATCTTGACTCTGGGTGATGGAGTGGCTTTTCTGGTACTATGTCCAGCACCTCCTGTGATAGGTCTGCAGTGTGGTTGTTTGAGGTTCCTGTTTCTTCTTGGGTCAGGGGTGAAGAAAGTGTCATGGTCCCATCTTCCTGGAACACTCTGGTCGCTTTCAGCTTCTGCAGTAGGTCCACTCCCAATAGGTTGAGGGTGCAGGTTTTTGACACAACAAACTGGGACATGATGGAGTGTTCTGGCTGAGTCCACACGCTCAGGGGCTTCATAATCTGGAAATATCTGACTTGACCATCAATTCCCATGCAGGAAGCAGAAGATTCTGATAGGTAGGTGAGGTTGCGGAGTTCCACAAGAAAAGATATGACTACGCCATCCACTCTCAGGATATTGGTCCCACTGGTGGGGTTCCTTGTGGACTTGGTGTGCTCTTGTCCTATGGACGGGGTTCTTCACTGCTTTCTGTGTTTCTTCCTTGGCTTGCTTCTCTAGACAAAGTGGTGGGTCGTAGGGGTTCTCTGCAGCGGTTCCGGTAATGGCCAAGCTTGCCACAGTTGTAACACTTGACATTCCTTCTGTCCCGGCGGGACTCAATCCTTTTTGCTACTGTGAGCAGGGTGTCCATTGCTATTGACGTGTACTCAGGCCTGGCTGCTACCAGTGGTTTCCTGATTGGTTCTCTCAGTCCATGCACAAAAGCCTGTGCCAACATCCGTCTGTGTGTCTGATCATGGGTAATGAGGCCCAAATCTTGAAACACTTGCATCACTCTGTCATGGAACTTCTCCACAGACTCTGTCATGTCTTGACTTGTGACATGTAGGCTGAGAGTTTGTCCTGTCAGTCTGCTTTTGGCCCATTCTCTGAGTTGCTCAATTAGCTTTGGTCCTGTCTCCCAGGCATACGCATCTAACTCTGCTGGATGCTTGAAGTGTTCTCTCATAATTGACCAGAATGCATCACCTGCTTTTATTTCCATTTCGGTCCAGAGATCAATCCAGGCTGCTGTATACGTTTGCTGGATCTGCTGCATTTTTTGGCAAAATAGCATGGGGTGTATCCCTGGGTCTGGCAGCATACTGATCACCTGGCTTGGGATGAAGGGCTCATAGGATGGTGCCTCTACCTGTCCCTGCTCTATTGGTGCTTGTGTGTTTTCTTCCCTAGTATTGGGCAGCATGTGTGACGTTGCATCTTCATCTTCATCAGATAAGAAGTGACATGGTGTACTTGGTGCATACACTGGGTGAGATTTGGGCTTTAAAGTTGTCTTGCTGCATGGGGATTTCCCACTTCCTTGCTGAGGCTGCGGTGGATCAGTGTCATGGTTCCATGCTAGCAGCCCTGTAGCTATACCACCCCCCTGTGAAGAACTAGCTGTGGACTGTTGTGTCTGGGGGCTACATGTAGCGTTTTGTGTAGGGAGATTTGCACTTTCTTCTCCTGATATAATGACTAGGGAGAGGTGGGGGGCACCGCATGCTACACAAGTGTCCCTGTACCATGGATTCTGTTGAGAACAGACTGAACATGTCCAATATTTCCCTTCACCATATGGGGGTGGTGATGGCTTAGCATCTTTCTCTATCTTGTACACATAAAAATCATATCCTGGCTTGTTCACATATCTTTCTGAACTTCCTAAACGATGCAAGTTTACTGCCACTTTGTACCATGCATTTGCATCAGTCAGCAACTTTGAATCTACTAGCTTCCCTTTTCTATTTTTCAATACATCCTGCCATTCCGCAGCTTGGAGTCTGCCCTTCTTATGGATTTCACACACTTTCATGAGCTGTCTGTAATTTTTTACATACTTTACTCCTTCTCGTTCAGCTACCAGCTGGGGGGCAGTTTTCTCTCCAGGGAGCATAAGACTCTCCTGCTTGCCCATCTTGTTCCCCATTTTTAAAAAAAAAAAAAAAAAAATTATTTCCTCGCCGAATGCCCGACGGGAGGGGCTACTCAGACCACTGCGTAGTTTGTGTCTGCTCTCTCCCTCAGCCTGTAATTCTCCTTATCTATGTGACCTTGTTCTAAGGCAAGCTTGTAGAAAAAAAAATGGCTGGAGAAATAAAGCTCTAAAATAAATTGCTTAGAGAAGAAGAAAAAAAAAAAAAATCTCTCCAAAATCATTTAAAAATGTACTTAAAAGAAAATTTTTTTTTTTAAAAACAAAAGTTAGATTTAGTAAAAAAAACTCTAGAAAAAGAAAACAAAAAAAAAATAAATTCACCAAAAAGGGGAGAAAAGAGAAAAAAAAAAAAAAAAACGTATTAATCATAAAACTCTGAAAAACAACCCTTGTTACTAAAACAGCTAATTAAAAATCTCTGGAATGTCAGCTGGCTGCTTCCCCCCTCCCTTCCTTATATCTCTGCTTGCTGTCTCTATAGGCACTGAAATCACGTAAAAAAAAAAAAAAAAAAATATTATTCCTCAGAATAGCAAAAAATGAATATAGTTCAGTCTGAATGCCTGATAATTCTCACGTTAAAACCTGTAGCCAAAAAACTAGCTTAAAAAAAATAAAAATCAAAGCCAAGCCTGATAATTCTCACGTTAAAACCTGTAGCCAAAAAACTAGCTTAAAAAAAAATAAAAATCAAAGCCAAGAAACAGAATGCCTGATAACGTGATTAGCAGAGGAGGGGGGGTCAAAGGGGTTTTCTCGCTGCTGCAGCCAGCACACTGCTCTGAATGAGTTACTGACAGACCGCACGGAGATGTGATTTAAAGCGACAGTACCTGATACAGACAATGAGACAGACACCCGGGAGAATACGAATCCCTCTTTTGATGATCTGTGACACATACAAGCTGCTCTGGTAACTGATAACTCACCAATTGCACTGAGCGCGGTGAAGCTCAAGGTTCTATCGCTCTGTATCGTACGCCCTGGCTGGTGCGCCGGTCACAGTAATCTGCAATAGCCTTCATCAAAATTCTCACTATCCACGTCTGATTTGACTGGGATGGCCTCCCAGTGCGTGGACAATTATTGTGAGAACTTATCCAAAACAAAGCTTCTGCCCTTCACGTCTGATTTGACTGGGATGGCCTCCCAGTGCGTGAAAGTTTACTGCAGAAACTTAACCGAACAAAGCCCTAGCTTCCACAACTGGATTTGTTGGGATAACCTCCCTCCAATGTGTGAAGAATATCTGCGTGGACTTATCCAAAACAAAGCTCCCGCCCTCCACGTCTGATTTGACTGGGATGGCCTCCCGGTGCGTGAAAGTTTACTGCGGGAACTTAGGCAGCAATTTGTCTTTTGCTATACAGCCCCAGAGATCAGCAAGCAAAAACACAGTCACCGTTCCAACTTTCTCCCGGTTCACATAAAACATGAAACATATACAGCACAGCAGCAACCAACTCGGCTTATATCCCAGGGCTTTTGGATAAGGGTATGGACTTTTTACACAACCTGGGAATGCGGTGATGACCACGTCCGACCGGCTGGAAGTGTAGGCTAGGACTAGGCACAGGGAACATTTAGGTAAGATGACAAAGTTTTCTTACCTTACTGATGGAGCTGCAGTCTCCGTCCCGTGTGCCAAGGCCAGGGCCAACACCCCCGTCTCTCCGGTCGGCCGAGTCCTCGTTCGTTTCGTCCAATGCCCCGCGTGCAGGCGCCAACTGATATGGAAATTTAAATAGGATAAAAATATCCCGTGTTTGCTGCTTGCCATGTCCAAATCTCTATATAATGTCTTTTTGAGCGCTCAGAACGAAATGAGGACTGTCCACACGAAAGTGTCAGTATAACAGTTCGTCAAAGACACACATTTATTATTCATTCAAGGTTTTATACGTTTACAAAAAGGGGCTGGTTAGTCAATTAACATACAATTAAAAGCTGCTAGATTATTGGCTGTTCTAGTGTAAATATGATAATTATGATAATCATGATTAAAAGAGCTGAAGTTGCAGAATTATTGTTTATATTCTTGTGACCTAGTTGCCTTGCATAACTATAATGTAAACAACAGATATCTAATAGGACATTTTGTACTTCATGCATTTGTTCCTTTACGAAGGCCTCTTATGAAGGCCAGATTTCTTTAAAACGACTGATTATAGCTGGCCTAGAAATATGTGAGCACAGGGTTTTTTAGCAAGTGAGATCTATCTAACTGTGAACTGTGAATACATATATGTGAATATACTTTGAATATATGGAATACATATATATTTCCATGACACTTTTCTACCCAGCTAATTCTGTTTTCTCTGCTCTATTTAGAAACAGGAAGTCTCTTGTCCCTGCATTTATCATTCCACTCTTCAACTACTGACCCAGTTGCTCGCTCCTCCACCCTTCCAGGGACTTTTGCAGTGACTAATGACTCATACAGTGAAAATTGACTTCCTGTTTCTACATAGAGTTACTCAGCTTTTAATCACATGATATCATATACCTAATGGAAAAGAGTACAATTAATTGGATAGAAGGGAAAATGAGCAATTTTAAGTACACAGTACAATCTATTTATATAATCGTCTTATCCTGTCTGTCTGTCCAGGAAATCCCGCGTCGCTGATTGGTCTGGCTGCGGCCAATCAGCGATGCAGGGATAACTGTGCCCATGTGGTCATGTGACTCAACAACTGCCCATGATGTACTGAACATGTTTTGTCAGTTACAGTGTCTGATGTACTTCAATCACGTTTACTGAACACGGGTAATACACAGTGACATGAGGTAATACACAGGTGACATGAAGTAATACATAAGTAACATAAGGTAATACACAGTAAAATGAGGTAATATACAGTAACATGAGGTAATACACAGTAATATGAGGTAATACACAGTAATATGAGGTAATACACAGGTAACATGAGGTAATATGAGGTAATATACAGTAACATGAGGTAATACAGTTATATGAGTTAATACACAGTAATATGAGGTAATACACAGTAACTTGAGGTAATGCACAGTGACATGAGGAAATACACAGGTAACATGAGGTAATATACAGTAACATGTGGTAATATCCAGTAACATGAGGTAATACACAGTAAAATGAGGTAATACACAGGTAACATGAGGTAATATGAGGTAATATGCGGTAACATGAGGTAATACACAGTAATATGAGGTAATACACAGTGACATGAGGTAATACACAGTAACATCTACTATATAATCGTTTAGTTCTGTCTGTCTGTAATGGAAATCCAGCATCGCTGATTGGTCGCGCCCCGCTGGGCGCAACCAATCAGCGACAGGCGCAGTCCGGCCGCGAATTGGCGCAGGATTTGAACCATGCACGCCACCGCGCTAGCCGCTGATCTCCCAATGGTAGCCTTGGGTCATCTCCTGCCGCTTGGAGGTCAGCGGCGATGCAGCCGGAAAGTGCTCGCAGCGGAAGTACTCTGACCGGCGGCCTCTACATACACCCCAGCAGCAGCAGCCTCCATGTACACCCCAGCAGTAGCAGCCTCCATGTACACCCCAGCAGCAGCAGCCTCCACGTACACCCCAGCAGCAGCAGCCTCCACATACACCCCAGCAGCAGCAGCCTCCACATATACCCCAGCAGCAGCAGCCTCTACATATACCCCAGCAGCAGCCTCCACATATACCCCAGCAGCAGCAGCCTCCACATATACCCCAGCAGCTAACAAATATATTATAGTGTCGATGTACCTCTTTCGTCCGATGATTTATTTAAATACAGTTAGATATTCATGTAATAGTTTATATATTTTGATGATCTGTTTAATAATTTCATTCAGTTGTATTAAGTTCTAAGAGCAATAACATTTAATGATAATGTATATATTTTACCCGGAAAATCCTGTGTATTCATTGCATTATTCTTAAATCTTCATAAATAAACTATATATATATTCTAGAATATACCCGATGCGTTAGAATCGGGCCACCATCTAGTATATTATAATGACTTCAATATATTAATAAAATAAAAATTTTGATGGGAGGAGAACTTCTTTAAAGGTGTTGTCTGGCCTCAGGCTACAAGTCTAAAGTCACTCTATGTGACTGCAGACTTCTGAATCCTCACTCTGTGACCACAAGTATGTGATTTTTATTAGTGATGAGTGAGTATACTCGTTGCTCGGGCTTTCCCTAGCATGCTCGGATGTCCTCCGAGTATTTGTGTGTGCTCGGAGATTTAGTGTGTGTTGCCGTAGCTGCATGATTTGCGACTGCTAGACAGCCTGAATACATGCGGGGATTCCCTAACAAGCAGGCAATCCACACATGTATTCAGGCTGTCTGGCAGCCGCAAATCATGCAGCTACGGAGACACAAACTAAATCTCCGAGCATGCCCAAATACTCGGAGGACACCCGAGCATGCTCGGGAAAACCCAAGCAACGAGTATACTCTCACTAATTTTTATACATGTCAAGTGCCAACTGGACGGGCATGACCTTTCTCATTCCAAGTGTATTGAGTGAGGCCGGACAAGTCTAGTTGTAATACAGCCAGAAACATGCAAATGGATGGATTTGGTAATCTTTAGCTTGCAAAAGGGAAGGCTAAGAGGAGACTTAATAGCTGTCTAGAAATATTGGAAGGGCTGTCACAGTGTAGAGGGATCATCGTTATTCTCGTTTGCACATGCAATGGAATGAAACTGAAAGAGAGAAGGTAAAGATTAGATATTAGAAAAAACTTTTTGACAGTGAGGGTGATCAATGAGTGGAACCGGCTGCCATGAGAGGTGGTGAGTTCTCCCTCAATTGAAGTCCTCAAACAAAGGCTGGACAGACATCTGTCTGAGATGGTTTAGTGAATACTACATTGAGCAGGGGGTTGGACACGTTGCCCTTGGAGGTCCCTTCCAACTCTACGATTCTATGATTCTACTTGCAGTCACATGTTCGCCCTCAGTCCCAACGAATCCGTGCGCAGTGCACGCGATGTAACGGTTCACAAGTCAACAGTCACATTGAGTGACTGTATTCTTGTAGACTAAAACTGGACAACCCCCTTTAATATACAGTTGTGTCCTTTCTTGTCTATCCTCTCGGCTTCAAATATTCCTAGATGTGTTGCATGAGATGATCAGTTTAAGAAAAAAAATCACATTACTCTGTTGGGCACGCTTTATGCTACATGTGTGTGCATGTGAATGCCTTGAAAGTGTATTGTAAGAATTCTTTTATAACTTTAGTGAAAGGTGCGGGTGGATATCTCTGCATTTGGTTTTGTTGTTCTCTGCAGCAGCATCTTTTATCTCTCAACTTTTTTTGCGTTTTCGAACAGAACATTATGGGTTATATTTATAGAAACAAGAAAACTGGCAGAAAAAAAACAGTAATACAGGCGCTCCCACTCAGGTGTAACCCTGCTGCAAAAAGCGGCATGGTAACTGGCAGACCTTTGGAATGGAATATACGCTGTGGTACCACCATAACAACTCACCCTTAAAATATGATAATAATAAAATAGAAAGCTATAATTCCTACTATGGATAATGGTGATCCGGAATTCTAGTAGTCCGAAACTGTAGATTATATGTCCATAGGAGAGAGTGCTGCACACACTCAATAGCGTCTTTACTGAAGGTGCTTTATGGAGTGATAGTGGAGTACTTGGAGACGCTGTACTAATATCCAAATAGCAAAGCTCAGAGTTTCATCAAAGGAAGTTCTCTGAGACGGAGCACTCTTGTTGCCCCTTCTGTTGTGAATAATCTGGAGGCGACTTCAGAGCTGGAGCTCCCTCCGGTGGTTGCTGAGGGTAATGAACAAATTGCCGAATGGCCTTCAGCTGGCTCTGAATGGTCTGATATAAGTGACCTGAACTCCCTTCAGCCTTGCCGGTAATCAATTGTTCTTCCTGTCTTGCTTGATGCTCAGCTTGCATTTCTGCTCTCATTCAGATAAGTGATTTGCTGTTTTTTTTCCTCTGGATGGATTTACTTTGCTGGTTTGCTGCTTGCAGTGGACTTCAGCCTGGTCCCCTTTTGGGGTCTGGCGCTGCAATTGTGCTCATTTTGTATTTGCACTTTTGCTCTATTCCTTTGTCACTTTTATTTGCTGAATTGCTGTGTGTTACACCAGAGATCTGATTTAGGTGGTAGAGATCGTGTGATCTCAGATTTTGTTAATCAGATGTGTTGGTATTTTTGTCAAGGTTTTTTGGGTTGCAGTCAGAATTCTTTCCTATACTTTTCTATCTAGACAGATTGGGCCCCAGCGTTTGCTCATTCTATTTTCTGTCTGTGTCCGTATTTTTTTCTTGTCTAACTGCCATTACATGTTTGGGGGCTTCCTATTTCTTTGGGGTTCTGCTCCGGGGCAGATAGCTTTCATCTTTCTGCCTTTAGGTGTAGCTATCTCTCCGGGTGTGACGAGGCGTCTAGGATCAACGTAGGTACGCTCCACAGCTACTTCTAGTGTGGCGGTTAGTTTAGGGTTCTGCAATCCAATAGTTTCCAGCCTCTCTGGTGTATTACTACTTTTGCTATTTTTGCAATTTTTCCTCAGCTACCGAAACATAACACCCTTCCTTTTCGGATCACATGAAGTGGCAGTGTATGCACCTTCCGTAGAGGTGCCAATGACTGTGCAGCACTCTATTCTATGGACAACACAAATTAAAGTGAAGAGATAATAAAAAATGGGGACAATGTCTCCTAGTGTTGCCGACATGGTAGTTGAAGACGTTGTAGTGGAGAATGGATTTATTGATTAAAACATATATAGAATCTTCAGTAACCCCTTTAACCATTTGTACCAGCAAGAAGGGACACAAGAGATGTGAACAATCCCATATAACACCCTCATGATCTCTTCCCCACAGCGATCTCCAGGTTTATATTCATATAAAATTGGAAAACAGTTGTAATAATAATACCAAAACAGGATGCATTAGTTATATACATATAAATAAAGATTAAAAATATATAGATAGAAAGAAGTATACTACTAAAAATAACACATATAAAATTTGTCCAAGATATTCCTTCTCAAGTTCAAAATGATCACTCCCATGAGCATGGCTCAATCTATACTTATATATAAAGTGAACCCACAATAATTATTGATAAATTAACTCCTGTTCTCTATGCACTGTAACATTCCAGGGGGTTTAGCTCTAGGATCGCTGTCTGGGTAGACAGAATGGCATGAAAACAGTTCATTCAGACAGCAGTTCTGGTGCAAAACTGGCCGCAACCAGCTTTATTAAAGTCCACAGCAAACAGATAAAACAAAGCATAAACAGAAAACCTGGGCTTGTCTAGCCACTAATTACACTTAGATAGATGGCCCTCTCTATCCGGGACCCAGACTCTACCAGTCTGTGCCCAAAACAACACATATCACATATGTTACCACTATGGAGCTTCACAGATACTCCTCCTTGTGTCTGAAGGCACCTTCCATGTCCAGACTTGAGAGAGATCCACTCCTATTCAGCCGCTCTTCACACGGATTCGCACTGAGACTACTCCTATGTCCGGGGTCCTTCCTGCACCCAAACTGAGATAGCTCAAACACTCTTGGAGACTGCTTCCTTGTGCCAGGACACCTCTCTGTGTCCAGGCTAAAGACAGCTCTAACACTCTTGGAGACTGCTTCCTTGTGCCAGGACACCTCTCTGTGTCCAGGCTAAAGACAGCTCTAACACTCTTGGAGACTGCTTCCTGGTGCCAGGACACCTCTCTGTGTCCAGGCTAAAGACAGCTCTAACACTCTTGGAGACTGTTTCTTGTGCCAGGACACCTTCCTGTGTCCAGACTAAACTAGCTCTCAGATTGTGTTTCCAAACACCTACTTCTGGTCTCCTAATTAAGACCTGAGTGATTTCAGGCCTGAGCTGCAAGTGTGTGTTGAATGTGAGGTGTAGTGACCTTTCTCTACCACTAGGTTTACAAAGCCACACATTTCCCTTATACCTAGGTGAAATGTACACCCCATTCATCACATATTCACTCACTGTCTCACATATCCCCGCCCTCTTCTCCAGACCGGAGGGCTGGTCATCCAGACCGGAGGGCTGGTCAACAATCCAACAGAGACAGTGAACTCGGGACCAGTCATGGCCCTCATCAGCTTCATCCTCACCACTGTCATAGCCAACATCAGTTTTCTCTTCATCTGAAGCATCCGCACTACCCTGTACCCTCCCAGGCCTATGCTCTCTGCGGGCCTCGGGTATCCTGCACGGTTTCATCTTGACCTTAGGGCCGGGCTCAGTCTCGATATAGTGCCTGGCCAGAGAAGTACGACCCGACACATCAGAACACTTCTGCTGACTCTTCCTCAGAAACTCACGTACCTCCTGTCCCTGGTGCACTGACCATGTGTCACCAACTATCACAGAAGGTATAAGGGGTTTTTCACTTTTCTCCAGTTCCCCACTTTCAGGCTCTTCTGGCAAGACATGCCCAGAAGCCCCACCGTCCGTCCCACACTCTACTTCCTCAGTCACATCTGGCTCACTGTCAGTGTCACACAATTCATTTTCACTCACATCCCGCTCACCGTCAGGGCTATACAATTCATTTTCATTCACATCCTGATCTGGAACCTTAGTTAACATGTCATCCACAACATTAACTGCACCATCTGGTCCCTCAAGTATGTGACTATGTGACAACCCCAGCACTATACTTCTATATAGTTCAGGTACTAGGAGCTGACTCACGACCTCTCCCTGGACTTCAGTGTCCCTATACAATAGGCTATTGTTCATGGCAGCATGAGGAAACCTCTCCTCAGAGCCAGGCTCCTGGGAAACCTCATTTAGAACATTTATATTTTCCTGTGCCGTTTTAAGAGTGGGGTCTCGGCACTGCTCACCCTCAAAATTGTCACAGGACACAGGCAAGTCAGGGACACTCGGTTCCCGAGAACCACCTTCCTCGTCTCCCAACATCACCTGCAAAGGAATTTCATCACTATCACAGTCATCATTATTATCAATATCATTATCATGACTATGATCAGTATCATCATCACTATCATGATCATCATCACTATCATTATCAGCATCAGCATCATTCTCATGGTCATCATCATTATCATGATCATCATCATCATTATCATGGTCATCATCATTATCATGATTATCATCATCATTATCACATAAATTTAACGGCCCACTAGCATTGTGTTCCGCCCCTCGGGACTGCGCACCCTCAATAGGAGCTTCATCACACTGTCCATCAGAAACATTTCTCCCCCAGAGATCCTTAGACCGGGGAAAGTCATTACCCAATATGACGGGGTGCACCAGGCTCTTCACTACCCCCACTTCATATGAAACCTCCCCGAGTTTAGGGACCAAGTCCACGGCAGTCTCTGGGTAGACTTTGGTGTCTCCATGGATGCACACCACACTCAGGTGCTTATCAGGGATGAAGTCCCTATCAATCAGGCTGTCACATACGGAAGTCACTGGACTCTCTGAGTCCAAGAGGACCTGTGCTGGGCAGTCATTTACAACCACCGGGGACACCTGTGGTCCAGTCTCTTCGGCTGAGGTGGACACACACACAGGTTCTGCGCAGGGAGAGAGGGACCTGCCAACATCACGGCACATAGGCTCCCCCTCTAGTGAACAGCCGGCTGCAATTTCACGACATCTCCAACACTGTCCACCACAATCACCCTCCCATATGTCCGCTCGGGCCTGAACCCGCTTATCAGCATACCCCATGTCCCCAACAGCTGGAACGCTCTTACCGGGAGAGTTCGGCGTCCGGGAACTCTGAAGTGACGACCTCTCAGACGGCTGTACCTCAGGAGGACATGCTCGGGTGTAGCGGTTCACTATCACCTTTTCAACTCTGCCGACACGACGGCCACCGTCAGGCTCCAACCGCTTCTTTACTGCAGGCAACGCAGGTGCCTTCACAACATTACTCTGGGACGAGGCGCTGAGAGCTGCAATCTGCTCCAACATCAATCGGTTAAACTCCTGCTGCTGCTGCCAGCTCTGCTGGGCCTGCTGCATGATCTGCAGGTGTTTCTTAACAAGCTCCTCCATACTGCCGGACTTATCTGTCTCAACCACGGCAGTCTTATGTTGCACATTAACTTGCGCCATTTATTCAAACAGCGCCTCCATGCTGTCATCCATGCTGTCAGACTTCTCTGTCTTAACAACGGCAGTCTTCACTCAAGACATACACACTCTACAGTCTTTTCCATAGAAAAATTCAGCTCTGCTGTGCAGACACCTTTTTTTTTTTTTTTTCTTTGCAAAGTCTATTAGGGCTCCTGTCTCTTTAAGACTGCTCCACAGACTTTTCTTTTGCTGCTGCACATTCCACAGTCATTTTCACAACAAGTTCAGCTTTGCTGTGCATACATTTTCTCTCTGCAGACCCTATCAGGGCCACTGTCTCTCCAAGACTGCTCCAAACAGACGTTTCTGCTGACACACTTTTTTTTTTTTTCTCTGCTGCTATTTCAACAGACTTCACCTTTATTGCTGTCTCTAAGCCTCTGTGCTGCATGCACACTCCAGCACTAACTGTATCAGCCACTGCGCTGCCCCAGCATTCTCCGCCAATTGCAACATTCCAGGGGGTTTAGCTCTAGGATCGCTGTCTGGGTAGACAGAATGGCATGAAAACAGTTCATTCAGACAGCAGTTCTGGTGCAAAACTGGCCGCAACCAGCTTTATTAAAGTCCACAGCAAACAGATAAAACAAAGCATAAACAGAAAACCTGGGCTTGTCTAGCCACTAATTACACTTAGATAGATGGCCCTCTCTATCCGGGACCCAGACTCTACCAGTCTGTGCCCAAAACAACACATATCACATATGTTACCAGTATGGAGCTTCACAGATACTCCTCCTTGTGTCTGAAGGCACCTTCCATGTCCAGACTTGAGAGAGATCCACTCCTATTCAGCCGCTCTTCACACGGATTCGCACTGAGACTACTCCTATGTCCGGGGTCCTTCCTGCACCCAAACTGAGATAGCTCAAACACTCTTGGAGACTGCTTCCTTGTGCCAGGACACCTCTCTGTGTCCAGGCTAAAGACAGCTCTAACACTCTTGGAGACTGCTTCCTTGTGCCAGGACACCTCTCTGTGTCCAGGCTAAAGACAGCTCTAACACTCTTGGAGACTGCTTCCTGGTGCCAGGACACCTCTCTGTGTCCAGGCTAAAGACAGCTCTAACACTCTTGGAGACTGTTTCTTGTGCCAGGACACCTTCCTGTGTCCAGGCTAAACTAGCTCTCAGATTGTGTTTCCAAACACCTACTTCTGGTCTCCTAATTAAGACCTGAGTGATTTCAGGCCTGAGCTGCAAGTGTGTGTTGAATGTGAGGTGTAGTGACCTTTCTCTACCACTAGGTTTACAAAGCCACACATTTCCCTTATACCTAGGTGAAATGTACACCCCATTCATCACATATTCACTCACTGTCTCACAGCTCTCATTGAGATCTTTAGGGAATGATGTCTGAAGTTTGAAGACCCAAAATGACTACATATTTATGAATCTCTGGAATCTATCCGGAGTTTTCTCAGGCATATGCTCCAGTATTGTTAATCGCAAATCATTGGGATCTTTCTGGCGTGCATGACAGAAATGTCTAAACTATGATTCATGATTCCATATCTTTTAATAGACCTAGGT
Source organism: Oophaga sylvatica (assembly GCA_033576555.1). Lineage (NCBI taxonomy): Eukaryota > Metazoa > Chordata > Amphibia > Anura > Dendrobatidae > Oophaga > Oophaga sylvatica. Next base: position 86,695,334 of record JARQOD010000008.1, on the reverse strand, counting down.
TTGTTCATTCTACTATGAACTAGTTAAATGGTGCGTCACACATATCGTAGGTCGCTTGCAACTACATTGGAGCATATAAACCACAAATGATGTGTTGCAATATAGGAATATCTGATGGAAAAATTCCTCTCCCATGCTGATGGATGAGAACTGCTTACAAACATAGCAGACCAATTTGAAACACAAAAATTTTGGTCCCCCGCTCCAATAGGTTCACATTTGTTTTGTGGAGAGGGATAACTGGATCTTTGTGTAGTCCTTCATCCCGTTGGTGCAATGACGTTTTTTAAATTCATGTTTTTCCTGAATATTATAGTGAGGTTTTCTGGTAACACTTTAGACAAAACTGCATCACTACATACTATATACCAATATTTTTGGAGTATGCCTTTTATTGCCCTGTATGATTTATTGTATGTGGTAACAAAACTGTATCTGTATTTTTGGTCTTCATGTGTGTGATTCTTCTGTGTTCATCATTGTTAAGGTAGTACCACATGGCATATTGCATTTATTTTGACCATTGGGTTATCTATATATTTTATTTCTACATGAAAGGTAGCGACACACTTTGAACGCGAAACGCGCGTCGGGGTACGTGACCTGGATCAAGACAGGATCGTTACATATATGGGTAATTATTTATGCTTTTTGATTACCCCTTCACATATGTTTCAGCACTAATTGCACAGAGCGGCACTGTGCCTGATGGGTATCAGGCAATCACTTGATTGAGTATTGTTGCTTTATATTCTTTGTCTCTGGCATATATACCCATGATTGAGAAACATATGGTTGATTGTCCACAATGTTTTTCACTACTGCAGTATAATTGGTACATCCTGGCTTGTATTCATTGGTCAGTTCAATACCTATTGATTTAGTCACATTGTATTTATTGTTAGAACCCATATATTTATTCTCTTGATATGGTATTTAAAATATAAATTGAATTGTATGTGACCCCTTGTTTTGTTAATAAATACCATTTTGTCATTATTACGGTAATGTTTGACTCATTGCTTCTCCTTGATATTATTGTTATTTCTGAGTCGCCCAATTTAATGGGTATGTCAGTATTGGTTTATTAATTTCGATGAAAGGTAAGTTACTTTGTAAGTGCATTGTATACTTTTATATTGACCCTGAGTTACAGCCTGTTGGGTTTTATTTTTAATGTCATGAAACATTGATAGATCCCCAGCAGCGGAGCTGTGCTGCCACAATGCAGTGGCACAGATAGTTTTCACTACATACTGTATATGGTTACTGTTTAGTGACTGATGTAAAAAGAACACTTCCTAGTAGATAAATCAGCAGCGCTAGGTCTGAGCAGAGACGTGCCAGCAAAAAACAGAACTGATGAGAAATGACATGTATGTATTTACAAAGAAAATGTTTTTTTAAAGAATAAATCTATATGGAAACTGTGATTTGACATTCAAAGGTTTAACCTCTTCCCTATGAGATGATTTTTTTCTGCCTTCAGTTTTTCTTACCCTTCTTCCAAAAGCCTTATTTTTTAATTTTTACATAGACATTGCCTTGTTTTTTTTTCAGAACAAATTGTAGTTTTGAGTGACCCCATTCATTTTACAACATGGTGTGCTTAATCCCTTTACTCCCGAGGGTTGTTTGCATGTTAATGACCGGACTAATTTTTTACAATTCTGACCACTGTCCCTTTATGAGGTTATAACTCTGGAACGCTTCAACGGATCTTGGCGATTCTGACACTATTTTCTCGTGACATATTGTACTTCATGTTAGTGGTAAAATTTCTTTGATATAACTTGCATTTATTTATGAAAAAAATTGAAATATGGTGAAAATGTTGAAAATTTTTCAATTTTCAAACTTTGCATTTTTATGTCCTTAAATCAGAGAGTCATATCGCACAAAATAGTGACTAAATAACATTTATCACATGTCTACTTTACATCAGCACAATTTTGGAACCAACATTTTTTTTGTTAGGAAGTTATAAGGGTTAAATGTTGACCAGCGATTTCTCATTTTTACAACACCATTTTTTTTAGGGACCACATCATAGTTTAAGTCACTTTGAGGGGTCTATTGTTAGGGTTCGATTTCCCGCTGCTGCACAAGGGGAGTCTCGAACCTGTCCCGCTGCGGTCTCCCATTCATCTCCGGCCGCAGTGGAGCCTGCTCAGCAGAGACGTCAGTCCAGGCGTCTTGCCCACTCCTCTACTGTGCAGTGACTTGCTGCTGCCTTTCCTGGATCTGAAATTATAGCCAGTGCTGGAGCAGTCGTCTTTGAGACAAAGTCCTGCGTTTTCCCATCTGAGCATGCCCAGAGTGAGATCTCTCATTGGAGATCAGGGGTCACATGTTCAGGTGCTGCAGCGGCTCCTATTGGTCCGCCAGGAAGGTCATGTAGCTATGTTTGTTTGTAACAGCTTCTCATTGGTCCTTGTTCCTGGAAGATCCTGTAGCTGTTGCTATAAAGGGTAGCATGGCTGGGCCGCCATGCGCTAATATCAAATCATTGTATGCTATGCGCCAGTGTGGTCATGCGTGTGTGTGGATAAGGACCCAGCTGAAATAAGCCACTAGAATACCGACTTAATCGGTGAGGAGTTTGGTATGGTAGCTGGTCAGGGTCGTGTCCTAGATGCCCTAGTGTCATGTGTGCATCGCCACGAAGATCGTCGCGGTTGCACATTCTGACTTCTCACAGCTGAGTTGCTGTTTCTTTGTGTTTGGCAGTTATGGAGTTAATTCTGTCTGTGCTCAGTTCTGGGAATGGGTGCAGTTTCTCCGGCTGCAATTAATTATTTGTTGATTGGTTTCCTTTAAATCTCTGGTTGTCTGTTTGGGAGTTGCCAGTGAAATTCTTCATGCAGACCACAGATAGGATTGTATCTGTATAGACTTAAGTTAAAGAGCTCCTTAGTTGTTTTAAGCTCACCTTGCTTAGAGTTTAATATCCCAGATCATTTATTTTCCTTCTGTGTTTGAGTGTGTATGCAAGTCTGTGTTTTCTCCAGTCTGTCTTATATTTCTAATCTGTGTATTTAGCAGAGATCAGCCCATATCCCTTTGGTGGTAATCAGAATCCTTCTTAGGACTGATTACAGGGTTCAGGGACTGATAGGAGACAGGGTTAGGCTGGAGACTTGGACCTCTGAACCATTATCAGTACCTCCAAGGTGAGGGATTAGTTAGGACCCCAGTTTAGGGTCAGGTTAGACCCCGGTCCTCTTCTTTCCTGTGACAGTGTATCAAGTCCTCAAGATTAATCCTGAGTTCAACGGATATCGTGTCAGGCAAATCTATTCTATATTTACATGCTGATGTTGCTAATCTATATGTTGTATAGAGTGTTGTTCTTTTAAGAATAGTTTACTGACATCGTACACATATCATAAGACCACGTGACACCTAGATTACCGGCATAACTGGTGAGGAGTTTTGATTGCCGTATTCAGGGTCTGGCGTTCAGACGCCATAGATTGCAGGTGACTCCCGCGAGGACATTAGCACATGATCACGCTTTATGAACGCGTAGCACTTAACTGTGTACCTGAGAGCCTGACAGGACACAGTACTTTTTCTCAGCGGCCCTGTGACGTAACAGGGTTCGCTTTCAACGCTAGACAGCGCCCTAGCGTGTTTTCTTTGCCACTCAGTTGTGTCTAGTGAGTGCGCACACATCGCCATATAGCGCTGCGGCACTCCTTCTAGCTGCTCTGTGGAGTAACAGAGTTCGCACTTATTGCCACAGCGCATTACGGCATTTATGTTGGCGACTCTGCGGGATAACAGAGTTTGCTTCTCACGCCATTTCTACTAGCAGCAGGCTCCGCTTGCACGGTGGACCCCGGGCTTCGAACGCACCTCTCTACTTTATATATTTGGTGCGTTCCGCAGACCCTTAACATAATATTAGCGCCAGGGTCTGGCTAGTAAAATGGCGGATGAACAGCGTCTATCGCAGTACATCCAGCAGCTGGAGGGTAGGTTGGCGGCTCTTGAGCGCACAACCTCAGCTGTGGATGTTACCGCAGTCGCTGTTCAGGCTGCTAGCGTGGCTGCAGCCAGTTTGTCTTCTGCCACCTCTGCCCCTACATTATCCCACCTCCCGCTTCCTGACAAGTTTGCCGGTGATAGCAAGCAATGTCGGGGATTCGTGAGTCAGTGCTCTATACAGCTCGAGCTTCTGGCTGCACATTTTCCCACGGATCGGGCACAAGTGGGTTTTGTACTTTCTCTACTCTCGGGCAGAGCGTTGGAGTGGGCAACGCCGCTGTGGGAGCGCGACGATCGTGTGGTGCGGAGTGCTCCTCGTTTCTTGGAGGCTCTTAAAAAGGTCTTTTTATGGACCTCAGGTCACCCACGATATGGCGCTACAACTGCTGGCATTGGCACAGGTTCGCCTTTGGTCAGTCTGTTTTCCGTCCAGTTTCGGACTCTAGCTTCTGAGCTAGATTGGTCTGATAAGTTCTTATTCCATCTACTGGGATGGTATGGCTGACCATGTTAAAAGCTTTGGCTACCAGGTAGATTTCCCGCACACATGGAGAAGCTTATCTCCATATTACCGCATTGCTCCGTTTCACTGGGAGGTTGGAGCGGGACCAGTGTAGGCAGAGGTCGGTTGGCTCCCACATTGCCAAACACTCTCTGAATTTCCCTATCTTGGCGTAAAAACCCATAAAGGATACAGAAGTTCTACTGCAGGACCTAAGTCGTCGTCGAGAGTTATTCGAGGTTGTTTAAACCGTTGTCAGCTACAGGACACTATGCCAACAAATTCCAAGGTTACCTTCTGGAATGCGATCGCGTCTATGGCCCTGGGAGAGAGTTCACTAGAATAGCGGCATTTCCTCCTAGATTGATTTCTAACAGGGACAATCATGTTGGTACTTCTCATTCTCCGCGACCTTTGCGTGGATGGGCAGAGGGAATTTCAATGTCCTCTAGCTTTGCTCGCCGTCAGCTAATCTCTGGTGGCGCTTGACAAATCATGTGACTGTCGTGTATGAATGGGTAACATTGCCTCACAAATTAACATCCAGACTGTTTCACTTGCATTGTCTGTATCTCTTCCATCAGGAACTTATTTCCCTAACTGCGTCTTTCCCGATGGAATAACGAGAATAGCTAAGTATACCTATGGCACTTCCTACTCCCACACATAAAGTGGACTTCGGGTAGGAATACTGGGTTTGGAGGATTCATGTAGAGCAGTTGTTAGGCAGTTGCAGTTTCAGGTTACCCTAGGCGATTTACCGGCAGATTCTTACTCCACTTCCAAGCCTACTGGTCATATGCAGCGTGTCTCCCAAGAAGGCGCGGACCATCTCGCCATCTGCCCCTATGACTGTCCATCGACTCTGTGCTTGGCGCAGAACTCCCGGGAAGGGAGTCTATCCTCTTGCATCCTGGATAGAGGCCAGTGCCAATATTTCAGAAACTGGCAAGAGGGTTTTAGGAGTCGGGTCCATCGGCCAGGAGCGTGATTTTTTTGTTGCAGACTATGATCATGTGGAGAATTGCGTCGTGTATTGATTAAGGGGTCTTAACGCCATCCACCGTTATAAACAAGTACCCGTGTGTCCCTGATTTCGAGCTTTTTGATAAGGCTTCGGGGAGCAAGAGTAATCACTAGATTAGTACTGCGGGTGCTTATAACTTATTCGCATCCGTGAGGGGACGGTGACATGAGGCTTTTAATACCAGGGATGGGCATTACGAATGTATTGGTGATGCCCTTTGGGCTCTGTAAATGTCCAGCCTTTTCAAGACTTTTCAATGACTTTCCGGGATATCGTACTCCACCTCGTCGTAGTCTATCTGGATGATATACTCATCTTCTCTCCAGATATTGACTCCCACCGGAGAGATGTCTGCAGAGTCTTCGACCTCTTACGGGCTAATTCCCTCTATGCTAAGTTAGAGAAATGTATGTTTGAGCTGGAGTCTTTACCTTTCCTTGGTTATATCATCTCAACCCAGGGATTGGCTATGGATCCGGCCAAACTACAGGCTGTGATGGACTGGCAGGAACCTCACTCTCTAAAAGCGGTGCAGCGCTTTATGGGGTTCATTAATTACTATCGCCAGTTCATTCCGCATTTCTCTACCTTGGTAGCTCCTTGGTAGCCCTCACCAAGAAGGGAGCAAATCCCAAATTGTGGTCGGAAGAGGTCTCCACGGCTTTCTCTTCTATTAAGTCTCATTTTGCTAGCGCTCCCATCCTACATCGCCCCGATGTTGATAAGCCATTTTTATTGGAGGTGGATGCCTCATCCGTTGGTGCTGGAGCAGTCCTCTTCCAAAAGGATGCTCAAGGTCGGAAGCATCCTTGCTTCTTCTTCTCTAAGACCTTCACTTCAGCGGAGAGGAATTATTCCATCGGGAATAGGGAGTTGCTAGCCATGAAGTTGGCCTTCTCTGAGTGGAGACATCTGTTGGAGGGGGCCCGTTTTCCCTTCCAAGTCTTCACCGACCACAAAAATTTGGTGTATCTGCAGACAGCTCAGCGGCTTAACTCTCGCCAGGCCAGATGGTCCTTGTTCTTCTCTCGGTTTAATTTCACACTCCATTTCCTCTCTGGAGAGAAGAACATTCGTGCCGACGCTCTCTCTCGCTCTGTGGTGTCATCTGAAGAGGAGGTAGAGGAGCTTCGGCTTATTGTTCCCACAGAGAGCCTGAGAACAGTGGCTCCGGTTTCACTAGAGTCTGTGCCCCCGGGCAAGACTTTTGTGCCTACCAATTTGCGACCGGAGGTACTCTCTTGGGCACATTCGTCCAGGGTTGGTGGACATTTTGGGGCAAAGAAGACATCTGAATTGCTGGCGAGGACATATTGGTGGCCGCATATGGTCCGTGATGTTGGGGACTATGTTCGGGCGTGTGTCTCCTGCGCCAAAAATAAGTCTCCATGACAACGGCCAGCTGGTTTACTTTATCCTTTGCCGGTGGCAGACAGGCCCTGGGAGATGGTTGGGATGGACTTTGTTGTGGGCTTGCCCAAGTCTCTGGGTTGCACCATCATTTGGGTAATCACCGACCATTTCTCTAAAATTGTGCATCTGGTGCCACTACCACGGTTACCTTCTGCACGGGCTCTGGCAGCGTTGTTCGTTAGGCACATCTTCCGTCTACACGGCATGCCGGACAAAATTGTCAGTGACCGAGATCCCCAGTTTGCGTCTCGGTTCTGGAGAGAGCTTTGTCGTCTACTCAGTATTGAGTTAAATCTCTCTTCAGCGTATCATCCTGAGACGAATGGGTTGGTAGAGAGGGCCAACCAGACCTTGGTCACCTATCTACGACATTTTGTCTCTGCCAGGCAGGATGACTGGGCATCCTTGCTACCATGGGCTGAGTTTGCATTAAACAATGCTGTGGCTGACTCCACCGGACAGACTCCTTTCCTTCTGAACTACGGTCAGCATCCGCGGGTTCCGGTGCCCATGCCCGTGTCTTCCGCCGACTCCAGGGTGGCAGACTGGGCTGTGGAGGCACGGGACATTTGGGACCGTACCCAGGATGCCATTCAGGCGATCAAGGAGAGGATGAGGTCCTCTGCCGACGCACATCGGCGCCCCGCTCCAACATTTGCTCCTGGGGACTTGGCGTGGCTCTCCGCCCGTAACATCAGGCTGCGAGTTGAGTCCACCAAGTTGGCACCCCGCTACCTGGGTCCTTTCAAGGTCCTCGAGCAGGTTAACCCTGTGGTATACCGTTTGGCTCTTCCACCACGCCTGGGTATCTCCGACACCTTTCATGTATCCCTCCTGAAACCCGTGCTCATGTCCCTGTTTTCTGAGTCATCTGCCGGGACATCGGGTTCATCTACGGATGACCATAAGGTGAACGCCATCGTAGGGTGTAAGGTGGTACGGGGCAAAAAGTTTTATTTGGTGGACTGGAGGGGCTTTGGACCTGAGGATAGGTCTTGGGAGCCTGCCGAGCATATTAGCGCTCCGCAGCTTATCGCTGTCTTTGAGCGCAGCGAGGCCCAAAGAAGGGGGGGCCCTAGGAGTGGGGGTAATGTTAGGGTTTGATTTCCCGCTGCTGCACAAGGGGAGTCTTGAACCCGTCCCGCTGCGGTCTCCCATTCATCTCCGGCCGCAGTGGAGCCTGCTCAGCAGAGACGTCGGTCCAGGCGTCTTGCCCACTCCTCTACTGTGCAGTGACTTGCTGCTGCCTTTCCTGGATCTGCTATTATAGCCAGTGCTGGAGCAGTCATCTTTGAGACAAAGTCCTGCGTTTTCCCATCTGAGCATGCCCAGAGTGAGATCTCTCATTGGAGATCAGGGGTCACATGTTCAGGTGCTGCAGCGGCTCCTATTGGTCCGCCAGGAAGGTCATGTAGCTACGTTTGTTTGTAACAGCTTCTCATTGGTCCTTGTTCCTGGAAGGTCCTGTAGCTGTTGCTATAAAAGGGTAGCATGACTGGGCCGCCATGCGCTAATATCAATCATTGTATGCTATGCGCCAGTGTGGTCATGCGTGTGTGTGGATAGGGACCCGGCTGAAATAAGCCACTAGAATACCGACTTAATCGGTGAGGAGTTTGGTATGGTAGCTGGTCAGGGTCGGTGTCCTAGATGCCATAGATTACCGGCATAACCGGTGAGGAGTTTTGATTGCCGTATTCAGGGTCTGGCATTCAGACGCCATAGATTGCGGGTTACTCCCGCGAGGACATTAGCACATGATCACGCTTTATGAACGCGTAGCATTTAACTGTGTACCTGAGAGCCTGACAGGACACAGTACTTTTTCTCAGCGGCCCTGTGACGTAACAGGGTTCGCTTTCAACGCTAGACAGCGCCCTAGCGTGTTTTCTTTGCCACTCAGTTGTGTCTAGTGAGTGCGCACACATCGCCATATAGCGCTGCGGCACTCCTTCTAGCGGCTCTGTGGAGTAACAGAGTTCGCACTTATTGCCACAGCAAAAGTTGTTGTGCAATTTGTCCTCAGTACGCTGATACCCCATATGAGGGGGGAACCACTGTTTGGGTGCACGGCAGAGCTCGGAAGGGAAGGAGCGCCGTTTGACTTTTTCAACGCAGAATTGGCTGCAATTGAGATCGGACGCCATGTCGCCTTTGGAGAGCCCCTGATGCGCCTAAACAGTGGAAATCCCCCACATGTGACACCATTTTTGAAAGTAGACTCCTAAGGAACTTATCTAGATGCGTGTCGAGTACTTTGAACCCCCAAGTACTTCACAGAAGTTTATAACGTAGAGCCGTAAAAATAAAAAATCATAATTTTTCCACAAAAATTATCTTCTCGCCCCCAATTTTTTATTTTCTCAAGGGTAACAGGAGAAATGTGACCCCAAAATTTGTTGTGCAATTTGTTCTGAGTACACCAATACCCCATATGTGGGGGGAACCACTGTCTGGGCGCATGGCAGATACTTTTTATTGCAAAAAAGTTTTTGCATCACCATATTATGAGAACTCTAATTTTTTCCATATTTTGGCCCACAGAGTCATGTGAGGTCTTGTTTTTTGCGGAACGAGTTGATGTTTTTATTGGTACCATTTTCGGGCACATGACATTTTTTAATCGCTTTTTATTCCAGTTTTTGGAAGGCAGAATGAACAAAAACCAGAAATTCACGAATTTCTTTTGGGGTGGGCATTTATATCGTTCCGCGTGTGGTAAAATTGATAAGGCAGTTTTATTCATCGGGTCAGTACGATTACAGCAGTACCTCATTTATATAGTTTTTTTATGTTTCGGCACTTTTATACAATAAAAACTATTTTATATATAAAAAATAATTATTTTTGCATCGCTGTATTCTGAGAGCTGTAACTTTTTTACTTTTCGCTGATGATGCTGTATGGGGGCTGTTTTTTTGTTGGACAAGATGACATTTTCATTGGTACTATGTTTATTTATATCCGTCTTTTTCATGGCGTGTTATTCCACTTTTTGTTTGGCGGTATTATGAGAAAGCATTGTTTTTTGCCTTTTTTTATGATGTTTACTAAAGGGGTTAACTAGTGGGACAGTTTTATAAGTCGGGTCGTTACGGATGTGGGGATACTAAATATGTGTACTTTTATTTAGATTTTTTTTTCACTAAAATATTTATTTATTGATATAATAAATGTTGATTTTTTAAATTATTTTTAAAAATATTTTTACAATTATTTAATTTTTTTTATTTAATTCTTATTTGTACACCTTATTCCACTATAGGACACTCATTTTCTGCAGGCTGATCGCTTCTATAACGTGCAGAAGAAGCAGCATCTGTATACGCTGCAGCTTCTCCGTGCACTAACCTTAGACTTCCTGACATGCACTGCGCATGTCAGGAAGTCTCTTTGACCTGGAGACCCGGATATTGTCGTGACGACATCTGGGTCTCCATGGGAGCGATCAGGACCCCGCGTCATGCCACGGGGTCTCCGATCCAAAAGCAGAGGGGCTGTCAGCCCCTCTGCAGCCACCGGAACGTTGCGATCATCTTTGATCGCAGTGTGCTGGGGGTTAAAGTGCCGGGAGCAGTCCGTGACCGCTCCAGGCACTTAGTGCCGGGTGTCAGCTGTGAGAGTCAGCTGACACCTGGCTGTGATCGGCCGTGCTCACCCCGTGAGCACATCCGATTGCATTTGATATTATATGATGTACTATCCCGTCACTGGGACTTAAGGCCCAGGTCACACTGACGGGAAAGTACGTCATATGGTAGAAAGGGGTTAAAAATGGGAAAAATTCCAAGAGGGATGAAGGGAAGGAGCATTGTTTGACTTTTGGAATGTAAAATTTCATAGAATCATTAGCGAATGCCATGTTGTATTTGGAGAGCCCCTGATGTGCCTAAACAGTGGAAACCTCCCACAAGTGACATCATTTTGGAAACTAGACCCCCTATGGAACTGGATGTGTATTGAGCACATTCAACCCACATGTGCTTCACAGAAGTTTATAATGTAGAGCCGTGGAAATAAAAAAAATCACATTTTTTAAAAATAAATCTTTTTTAGCTCCATATTTTGCATTTTCATAAGGGTAACAGGTGAAATTACTCCATACAATTTGTTGTGCAATTTCTCCTGAGTATACCGATACCCCATATGTGGGGGAATACTACTGTTTGGGCGCATGGCAGAACTTGGAAGGGAAGGAGCACCATTTGACTTTTTGAATGTAAAATATGCTGGAATAATTAGTGGACGCCATGTCGCGTTTGGAGAGCCCTTGATGTGCCTAAACAGTGGAAACCCCCCCTCAAGTGACCACATTTTAGAAATTATAACTGTTTGGGAATTTATCTACAGTTGTAGTGACGATTTTGACTCCATGGGTGTTTTCCAGAAAATTGCAAACTGCCGTTGTAGTGACCAGTACATTATGCCCAGCTCATGCTTCTAGAGACACGAACCTGTAAATTAGGTGGGCTCTCATCATTAGTGAAATGCCAAACATGTGGGTGCTAAATGTTGTTTAGGCACACTGTAGCTCAGAAGAAAGGGGGGGCATTTGGATTTGGGAGCGGAGAATTTCCTGAATTTCTTTTGGGGGCGAGGAGTCATTTGTGTTTTTCCAGAGTCTTTGTGCTACCAGTAACGTGGAAACCCATATATTCCCATTAACAGATGACATACCTGAGTGGGGGCTTGCTTTTTTGTGGATTGAGTTTTTATTGGGAACATTTTACATAACACATCACATTTATCTGGCGCTCTACTCTGAGCACTTACATCAGGATTATCATCTAAATCTCTGAGTGACATGACAGATGAAACCACCGATGGATCCATTCACTATAATGAGGCAGCAGAGTTACTCTGGACTCCATCTGGCCTCTCTTCAGCGGTGTCCTTTTCAGAAGTGCATTAAACTGTGGCTGATGGCACTCTTATGCAATCCTAAAAAGATGGACACCGCCTTATCACAGGTCAGACGGCATCCACAGTGCCTCCATCTGCCTCATTATAGGGAATCTTTCACTGGGAGTTCTGTCTGAATCACGTATTTCTGACATTTACACAGAGACCCCATTGTAAGCGCTCAGCGCAGCGCGCAGGATAAATGTGCGCCAAGCCTTACTGCGATCTTTGGGAGACAGAATGAAAAAATCAAAAGCATGTGAACAAATTGGTTTTATTTATTTTTTATGCCGTTCCTCGTGCGGTATAAGTGATTAGGCGACTTTATTCTTTGGTTCGGTGCATTTACAGCGATGCCAGATTTATATATTTATATCGGGTTTTTATGTTTGGCTGCTGCTACACACTAAAAGATGCTTTTTATTTTGAAAACTAGTCTTTGCATCATCATATTTTGAGAGCTATAATTTTTTCATATTTCTGCCAACAGAGTCATGTGAGTCCAGTGATGTCGGAGGCCTAGTAAGCAATTGAAGCCATTGCATGGAGTGAAGTGACAGAGAACTGGAAAAGAAGAGGTCTTGAGGGCTGGACAGCAGGATACAGGACAGGAAAGTGGTGGGACAGGTGAGTGGTGAGATGAGCAGTATTATTACTTATTTTTTAACAATTTGTCTGGCCCTTGATGGTTTAGTAAAATGGTGGCCGTAGTTGGTCACCATTTTACTGAATACGCATGCCGTAAACTGCAAAAAAATCCCTATTCTGAAGAATGTGAATTCAATTTGTTATACATTTTGAAAATTTAGTTCCACTTGAATATATTCACCCATCTCTAGCCTTTATGTAGCAATGCAACACATTTTTGTCCCATCTAAAAGCAAAATTATTTGTCGGCCAGCACGCCAGCTCTGAGCCATCTTGCCCCACATTAGAGGGGATTTAACTTTAGAGTAGGTCCCGTCTTAAAGAGAAAAACTATAGGACAGGATGAGGGACAGGTTCAGGAGGATCCACTGTTCGTATTTCTATAATTATTTGGGATTTCGTCCGAAAATTAATTTTAGCTAATTTGGGGTATTATATACAAAAGATCTGTTTAAAAATATGTCATATCAAATCTTTAATTAAGCCAGATCTGAAATAAAACATGTCACATATTAGATAACTAATTGACGTGACCTGCTTCAAAGAGAGCTGTGCCAGCTAGAGGAGACTAAAGGAGATTATTCCGTCTGGTACTGCAGAGACTGTGTGTTAATAAAATTTATTTCTGCAGTCTTGCCCAACTCCCTATTGTGTACTCATGAAATGTGTAGGCTCTAAGCCAGTCATCACAGCACCAGAAGAAAAGCTCAGAAGACTACTTTTCTACCTAACATTCAGCTTGCAAGTCTGAAAACACAGGAATGTAATGCGGCATCGCACATTTTCAACAATTCATTTTTTATAGTAAATGTTACAAAAAGAAAGGTTCAGTGCTCGTCACCAAATAAATAAGACAGTAAGGAACAACGCTAAGGATGAAATAACATAGTTTAAAACAGATTCATTCTTTGCCGTATAAGCAAAGTGTATCTGTGGCCTTCAGGTCCCCCGTTGAATCAGTGAAAACATTTACTATCACAGTAAGGGCTCATACTCACTGGCTGGAAAAAAATCGGTCCGTTTTCTGCAGGAAAAAAACGGTACATTTGTTGTAAAAAGGCATGCGATTTTGATGCGATTTTAAATCGCACCATGCGTTTTCCATGCGATTTACATGCGATTTTCATGCGATTTTTTTCCAAGACATAACCACAAATTAAGGTTAAACCACTTGTCTGACACCTATATAAAGCTATTTATCTACATATGCCATTGATTCATTTGGTTTTTGTCCTGTGTGTTTTGCTATTCCAAACAAGCATGGCAGCAACTTCTCTAAGTCTTGACCCTACTGAGGAGCTCCTCTTCAATTGGGTGTTATCCCGTGAGTATGGTGTGGGATATTCCCCTGTAGTAGCTCCGAGGAGGCGGCGTCGATTTTGGGTACATCTGCTCCTCACCAAGCGAAAAAAAAGGCCATTTTTCACGGCTGTTTGGACATCTACGAAACCATCGAGACAAATTTTTTGCATACACGAGGATGTCACTTGAAGCATTTGATTTTCTCCTGGCACAACTTCGTCCAGCCATCACTTTCAAAATTACGCGTTTGCGCAGGTGCATTTCTGCTGAAGAACGACTTCTGTTAACGTTGAGGTATAGTTCTAAAGAAATAAATAACACTACAGTAAAGTAGATTAAGTAATATGACATTGTTATTTACGCTTATCATTATTTTTTGAAAAAATTTTGCCTCAAAATTTCAGATTAATGTTTGCCATACCTATACTTAATGTGTGGCCATTTTTAATTACCAAGGCTACTAAATACACCCCATTACTGTACTCGTAGCAGCTGTTTCACATGCACATTGTTGTATGACATGGACAGAGGCCCCCTTCTCAGACAACGCACTCATTGCTCATGTACATAGCGGCTGTGTGTGATTTGTGTCTGATGGCCATTTTTAAATTTGTGCACCACGTAGGGATATATATGAATGTGAAGGTTAATTTCCATAATTTTTATGTGTATTTCCTTTCTTGTAGGTTTTTGGCTACGGGACAATCATATGCTTCCCTACATTTAGAGTATCTTCTTGGCATAACTACCATCTCCAATATAGTCAGACACACATGTTCAAAAATCTGGATTTGCCTCAAGGACAAAGTGATGCCGGAGCCCACCCCCGAACATTGGGAACGCATTGCAAATGGGATATATGAGACTTGCCAGTTTCCCAATTGTCTGGGTGCTTTAGATGGTAAGCACATCCGGGTGAAGAAGCCACCAAACTCAGGCTCCTTATACTACAATTACAAAGGCTATTTTTCAGTTGTGTTGTTGGCCTTAGTAGACAGCAACTACAATTTTATAATAGTAGATATAGGTGCCTATGGAAGAACAGGAGATTCTCGCATATTCAATACTTCTCTAATGGGTAGGCGACTGGAGAACAATGAATTGGGTGTTCCACCCCCAAGGACTCTGCCTTCTTCTGGTGGTGAACCAATGCCTTATGTAATAGTTGCTGATGAGGCATTTCAACTGACACATAATGTCATGAGGCCTTATCCTGGACGGTCTCTTGACAGGCGTGGACGCATATTTAATTACCGACTAACTCGTGCACGGCGTCTTGTAGAATGTGCCTTTGGAATTTTGTCCGCAAAATGGAGGGTATTGCTCAGTGCACTCCAGTTAAGCCCACAAAATTTAAACACAGTGATCAAGGCCTGTGTAATCTTACATAATTTTACACGTCAACATGATGTATCTGGGTATGAGGATGTTTTTGGAGAATTAAGAAACAATCAGGTACCCATTGCACAGCCTTTACCCAGAGGCAGACAGCTTTCAGGCATCCGAATCAGAAATATGTTAGCAAATTTTTTTCTAACACCTGAGGGAGCAGTACCGTGGCAGGAAAATTTGCACACATGATGTATACATTTCCCTCTGTATTGTGTATTACAACATTCAGAACATGTGCTTTAGTATTTTACATCAACAATGTTTATTTTCCTATATTAATGTAAAACAGTTATTTTGTTTACAAAACAAAGACAAATGTAAAGTCACATTATGAGCAAAATAAAAAAGCGCCATAACTTTGGCGTAACAAGTTACCACACTTGCCAATTGTTGGGTTATGTAAGCACCAAAAGAAATTACAAGTCAACAAAAGAGGGTTGTGATGCTGAGGGTGAGCTAGTTGTTTGTGACGGTTGCCTTTCAGAGGGATGTTGTGTGTTTGTATGCAAAGAAACATTGTGTGGCTGTGTGGTGCTGTGATGTGGGTTCATGCCTTCATAACTGTGCCTATAGGCCTCAGGTGGCCCATGGGGATAAGCAGGAACATTATCTGAATGGCTGAAGCCTCTTGTTCTGCCATGGTCAAAAGGCCCTTGGTGTTGTGGTCCTTGCTGATAAGAAACACCTTGGCCATACACATCATATAAGGTTGTTTGTGGCCCATGGTGGTACCGCTCACTTCCAATCTGTGATGGGCCAGATGAAGGAGGCATTTGTGTGTAGGGATGTGTAGGCCTTGATGAGTGTTGTACATGT
Source organism: Oophaga sylvatica (assembly GCA_033576555.1). NCBI lineage: Eukaryota > Metazoa > Chordata > Amphibia > Anura > Dendrobatidae > Oophaga > Oophaga sylvatica. The sequence goes on along the minus strand of JARQOD010000008.1, from coordinate 86,679,339 downwards.
AGCTGATGATGTTCCTGGTAATGTGCTGGCTCTATGTGTGTGGTGTGACCTCTGTCAATATGATGACTAATGTTTGTACTGTGGAGTGTATGAGTATGTTGAGCAGTGGATGTCGAAGGATATACTGAGGCTGGTGGTAATGGTACTGCTGTTGAGTCTGTGGTATTGGAGATTTGAGTTAATATTTCTGATTGGTACCTTCTTTCAATACAAGCAAAGATGGCTTGGGGATTATTTGGTGGTATGGCTGAGGTGATGAGTTGTAATATTGCGGTTTTAGTGGGAAGCCGTAAGTGTGTGGGTATTTGTCGCAGGTGCTGTGCCAAACTTCTACCAAATGCTTCCTCACCATCATCACATATTGTGCGTTGTATGTAGTCTAAAACGTGACTATCAACCTGCCGTCTTATAATTTGATTTTGCTGCTCTCTCCTTCGTCTTAATCTCCGCGGAATAGTAGTGGCTTGAGGGGAGGTATCAAGAGGCAGGGTTGGGCTGCTGCTTCTTGCGTGCTCCTCTTGTTCGGTGCCATGTTGAGCTTGTGAAGCTGCACTTTCAACTTGTTGTTGAGATGGTCCTGGAGCATCCTCCCCTGCTGTTCCTGCTTCTTCATTTTGTGACTCTGGTGGATCCGCCTCAGAGGGTGCCTCACGTTCCTCTAAGTTGGATTCCGTTCTACAAAGCAGACACAGATTATTTGTGTATGCTGTAAATTTTTATTCTAGATTTACAATTTCTATCAATAAAGTTTTATTTACGGTCTTAAATCCATGACTGGAGCCAAAAAATTAAGGCGGCTCATATATATATATGGCCTTTTTTTTGATGCTGCTGAGCCACTTTTGTCACGATTCTGTCGTTCCCTCCTATAGGTATCCCGACAGCTTCGCCATCTGCGTTGCACATCATTCACTTTAATGTAAAGAAATTTTAAAATATTAACATCTAAATATGTATGTAAACAAATTATTAATACAACTAGGCAATAGAATTTTTTTTTTTTTAAATAACCATGTCATACATTTTATAGGCTACAAAAATTTTCCTGCCACTATGCTAAAAATATTTTAATGTAAAAATTTAAAACATCACAAAAGGGCCTTGTTTATAAATACTAAAACAGCAACATTTACAAGACTATATTTGAAAGGAAAAAAAAAAAAATATAACATTGTCACAAATAGAGAACCACAAGTATAAAACATACATGAATAGGCGCATATTTAAAGGGCCTATTGTTAAAAGGTCTTTTGTTAGTGTCGTAAAAAAATCAACCATTATCAATTTAACATATAATTTTAGTAAAATTTTAACAATAACATATAATTGCCCACCAAAGCAAGGTATTTATAAATACATTATAAACTAATTGTAGTAAGAACAATTCTACTTACACATTCCCAACTGCACAGCCGGAGGACTTTCAGCATAATTTTCAAACATTTGACGACATATATATGTCCAAGTTGCATCCCGCACACTTCGGTTTTGATAATTGTGGTCTCTAGGATCCCACAGCTCAGGTCTTTCTTGGACTAACACCAACAGCATCTCCACATTGATTGATCGGGACATGGCGACAATAGTAGAAACCTGAAATCCGTGGAGGTGTGTCTCATTCCAGGCTTTCTGGGAGTGGTTTTTTATACCATCCCTCAACACACTTCCCTGTTAGTCACTTCCTGTGTCTGTTTTTTTTTTTTAACATACAAGTTTTGAGGTCTATTTTGGCCAAAAAAACGCACAGAAAACGGATGGTGCGTTTTCTGTGCGTTTTTTAATCGCACCCATTGACTTGCATTGGCGATTATCATGCCAAAATCGCATCAAATCTCAGCATGCTGCGATTTTTTTCTCACACCAATATCTGATGAGAAAAAAATCGCAAATGAGAACTCACCCATTGACTAACATTGGTCAGATTTGCATCCGATTTTTTTTCGTCTGATTTTCATCCGTTTTCGGCGCCAGTGAGTATGAGGCCTTAGTCTGTAAATCTGTCTGGCTAGATATGCTGCGTTTTATCATTTCTTGTGCGTGTCTGTATGGTCTTTCAGACATCCATGATTTTTCTTGTACGCAAAAATACGGATTGCTATTCATCAATGTTTTGGATCCAAGTTTCATCAGTGTTTGATGCGTCTGTCAATTATTATCACAATTGGTGTTTTATCATTGATTTACATGTTTCAAAAATATTGCAAAGCTTCTCCTATAAATTACAACGTTAACCATGGATTGTTCCAGGATGACATCCGTGTGCTGTCTGTGATATTCACTCACCCATAGACTCGTATGGGTTTATTGTGATCTGTGATTCTGATTAAAATTGCCTGTGTGACTTTTTTGTGGATACACTGGCTGCAAAATAACCATGCACCATAGACTATAATGGGCTGTAAATCTGTCTGGCTAGATGTATTATATTATTTCATGTATTTGTCAATAAAGCCTTATTCAGATGTCAGTGATTTTTTTCGTACGTACAAACACAGATCGCCATTCATAAGTGTTTGGATCTGAGCTTTATAAGTGTTTGGTCTGTGTTTCAGTTTTAACCATCAGTGTTTCATCAGTGATTTTCAGTGATGAAAAAAATCGATAAATAAATAAATTGCATCTACTACAATGTTAATCACAGACAACATATATATTGCACACTGATGCTATCTGGTACATGGCCTCAACACTGTCCTCTCCTTTAAAATATTGACATCACACCATCCCCCTTATGAACAATAACCGCCACACTGTGCATTATGAACTATAACTGCCACTGTTCATCCTTCTGAAGTATAACCGCCATACTACCGGAGCTTATTAGCTTTAATCACCACATTGTCCCTCCTATGAACTAGAACCAACACTTTTCGCCTTTCTGAACTGTAACAGCCATACTGTCCTCCTTTAGTAGCTATAAACATGACACTTTCTGCCCTTATTAGCTATAACTGCCACACTGTCCACGCTTATTAGCTAAAACCACCACCATGTCCCTATCTTCAGTGTCCCCCCATGCTTTCCCCTCTCTACACTTTACCCCATATTGTCACTTGACACTGTTTCCCATCCGTATTGCCCAGTGTCTATAGTGTATCCCTTCTTTACACTCTTCACCCTTATGCATACTGTCTGCTCCTTGCAGTGCCCTCACACTAGCACCCAATGCTGCACTTTCTCTATAGTATCCCCTATACTGTCCCCTCACACTATGTAACCCTCACACAACCCAGTCTCCATGCTGTACCACTTTATTACACTTTACCTCACACTGATCCAACATGCTCTCCCCTTTCTACACTGTCTCCCAAACTTGCCAAGTATTTATACTGTGACCACTGACATTCCTTTCCCATGCCACAATAAAAACCCCCTGTATCTTCAGCTCCACAGAAGTGCTTACTTTCCCACTTTGTTCAACTACTCTGGGACACAGACGTGAGCTCAGCAACATGATTAGGTGACGCTAGTCAACACTAGTTTTCTTCAGTACGGTATTTAGAGTGTATGCTGCCTTAGGGCCCTGTCTCACATAGTGACACACCAGTGATCCCGACAACGATCAGGATCGCTGGTGTGTCGCTACATGATCGCTGCTGAGCTGCCAAACAGGCAGCGATCAGGACAGCGACACTGCGGGTAACGTCTCCTAGTTACCCGCAGTGTAAGTTGGATACCAGCCCGCTGATGCAGGGAGCTGGTAACCAAGGTACACTTCGGGTTTCCAGGCGCTGCGCGGTGCCTGGAAACCCGATGTGTACCTTAGTTACCAGCTCCCCTGCAGCAGCGCACTGGTATCCAATGTACATATCGGGTTTCCATGCACAGCCCCGCGCCTGGAAACCCAAAATGTACCTTGGTTACCAGCTAATCGCTGGTCTCCTGCCTGTCACACGCAGCGATGAGTGCTGGCCAGCGGGAGACCAGCGATCAAAAAAAAGTCCTGGCATTTCTGACACGACCAGCGATTCACAGCAGGGGCCTGATCACTGGTACGTGTCAGACATAGCGAGATCGCTGCTGAGATCGCTGTTTAGCAGCGATCTCACTAGCGATCTCGCTATGTGAGACTGGGCCTTTAGGTACTAAGCTTGATTAGAGGCCAATTGCACTTGTCAATTATCATCATGATTTACTAATTTCTGTGCAATTGTCATGATAATTGATCACTGTTAGTAAAGGAGAAGATCAATGGTTAAACTATTGTCTATCAGCAATTGTAATAACATTTACACTAAGGTATTACTGCCTATCACATTGCTAGGTTCTGGTGCTTAGTAGATAATATATATAAATTAACAATAGCCTCAAATATTAATAAACTGATACAGTAACTAATTACCCTTATACAGTGACAAATTAACCCCTTCACCCCCAAGGGTGGTTTGCACGTTAATGACCGGGCCAATTTTTACAATTCTGACCACTGTCTCTTTATGAGGTTATAACTCTGGAACGCTTCAACGGATCTTCGCGATTCTGAGATTGTTTTCTCGTGACATATTGTACTTTATGTTAGTGGTAAAATTTCTTCCATATAACTTGCGTTTATTTATGAAAAAAATGCAAATATGGTGAAAATTTGGAAAATTTAGCAATTTTCAAACTTTGAAATTTTATTCCCTTAAACAGAGAAATATGTCACAGAAAATAGTTAACAAATAACATTTCCCACATGTCTACTTTACATCAGCACAATTTTGGAACCAAAATTTTTTTTTGTTACGAAGTTATAAGGCTAAGTGCACACGATCAGGAATAATTGCGTTTTTTTCGCGGTTTTTCCGCGGTTTTCCGCGGTAAAAACGCGATAAAAACGCAAGCATTAAGCATCCTATACATGTTAATTGATTCCGCATGTTTTGGCCACATGTTGCGTTTTTTTCCGCGAAAAAAACGCTTTGCGGAAAAAATAGCAACATGTTCATTAATTTGCGGAATGTAAGCGGTTCATGTGCGGTGGTACCCAGGGTCTGGAGGAGAGGAGACTCTCCTCCAGGCCCTGGGTACCATATCCCTGGTAAAACAATAATTAAAATAAAAAATAATGATATTCTCACCTTCCGGCGGCCCCCGCAGCCTTCCCGCAGCCCCCGCAGCCTTCCCTTTTCAAATAATTTTATTGAATTTAATAATTTAAAGAGGAGGGAAGGGAAGGGGAAAGGGAAGGGAAATACAAAAATTAGAGAACTCTATTTTACAATATAAGAAATATACAGAAACAAGAACAAGAACAAAAAAAAAAAAAAAAAAACTATCATTCTTATTACAATTTCCAGCCTTCAATCATAAATTTTCTTATGTTGTTAAAATGACACTTAAAACACAATCATTTTTATATATTTTCCCAAACATGAAACATAAAATTTCATAACATTAAAATAAATAACTCTTTTCATCTATATTTATTGTTCCAGACTTCCCATTTCAAATAGTATCTATCCAGGGAGTTAGAGTTGATGGCCATCCTCTCTTCCATAACACTGTGCGAACGGAGAATATCAAGAATGTCTGAAAAGTTTGGTACGTGGGTTTTTTTCCAGCATTGTGCAATAACATTTTTTACAATAAGGAAAATATGAACTGTTATAAATTTAATTGTAGGGCTGATGCTCTCTAAATCCAAGGATAGAAGTGCCATTCGGGGAGTTACATCTATGAAATCTTTTGATAAAGAATTCACATGAAATTTGACTTGCAACCACAGAGATCTTAGTTTGGGACAGCACCAAAAAATATGATATAAATTTCCATTTAATTGACATTCCCTCCAACATAGAGGGGAATTATCCTTATTAATGTGGAAAAGCCTTGTTGGAGTGTAGTACCATCTTAGTACTAATTTTATATATACCTCATATAAGGACATGGAAGCCGAGGTTCTATTAGAAATTTTTAGTGCATATGTCCATTGCTCTTGGGATATAGATGATTTAAGATCCAATTCCCATCTCCTCATAGAGGAACTTGGTTGAAAAGTAACATCCTTATTAAAATGATTATATGAATATTTGAGAGACCATCTGTCCTTGGATGTAGTGTGGTTTATGAATGAAAAGACGATACCCATATTTAAAGCTCTGCTCTTCAATAGTTTATAAAGACAATCCTTTATTAATAGAAATGACATAAATTCCTTAGAGGGTAAATGGTATACTTCTCTTAAAGTAGAAAAGGACTTAATATGAGAGTCTTCAAACAAATCTCCGATCTTTTTAATACTACAAGAAAACCAAGCATCTGAAATTGAAATTTTATAAAGTGTAGTAATGGTAGAAAGGGGAAGATCTTTAAGTGTAGATATCTTAGTATCAGGTTTTTTTAATTTAGTTAATGTTTTCCAAGCCTCAAATGTAGCATCAAAAATTGGATGCTTATGTTCAGTTAAAGAAGGATTTAATAAAAAATTAAAGAAATTGTCTTGTAGAGAACAATATTTGGCTTGCGCCAATTCAAGATCTATCCATGCCGGGCGATCTTCCTCCTTGAACCATGAAATGCTAAGTTTAATTAAAGTTGCTTGTTGATAGGCCCAGATGTTAGGAAGAGCCAGTCCTCCATTACATCTCTGTCGATATGTAGTATTTTTTGCTATTCTAGCTTTTTTATTTTGCCATATAAATGAATTTATTAGACTTTGGATTTTGTTTATTAAATTTAAGGGAATTTTCAAAGGTAAGGACCGGAAAATATATAAAATCTTTGGTAATATAAAAGTTTTAACTGCCAAAATCTTGCCCATAAGAGTAAGGCCCAGAACTCCAAAGTGTGTTATAGCTTTGGTAATTGTATCGCATAGAGTTTTGATATTGGATGGTATAATCAGAGACATTTTATTAAAAAAATTTATCCCTAGGTAAGTCAGACTTTTTTCTTCTAATTTGAATTTAGATTTCAATAAAATTTGTTTAATATCTGAATGGGACATATTAAAAGGTAAAACTTTGGATTTGAGAAAGTTGATTTTAAAAAGAGATACATTGGAGAATTCTTGTAATATAGGCATTAGAGTTGCAACCGATTGAACCGGATTTGTGATAGATATAAGGAGATCATCTGCAAATAAATTAAGTTTATGAGAGGCCAATTTAGTTTCTATACCTGAAATTTGGGAAGAAGTCCGAATGGTTTCAGCAAGGGGTTCCATTGCAAGAGCAAATAATAATGGGGATAGAGGACATCCTTGACGGGTACCATTCTTAATATTGAAAGGTCTAGATAAGTGACTATTTATATAAATTTTTGCATTTGGTTCTTCATAGAGAAAAAAATATTTTTAATAAACTGTTCATCAAATCCAAAATTAAACAAAGTTTGTTTGAGAAATAACCAATTCAGTCTATCAAAAGCCTTTTCGGCATCAATAGAAATAAGCATAGAAGGGATGTTTGAGGTTTTAATCAGATTTAGTATATTTAATAATTTACGTGTGCCATCTGAGGCTTGCCTATCTTTTATGAATCCAATCTGATCATTTTTAACTAATTTTGGTAAGATATGTTTGAGACGTTCTGCTAAAATTTTGGAAAATATTTTGATGTCTCCATTTAATAGAGAAATAGGTCTATAACTTTGAACTTGATCTAGATCATTCTTACCTTTTGGGATAATGACAATGGTTGCCTCTAACATGGATTTGGGAAAGTGGCCTAGGGCTGATACATGAGTAAAGAGGGAATGTAAGTGTGGAGTTAAAAGATTGGAGTATAATTGGAAATATTCATTAATGAAACCATCTGGTCCTGGGGACTTTGCTGATTTAAGTTTATTAATTGTGGTAGTTATTTCGTTAATACTAATTGGTTTATTAAGGATTTCTAAGTCAAGTTTATCAACTTGGGGAAGTTTTAAATCTTTTAAAAATGAATCTATGGAATTTAAATTGGGTTTGGGAGAAGATGAATCTAAATGTAAATTATATAATTTCTCAAAAAATTCTGAGAAAACATTGGCGATATCTTGAGGATGAGTCTTAATTTCACCTGAGGGAGATTGTATTTGGGTTATTTTTCTATAAATACGTTCGGATTTAAGTTTTTTCATCATATATTTAGAAGATTTATTTTTTGATGAATAAGAAGCAAATTTAGAAGCTTTAAGAGCTGAGTCATATTCAGACATTATATGATCACTAAGATTTTGCCTTAGTATTAACAATTCTTTAAGAAGAGTTGGAGAAGGGGTGTGAAGAGTTGATTGTTGCTCTTCTTTAATTCGAATTTCTTCCTGAATTTGAAAAATTTTACTCCTATACTCTTTCTTATGTATGGCAGAGAGTTGCATGAGCTTACCCCTAACTACCGCCTTGTGAGCTTGCCAGAGAATAAATGGATCTATATCATTTATTGCATTTTCTTTAAAGTAGTTATTTATGGTGTCCTCGATAAGCGTTTTATATTTAGGATTTTTTAAAATGGATACATTAGCTTTCCATAGAAAGGAATTATTTGTTGGAGGGCCTATTAGAAATTTAATAATAAGTGGGGAATGGTCTGAAAAAGATCTATTTAGAATGTTAACTTTTTTAAATCTGGGCAGAGAGAAGATATTGGTTAAAACCAAATCAATTCTTGACGAAGAATGGTGGGTTTTGGAATAATGGGTGAATTCCCTGGAAGATGAATTCAAACAACGAAATACATCAAATAACTCATTTTGATTCAACCAATTACCAAAGGATGGGGATGAAATGCGATTCTGAGAAGAGGAGTCTATTGTTTTGTCTGGGACAGTATTGAAATCACCAATTATTATTAATTCGCCTTGTTTGATATTATCAATTTTTTTAATAACCTTATTAAAAAAGGAGATTTGTCTGTTACAAGGAGCATAAATGTTCGCTATTGTAAAAAGTCTTCCATTTATTTTACCAACTAAAATGTGAAAATGTCCTTTAGAATCAGCTTCCTCGTTAATAAGTTGAAAGTCAAATTTATCACTTATCAATGTCATAACACCTGCTTTTTTACGAACACCAAGAGCTGCAAAGGAATGTGGAAATTTTTTGTGTTGAAAGAGAGGGTGGCCATTTCGTGAGAACTTCAACTCCTGTAAACAGACAATGTCTGCTTTATACAATTTGGCTTCTTTCCATGTAATGTATCGTTTAAAAGGGCTATTTAAGCCTCTCACGTTATAAGATAAAAGATTCAACTCCATCACTGAACAAATCTAGAACAAAATGTGAACTAGAAGTCTGGAAGAAAGTTAAATATTACAAAGTCAAAATAGATTAAGCAAAAAAAATATCAACAAAACACACTATTTAACTAAATGACCAAACAATAGAGGTCTCCAGGAAGAAATTAATCTCCCAAAAAATTGGGGAAAAAGTAAATTGTGGCGAAACTCCTAAGGGACCATATTATATTTTTGTGTAAATTCACCCTTTGTCTTTAAATTCTTTTTGGATAAAAGAAAGAAAATCTTTTCCCTCGTCAGGATTTAGGAGAAATATATTTTTACCTCCATGCCATACTATTAGTCTAGTAGGAAACCCCCATTTATATGGAATCTCCAAGTCTCTCAATTTTATGGTAACATCACGAAATGTTTTTCGAGCTTCCATAGTGGAGCGGGAAAAGTCTGCAAATACTTTAATCTTTTCATAGGGACTAGGAAAGGTACCTCTTTCCCTAATAAATTTTAAGATTTTAATTTTAGTTTCGAAAAACAGGAATCTCATAATGACATCTCTAGGTTTATCTTGAGGAATTCCTCTAGGACGGGGTAGCCTATGTATTCTATCAATTGTAAGTTGGATGTCAGAAAGGGTAGGGATCACTTTTTTGAATAGTGATTTTGCGTAATTCATCAGGTCAATCTGTATGACAGTCTCTGGTATCCCTCTAAGTTTGATGTTATTTTGGCGACTACGGTCTTCCAAATCCACCAACTTCGATTTCATAAAACTAATCTCCTCCTTCAGTTCCAGATTATGTTGAATGAGGGTATCAGTCTTATCCTCCACTTTTGAGATTCTTGATTCATTTATTTCGAATCTGTTGGAAAATTTCTCACATACCTCTTGAAACATGTTTTTCTGTGTTTCAAATCCAGCAGTGATTGAGTCTTTGAGGGTCTTGCAAAAGTTAGCAAGTACCCCTTCAGAAACCTGTTTATCAGAAGTGAGGAAGCTCTCATAATTAGTCAAATCAAGTGGTGGACCTGAAAAACTCGGAGCCGCTGGACAACCTTTTTTAGATAAGGGTTTTATTGAACTACCATTGAGATAAAACTCTTCTGAAGAGTTATCAGAGTCAACTCCTATAGTTCTATCACTATGCCTTCCTTCCGGGATTTTCCTTTTTTGAGACTGTGATAAGTCCATCTCTAAATCTTTTCCTGCTGTCTTATTGGAAGATTCTTGATATTCAGGGAGAAGATTTCTTTGAGCAGATTTCCCCTTAGAGATTTTACCATGACAAGTATTTGATATTCCTTTAGGCGAAAGAGGTTTCCCATTTGTCCTTTTAATGGGTGATCTAGATTTCGTAGGACTGAGCAGAATAGGAGTATCACTTGATGGTCTAATTTGTGAAGAACTCCATTTTCTTTGAGTACTATTAGTAGAAGATTTAATAGAAGTTTTTATTCTTGAATTTCCAGACGCCATTTTGATATAATATAGAAGTTGCTATGGCGTATCTTTCAGTGTGTTGTTTGCTATATTATGCACACACAGTAATGAAATTACGTAATATATGATAATATAGCTATTTCAACTATCTGAATGTATCTGTATTGTATATATCAGAGAAGCTACACTTTATATGAAAAAGGCTTTACAACTATTACACAGATGTAGCAATACAATACAAAGAAATACAGTAAGGCTATATATATAAATGTGACTACACTATATATATAAGTGCAGTCACATTAAAACTTAAAATGTAATTCCTGCATAAACTGTGTTATCACTCGGTATTTGAATATAGTATTACCAGGAAAGCCCCTGAGTAATTTTCCCTCTCAGATTATATAAACAGATAGTATTTTAAAGAGACTAGATAGTTATATTAATTTTATATATAACAGGAACTAGCAAATAATTAACCACTAATCTCTTCCAAGAATTCTATTCCAACTTTTGTAATTTAATGAAATATTTCTTTATATGAATTATAGCAATATTCTACTATATATGAAATTTAAATAAAGTAAAGTCAAATAAGCTAGAGAGCAAAAAATAAGTTTAGACTTTTGCGTTAAAAAGCTCTAGCAAGCAATATCAGGTTATTATAGCTACTTTTACTTATTTTTCTACTTTACCTCAAAAATTAGAAATAAAGTAAAAGTCCAGAACTTCAAAATTTTCTTCTTTTCCTTCCTGTGTGTCTTCTCTGAATTCTTTCTTTCTATACTTGTTGTGATTCTTATCTGATGATCTTGCAGCTGTTATTCTTCTTTCTTCTTTATCACCGCTGCTTTGTTGTTCCGACCGTTACTTTTATTTAGTGTGGTAACGTTCGCGCCTTTTCTCTGTAATGGCGGCGTCGTCACTTCCGGTTTTGTTGTTCAAAGGCAGCGCTATGTTTTACTTCACAGGAAGCTTAAAATTGCTGAAAACACGGCGGTAACTGCCTTAAAAGCTTTGGTATAGTGAGTACAGTCACTTACTCACTTTTCAGGCGAGTCTGACACACTTTTCTGCACAGTAAATTCGAGTCTTTTTTGAAGAAAAAAAAAAAAAAAATGGCGGTGACGTCACTTCCGGTTTTGTTGTTCAAAGGCAGCACTATGTTTTCCTTCACAACAAGCTTAAAACTGTTGAAAACACGGCGGTTTTTGCCTCAGAAGCCTTGGTATAATGAGTACAATCACTTACTCACTTTTCAGGCGATTCTGTGACACTTTTCTGTACAGTATATTTGTGCTCCTTTTTGAAGAAAATGGCGGCGACGTCACTTCCGGTTTTGTTGTTCAAAGGCAGCACTATGTTTTCCTTCACAGGTAGCTTAAAACTGTTGAAAACACGGCGGTTTTTTGCCTCAGAAGCCTTGGTATAATGAGTACAATCACTTACTCACTTTTCAGGCGATTCTGTCACACTTTTCTGTACAGTATATTTGTGCTCCTTTTTGAAGAAAATGGCGGCGACGTCACTTCCGGTTTTGTTGTTCAAAGGCAGCACTATGTTTTCCTTCACAGGTAGCTTAAAACTGTTGAAAACACGGCGGTTTTTGCCTCAGAAGCCTTGGTATAATGAGTACAATCACTTACTCACTTTTCAGGCGATTCTGTCACACTTTTCTGCACAGTACATTTGTGCTCCTTTATGAAGAAAATGGCGGTATCGTCACTTCCGGTTTTGTTGTTTTGCTGTGAATTCACTCTCCCACCTCAGAAAAATAGCGGGTTAGACTGGAAACACTGCAGTTACCTCTGCCACAGCCCCAACATCTTCAGGGCAGACACCCAAATCTGTCAGAATGGGAGTCTCAGTCAAAGTGAAATTTGGATCCTCAGCAATGGCATCGTTTCTTTCAAAAAAATTACCTCAGATATGTATTCAAGTAATAATAAACGCTGTCAGCTTTCATCAGTTGAGTCAGAACTTCAAATTAGATGTTCCCTTTTTTCCTTTTCCTCACAGGGAACGTCTTCACATTGATTTATATAATCACTTTTCTTCTCAGCGTTTCTGTCAGTTATTCATGAATCTGAGATAAAATACTCCGTTTTTAAAATAAATTCTCCCAAAGACTCACTGGCAGTTGTGGATATTTTTAGAAGTTTTTGAAGTATAATTCTATCATTTTTAGGGCATATATCGTCGCTTGACAGATTGGTCTCTCAGGAGCTCAGCACTCACACAACCACCATTGTGCTGAGCCAGGCCACGCCCCCCCCCCCCGCAGCCTTCCCGCCTTCAGCGACGCTCCCGGCAACTTCCGGTCCCAAGAGTCCTTTGCGAGAATCACCCAGATGGCATAGCGGTCTCGCGAGATGTACGTCATCGGTGTGATTTGTCGCAAAGCATCCTTGGGACCGGAGTTGCCGGGAGCGTCGCTGAGAGGCGGGAAGGCTGCGGGGGCCGCCGGAAGGTGAGAATATCATTATTTATTATTTTTTTTATTATTTTTACATTAGATCTTTTTACTATTGATGCGACATAGGCGGCATCAATAGTAAAAAGTTGGTCACACTTGTCAAACACTATGTTTGACTCGTGTGACCAACCTGTCAATCAGTTTTCCAAGCGATGCTACAGATCGCTAGGAAAACGCTAGCATTCTGCAAGCTAATTACGCTTGCAAAACGCTATTATTCTGGCTGTAATCAGCATACAAAAAACGTGCGTATTTCCTGCGGGAGAAGTGCGGGATTGCCGCGGAAATTTCCGCGGCAATTCCGCAACGTGTGAACTTAGCCTAAGGGTTAAAAGTTGACCAGCGATTTCTCATTTTTACATCAAAATGTACAAAGCCATTTTTTTTAGGGACCACCTCATATTTGAAGTCACTTTGAGGGGTCTATATGGCAGAAAATACCCAAAAGTGACACCATTGTAAAAACTACACCCCTCAAGGTACTCAAAACCACATTCAAAAAGTTTATTAACCCTTCAGGTGCTTCACAGGAGCTGAAGCAACGTGGAAGGAAAAAATGAACATTTTACTTTTTAGTCACAAAAATGATCTTTTACAAACATTTTTTTTATATTCACAAGGGAAAAAGGAGAAAATGGACCGATAAAGTTGTTGTGCAATTTCTCCTGAGTACGCCGATACCCCATATGTGAGGGAAAACCACTGTTTGGGCGCACGGCAGGGCTCGGAATGGAAGGAGCGCAGTTTGACTTTTCCAAACCAAAATTGGCTGGAATTGAGAACGGACGCCATGTCGCGTTTGGAGAGGCCCTGATATGCCTAAACAGTGGAAACCCCCCACATGTGACCCCATTTTGGAAACTAGACCCCCTAAGGAACTTATCTAGATGTGTGGTGAGCACTTTGAACCCCCAAGTGCTTCACGCAAGTTTATAATGTAGAGTCGTGAAAAAATAAAATCATATTTTTTCAACAAGCATGATGTTTTAGTCCCCAATTTTTTATTTTCCCAAGGGTAAGAGGAGAAATTGGACCACAAAAGTTGTTGTCCAACTTGTCCTGAGTACGCTGATACCCCATATGTGGGGGGGAACCACTGTTTGGGCGCACGGAAGGGCTCGAAAGGGAAGGAGCGCCGTTTGACTTTTCCAAACCAAAATTGGCTGGAATTGTGAACGATCGCCATGTCGCGTTTGGAGGGCCCCTGATGTGCCTAAACAGTAGAAACCCCCCACATGTGACCCCATTTTGGAAACTAGACCCCCTAAGGAACTTATCTAGATGTGTGGTGAGCACTTTGAACCCCCAAGTGCTTCACGCAAGTTTGTAATGTAGAACCGTGAAGAAAAAAAATCATATTTTTTCCACAAGCATGATGTTTTAGTCCCCAATTTTTTATTTTCCCAAGGGTAAGAGGAGAAATTGGACCACAAAAGTTGTTGTCCAACTTGTCCTGAGTACGCTGATACCCCATATGTGGGGGGAAACACTGTTTGGGCGCACGGCAGGGCTCGAAAGGGAAGGAGCGCGGTTTGACTTTTCCAAACCAAAATTGGCTGGAATTGGGAACGAACGCCATGTCGCGTTTGGAGGGCCCCTGATGTGCCTAAACAGTGGAAACCCCCCACATGTGACCCCATTTTGGAAACTAGACCCCCTAAGGAACTTATCTAGATGTGTGGTGAGCACTTTGAACCCCCAAGTGCTTCACGCAAGTTTGTAATGTAGAACCGTGAAGAAAAAAAATCATATTTTTTCCACAAGCATGATGTTTTAGTCCCCAATTTTTTATTTTCCCAAGGGTAAGAGGAGAAATTGGACCACAAAAGTTGTTGTCCAACTTGTCCTGAGTACGCTGATACCCCATATGTGGGGGGGAAACACTGTTTGGGCGCACGGCAGGGCTCGAAAGGGAAGGAGCGCGGTTTGACTTTTCCAAACCAAAATTGGCTGGAATTGGGAACGAACGCCATGTCGCGTTTGGAGGGCCCCTGATGTGCCTAAACAGTGGAAACCCCCCACATGTGACCCCATTTTGGAAACTAGACCCCCTAAGGAACTTACCTAGATGTGTGGTGAGCACTTTGAACCCCCAAGTGCTTCACGCAAGTTTGTAATGTAGAGCCGTGAAGAAAAAAAATCATATTTTTTCCACAAGCATGATGTTTTAGTCCCCAATTTTTTATTTTCCCAAGGGTAAGAGGAGAAATTGGACCACAAAAGTTGTTGTCCAACTTGTCCTGAGTACGCTGATACCCCATATGTGGGGGGGAAACACTGTTTGGGCGCACGGCAGGGCCGGAAGGGAAGAGTGACTTTTTGGAATGAAATTTTTTGGGGGGGAAGGGTTTCTCGGGCGTCTTTTTCCCTTTAGCAAGCCCCGATGTGCCAAACAGGGGAAAAAACCCCCCCAAAAAGTGCCCCTTTTTTTGGAAACAAAAACCCCTGGGAAAACTTATCGGGTGTGTGGTGAGTTTTAAAAACCCCCCAAAAGTGTTTCATTTAAAATTTTTAAACCCCCTGTGTAAAAAAAAAAAAAAATTTTTTTTTTTCCAAAAAGGGGGATTTTTTTCCCCCCCAATTTTTTTTTTTTCCCCAAAGGGTAACAGGAGAAATTGGCCCCAAAAGTTTTTTAAAAATTTGCCGATCCCCAAAAACCCCAAAATGTTGGGGGAAAACCCTGTTTGGGCGCAGGGCGGGGCTCAAAAGGGAAATATGACGTTTGGAATGAAAGTTTGATGGAATGGTCTGGGGGCGTATGTTCCGTTACACCCCCCCTGATGTGCCAAACGGGGGGAAAAACCCCCACAAGTGCCCCTTTTTTTTGGGAAAAATTTGGCCCCCTAAGGAACTTTTTAGGTGTGGGGTGAGTTTTAAAAAACCCCCCAAAAGTTTTCACAAAATTTTTTAATGCCCTTGTAAAAAAAAAATAAATTTTTTTTTTTTCCCAAAAAGTGTTTTTTTTTAGCCTAAATTTTTTTTTTTTCCCAAAGGGAAAAAAGGGGGAAAAATTGGGGACCCCAAAATTTTTCCCCCAATTTGTCCGAAAGGGGACCCCACATGGGGGAAAAAAAAACTTTTTGGCCACGGGGGACTGGGGAAAAATATGACGTTTTGGAATGCAGACTTTGATGGTTTGGCTGGGGCAATTTCCATTTGCAACCCTGATCCTTTAAAACGGGAAAAAAAAAAAACCAAAAATGACAAATTTTTTGAAATTAACCCCAAAAAACTTCTCTAGAGGGCCCCCCCCTTTTGGGAAAAACTAATTTTTCCCCCGTAAAGTAAATTATTTTGGCATGGGGGGTTGGGACAATTTGAAGCAATCCTTCACCCAAAAACAGGTTTTTCAGGGCAGGTGTCGCACTGATAAATGGTGTCCTTGCGATTCCCTTTTTTAACCATTTGGGGGCCCCCTTTTTTTCGACTTCCCCTTTTTTTTCATTTTTTCGGGACCCCCCGGGAAAAACTGGCCGGGAAAAAAAGGGAACCCCTTCTTTTGGAAGTACGGGGGCCCCTCTCCTTCAAACCCCAAAAAACCGGGCCTTATAAACCCTTCCGGGGAAAGAAAAAAGGGACTTTTTGTATGGCGTGCACTCGTGAAAAACAGGAAAGGTTGACTTTTCCCTTTGGATGATGTGCCCCGGACAGCTTCTTTTACCCCCCCTTTTGGGCCTTTTTTTAAAAAATGTAGGGGTTTACGAGTTTTTCAGAGAATCAACACCCCCATGTATTTTTTGTCCCCCCGTACACGCCCGGGTTTTGGGACCTGTGTAAGGGCCCCCCGTACGGGTACGGGGGGGGCCCCCCCCCCCCCCTTTTTTTTTTGGGGGGTAAAGGGAAAGGGGCATCCCTTGTCCTTGACTTGACCCCAGAAGGGGGTCGCTACATTGGGCTCTGCTCTCCCCCCTTCTGAAAATTCCCAAACAGGGGTTTGGGGAGGGGCCCCCTTTTGATTTTTGGGGGAGGGTTTCCGAGGGGTACCACCGCAAGAGGATTTGTGGAGGGGGGTGCGGAAAAAAAATTTATGGGTTTGAGAGGGGAAAAACCCTTTTAACCCCGCAGTGGGTGAACCAAACCCCCACAAATTTTCCCCCTCACTCCCAGGGGGGGGAGGACACTCAGGGGGGTTTAATCCTTTGGTTTTCCTTTCCTTTTAAACCTAAAAACCGGGGATGTACCCTGAGGTACTCTCAACAGTTTGTTTTAAAAATTTATTCCGTACCTTCCCTCTGTTGGGCAGGTACTGACGGAATCCGACCGTCCCTTAAAAAAAAAACCCAAGGGGGTCATCCAAAGCAAATTCCCTTTTGGGCACGTACACTTTGCAAAACCCTTTTTTTTGAAAATGTTTTTTTTGACGGCCGAAAATTTGAACGACGGGGCAAAGTTTGGGGAAACTCTGCGGGAACTTTTGCATTATCTTATAAGCAAGAATTTGGATTGGGCCCAAAACCCCGGGCCCCGGGGCCAAAAACCATTCGGAACACTGGAGCGTTATATAAAATATAAAAATCCAAATTGCAGAAGGGTTTGGCTTCTTTTAACCCCTTTTTTGGGAAGGGCCCGGCCCCCCAAAAAAAAAATCAATTTAACTGCTTTAAAAGACCTTTTAAATGATGAACGGGGTTTTGCTCCAAAAATTTACGAAACTTTCCCAAAATTTTTTTTCTCCCATGTGGTTTTTAATTTAAAAACCCCCGAGAAAAAGACTTTTAAAAAATCATTTCTGTGAGGGGCCCGTGGGGTCAAACCTATTCCGATTCTGCACAAAACAGGAAAACATTTGGGCCCAATTTTGGGGGGGGAGGCCACACGGGGTCCCATGGGGGCGCGGGGTTTGGCTGGGTTCCCCTTTCGTCTTTTGGGGAAAGGGGCCCGAGCCTCATCTTTTGTCCTGGGGGTTTGCGTGGGGGTTCCGCAGGACCGAGGAGGAAGAGGGAAAGGGGGGAAAAGGGGAAAAAGGGGGAGGAAGAGGGGAAAAAGAAAAAAAAGAATGGGGTTTCCCCCCCTCGCTAAATTTCGAGGGAAGGGAAAAAAAATATCCTCCTCCAAAAAATAGCGCTGTTTGGGCCCAACGGGACGGGTGGGGCATTTTTTTTTAATTTTTGGGGGTTTGGGGGTTTTCTTTAATTTATAACTGTGTATGTGTGGGGGGGGGGTAGGCTTGGGGAAACTATGCGAAAAGAAAATCTAAAAGAAAAAAAAAAAAGGGGGAAAAAAAAAGCCCGTGAAAAGAAAAGTTTTAAAACAGCAGGCCCCCACTCTGATAAGGAACTGCGACTTAAACAAAGTTCGGGTTTTCTGAGTGGGCAAGGGGGGGGGGAAAAAAAAAAAAAAAAGGGAAAAAACCCCCCGAGATTTGATAAAATGAACTCTATTATCTAATTCGGGGGGGTGCTAAAAGTGGAAACGGAGGGGGGGCGCAAAGGCGGGTGAAAAAAAAAAGGAAAAAAAAAAAAAAAAGGAAAAAACCGGTGCGAGCTCTATAAGGAACTGTGTCACTTTTCAAAAAACCCGGGGGTGCTAGATGGGCGCAAAGGGGGTGGCGCAAGGGGGGGGGGAAAAAAAAAAAAAAAAGGGAAAAAAAGCCCCGGGGGGAGATCTATAAATAACTGCGTATTTAAAATTCGGCGGGGGGGAAATGTGGAAAAAAGGGGCGGCGCAAAGGCGGGTGAAAAAAGAAAAAGGGGGAAAAAAAAAAAAAAAAAGGAAAACACCGGGGCGAGTTTTTTTAAAATGAAATGTGTCACTTGTCAAAGTTCGGCGGTGGGGTTTTGGGGGGGGGAAAGGGGGCGGCGCAAAGGCGGGTTGGGAAAAAAAAAAAAAGGAAAAAAAAAAAAAAGGGGGAAAAAAACCGGTGCGAGCTCATAAGTGGAAAGGTCATTTCAAATTTTGGGGGCTGCTTTTTTTGGGGGGCGAAAAGGGGAAAGTGGCGCAGGGGGGGGTTTTTAAAAAAAAAAAAAAAAGGGGAAAACACCCGGGCCCACGAGAAAAAAAGGGCCCGATCATTTAAAAAAAAATTTTGGCGGCTGTAGATGGGAAAGGAGGGGGCCCCAAAGGGGGGGTAAAAAAAAAAAAAAAGGGAAAACAGCCGGGGCGGCCTGAAAATTTGAAGGGGCACTTAAAAATTTCGCCGGCTGCAGGGTGTGCGCACGGGGGTGGGCAAAGGGGGCTGAACACGAGTGTTGATGGGTGAAATGCGTCCCAATCAACGCTCGGGGGCGGGGTGTGCGCACGGAGGGGGGAAAAGGGGGGGGGGAAAAAAAGGAAACCCCCGGCGCGAGCTCTTTTAAAAAAAACTGGTCACTTATAAAATTTCCCCCGGGGCTGCGGGGGTTGGCAGGAGGTGGAAAAAAGGGGGGGTGAAGCACGAGTGTTGATCGGGAAATGCGTCCCATAAACGCTGGGGGGCGGGGGTGTGCGCCGGAGGCGGCCCCAAAGGGGGGGGGGAGGGGGTAAAAAAGAGGGGGAAGGGGGAGGGGGAGGGAGGAAGAGGGGGGATCAACACTTAGGTTGTAGTCTTTTTTCTTTTTTCTATCTCTTTTCTTTTTTTATTCTTTTCTTCTTTTTTTCTGTCTTTTTTCTTCGTCTTCGGCACTAAAAGGGCCCCACACGGAAGATCTGTTGTATAAACCGCTCTGCAAATCCAAACAATGTGGGGACCCCTGCAAAAGGGTCACTCACGGGTAAAGGGGCCGGGGTGGACAGGTCAAGAGCGGTAAATTCGCTTTTTGGACCTTGATTGGGGGGTTTCCATCATAACAAGATCCCACCAATAGAGCTCTCCTGGTTCCCCGGAAAATCCCCCGGTCGGAGCTAAAAGACCCATCCTAGGAGGCCCAGCCCGGGCAGCAGCCCCGGCACCTGCAGGGCACAGCCGGTCACCGAACCCCCCCCTGCTGTTTCCCTTGAATTTGGGGCGATCAAAATGTCATCGATCGCGCCAAATCAAACTCCCCCCCGGGGCCCCCCCGGGGCCTTTTCCCGAGCCCCTCCACCACGGATGGTGCTTTTCCCCCCCCCCGATCCAGCCGGTCGGTGCTTTCCCCACCCCACCCCGGGGGGTTTGCGCAAGGCACAGCGCTCCCGGGGCCGCGGGGGGGGCCTTGGGGATTGGGGCACGACGATAACATCGTCGCCCAAAACGCCCTGCAGGGGCCCCCCCCAGGCCCCTTCCCAAATTTTCCCGGGCCCAGGATCGGGGCTTTTATAGCACCGATTTTCCCCCCCCGGGGAAAACCCGGGGGGGGGAAGCGCGGGTTTAATTTCCGCTTCCCGTGCCCCCCCATTGGGGGCGACAAAAATGACGGCTCGCGCCAACCAGGGGGGGCTGATAGGCTAAAACCCCCCCCCGGGCGAGTACATCGGTACCATCCTACCCCCGGGGTCTCACTGTTTAGCCCCCCGAATTTCTGAAACAGTGGAAAGGCGCGATTGGCGTTAAATTTAACAGCCCAAACAAGCGATCGGGGGGCCCGGGGGGGGGAGGGGGGGAGCCCCCGGGGGGGGGCCCCTCTCTTCCTAGAGGAAGTGGCGTTGGGGGAAATTTTTAAAGCGATCACGCGATTTTGTCGCGAGTGCTTAAAGGGGATCCCTACTATTTTCCCTCCATGGGAATTAGGTCCAGGGGCACATGGAGGAATAGTACGTTTTTTTGGGGGAAAAGGGGGTTAAAAGAACGATTTGGGACTTAAAAAAAGAAAAAAATTTTGAGCCAGAAAAACAGTTC
This sequence comes from Oophaga sylvatica, assembly GCA_033576555.1. NCBI lineage: Eukaryota > Metazoa > Chordata > Amphibia > Anura > Dendrobatidae > Oophaga > Oophaga sylvatica. The sequence continues at coordinate 86,658,552 of JARQOD010000008.1, read as the reverse complement.
AAACAGAGTTGGAAAGGGAAAATTCAAAATTTTTTTTAAACCCAAAAGCAAAAAAAAATTTTTTAGGCCTAAATACTGCAGTTAATAAAAAAAAAATAGCCCCCCCAAAAAACAAAAACATGGTGAAACGAAGTGTTTTTAAAAAAATTAAAAAACAGTACAGGAAATAGGGTACAATGGATTAAAAATTTCTATTAGGTGACCCCCGTCTTTTTTTCCAGATTGTTCCCCGTAGTTCATTTTTATATAAAATACATTTGGAATTTTTTTTCATTTATTTTTTGGGGGTCGCCCGCCGGGGGAGGGGGTTAACCATACCGGGCCCCGGGGTCTTTTAAAGGGGGTGTTCACGGCAGTGACCTGGGCCGTGGCCCTGGGCACAATGAAAGGGAAATTTTTAAAGGGGGGTGATAAAGAATTTGCAAGGGAAATTTTCGTGACACCCCCTGGGGTTTTGGCAAAGGGAACCAGCGCTGCAGTGCGGGCCCCTGGGAAAATTGGGTGAGCAGCAGAGTCGGAACCCCCAAAAAGGAAAAGCTTGTTGTCCCGGGGGAGAGAATGTTTAGAGGGAAGGGGCTAGAGAGTGCTTTTGAGTGGGTCCCCCAGGAAAAATTTGAGGAGAATATTCAATGCCCGTTTTCAAAGCTTTACCACAGTTCTGTTTTGCAGTAAAAGGTCCCGTTTTTGGGGCCCCCCCCGGTAAGCAATCCAGCCAGCACCCGTAGTGGAGAAAAACAGTCCATAAACCCCCTTTATATGTCCTTCCCTGGCCATTCATTGGGTGATTCCTACCCCACTTTCCCTTTCCCCGCAAAAAAAAAACAGTGTCCCAGTCCCCAGCGCAAAGTCAGACAAATTCCCCCAGGAGTTTCCCCCCATTTATATAGCTCCCCTTCCCCGGGGAAGAATTGTGGTTGTTGGCTTGCCCCCAAAAAAAAGAAGCTGTCGGTTTTCTAGCCCGACCCCTTTTTTTTCGCCCCCTAGGCTTGGGGGTTTAGAACCCCCCTGAAACCCCGGATTCTCCAGTTGACGTCCTCAGCCGGGGAAAGAGCCCCAAGGGTACCCTTTTTGCTTAGCCGTCCCGAGAAACCCCCTTTTCCCCCAAAAGGGGCCCCCCCCTTTTGTCCTTTGTTGTCAGCACCCCAGGGCCGAGACCGCTGAACGTTTTACTCTTTCCCGCCTCCCCACAAAGGTTGCCTATCACTTTTTCCCCTTCTTCCCCACAGGAAGACTCATCTGTCCTCTTTTTCCCCTTTTTTAACCCACCTTTCCCCCACCCCCTTCTTCCCTTTCCCCTTGTACCCAGGCATGCGAGGGCCCTGCTATTTTTGGGGGTGATGGATGCGTGTTGCCCGGGCCGGGTTTCAGGTATCCATCTTCCCTAAAGGGGGGGCCCCCACATTTGGTTTAAAGATGCACCCCCTCTGTGGGGGAACTGGGCCCCAGGGGCGCCACACTTGCATTCTTTTCCTATGTCACATTTACATCAAAAGGGGCCAAAAATTTTTGAATTTTGCCTTTTATTGGGTTTGTGTTTTTCCATATAGCCTGAAACCTTTTCAGGGGGTTTTTAAACCCTTTGAAAGTTCCTTAGACTTTTTTGTTCACCTGCACATCTTTGGGTTTTTTTCTACTAGAAAAAAAGGTATGGCTTGCTGGATTTTTAAGGCTTAAAAATGTCACATCGTAGTATTCTACAATTTTTACAAAAAAAATTTTAAAGGGGAGTCAACTAAAAAAAGGGTAAACTTAGAGCGAAAAAGATACAAAAAACATCATGCCCCCTTTTATAAATTTGGCCATTTTCAAATTGTCATTTTTGCTGTCTAAAATAGAAAAATTAGTTAAATGCCCTACAATGTGTGCAGTAAACCCAAAAGAGAATTTAAATTTTAGATAAAGGGGTTTTTTTTGGGGGAATTTAAAAACTATTTTTAAAATAGGGCCATAGGTGTGATTGGGAGGTCTTATTTGCTAATGAAATAAAATCCTCTGTAATCTGAACCTTCCACCTTTTTTCCGGGAAATTTTATTGTGCGTCCCCGTTTTCTGGGAAGGGGAAAACCCCCAAAAAAACATTTTTAATTTTCCCCCAAACCATAGTTTGAAGTGTCCCAAAAAAAAATTTCTTTGACTAGCCATTTTTATAGATTCTGAAATTTTTTATTGTACAGATATAGGTTGGTTGGGGCTATTCATCAGATTTATTTGAAAAAAATGTTTATTATTTCTGATGGCTGGGGGCCCTTTCACGGAAGCACCCTTTTTTTTCCCTTTTACACACCCTATTTTCTTAAAATATTTTAAAAGGAGCGTACCTCACTCCCCCTTTTTTTTTGATTTTTTTACTTGTAATGTTTTTATTTTGTTGTACAAACCCCCCCCCAATTGTTGGCGCTATAGAAAAATAGAAGTAATAATTATTATTATAAAAATTTTTTTTAGAAGCATGACTAATTAAAGATAGCCCCTTTTTTTGTGTATTCTTTAAACTCACAAAAGTTTTGGGGGTTTTGAGGAAATGCTTAATTTTTGTGCGGGTTTAAAAAGGAAAAATAAAGCTTTTTTTTGCCAATTTTCCCTGATTTTAAAAAAGATCCCTTTTTGTTTGGGGGACCCTTCTAACAATTTTAAAAGGTTTTTTTTTTTGGGAAAAATTGGGCCCGGGGGAAAAATACATTGAGGATTTTTTTTACCCCGAATTGAAAAATTGCACCACAAATTTCTGTTTGGAAATAAGGTTTGGGCCCAAACCTTTGGGAAAAATTTTTTAAACCCCGTTTTGGGTTTTTTTTTTAAATGATCAAAAAGGGTTTCAACGCCTTGTTTACTAAGTGTACCATGTAAAAAACCCCCCTCTAAAGTCTTCCCTGGTCAGAAACTTCTAGTTTAAATTTTTCGGCATGTAGGGCAACCCCCTTACCAAAATTAATTTTTCTGACAGCAAAAAGTAATAACATGAATTCAAATTGTAAAGGGAAAAAGTATTTTTTAACAGTGTTTACCCTAAAAAAATTCGAATTTTTAATTCTTGGGCCTTTACGAGGGGTTATTTTCCCCTTTTTAAAATGACATACTGGAAAATTTTTTATCAAAAGAAAGGGAAAAAAAAAAATTTTTTTGGGCTTTAAAAAAATGTATAAATTTATTGGGTGTGATCAAAAAAATTTCTCTGTCTTATG
>JARQOD010000008.1:86609957-86655270 GCA_033576555.1 Oophaga sylvatica | reverse complement strand
GGTAAAATTTCTTCCATATAACTTGCGTTTATTTATGAAAAAAATGCAAATATGGTGAAAATTTGGAAAATTTAGCAATTTTCAAACTTTGAAATTTTATTCCTTAAACAGAGAAATATGTCACAGAAAATAGTTAACAAATAACATTTCCCACATGTCTACTTTACATCAGCACAATTTTGGAACCAAAATTTTTTTTTGTTACGAAGTTATAAGGCTAAGTGCACACGATCAGGAATAATTGCGTTTTTTTTGCGGTTTTTCCGCGGTTTTCCGCGGTAAAAACGCGATAAAAACGCAAGCATTAAGCATCCTATACATGTTAATTGATTCCGCATGTTTTGGCCACATGTTGCGTTTTTTTTCCGCGAAAAAAACGCTTTGCGGAAAAAATAGCAACATGTTCATTAATTTGCGGAATGTAAGCGGTTCATGTGCGGTGGTACCCAGGGTCTGGAGGAGAGGAGACTCTCCTCCAGGCCCTGGGTACCATATCCCTGGTAAAACAATAATTAAAATAAAAAATAATGATATTCTCACCTTCCGGCGGCCCCCGCAGCCTTCCCGCAGCCCCCGCAGCCTTCCCCTTCAGCGACGCTCCCGGCAACTTCCGGTCCCAAGAGTCCTTTGCGAGAATCACCCAGATGGCATAGCGGTCTCGCGAGATGTACGTCATCGTGTGATTTGTCGCAAAGCATCCTTGGGACCGGAGTTGCCGGGAGCGTCGCTGAGAGGCGGGAAGGCTGCGGGGGCCGCCGGAAGGTGAGAATATCATTATTTATTATTTTTTTTATTATTTTTACATTAGATCTTTTTACTATTGATGCGACATAGGCGGCATCAATAGTAAAAAGTTGGTCACACTTGTCAAACACTATGTTTGACTCGTGTGACCAACCTGTCAATCAGTTTTCCAAGCGATGCTACAGATCGCTAGGAAAACGCTAGCATTCTGCAAGCTAATTACGCTTGCAAACGCTATTATTCTGGCTGTAATCAGCATACAAAAAACGTGCGTATTTCCTGCGGGAGAAGTGCGGGATTGCCGCGGAAATTTCCGCGGCAATTCGCAACGTGTGAACTTAGCCTAAGGGTTAAAAGTTGACCAGCGATTCTCATTTTTACATCAAATGTACAAAGCCATTTTTTTTAGGGACCACCTCATATTTGAAGTCACTTTGAGGGGTCTATATGGCAGAAAATACCCAAAAGTGACACCATTGTAAAAACTACACCCCTCAAGGTACTCAAAACCACATTCAAAAAGTTTATTAACCCTTCAGGTGCTTCACAGGAGCTGAAGCAACGTGGAAGGAAAAAATGAACATTTTACTTTTTAGTCACAAAAATGATCTTTTACAAACATTTTTTTTATATTCACAAGGGAAAAAAGGAGAAAATGGACCGATAAGTTGTTGTGCAATTTCTCCTGAGTACGCCGATACCCCATATGTGAGGGAAAACCACTGTTTGGGCGCACGGCAGGGCTCGGAATGGAAGGAGCGCAGTTTGACTTTTCCAAACCAAAATTGGCTGGAATTGAGAACGGACGCCATGTCGCGTTTGGAGGGCCCTGATATGCCTAAACAGTGGAAACCCCCCACATGTGACCCCATTTTGGAAACTAGACCCCTAAGGAACTTATCTAGATGTGTGGTGAGCACTTTGAACCCCCAAGTGCTTCACGCAAGTTTATAATGTAGAGTCGTGAAAAAATAAAATCATATTTTTTCAACAAGCATGATGTTTTAGTCCCCAATTTTTTATTTTCCCAAGGGTAAGAGGAGAAATTGGACCACAAAAGTTGTTGTCCAACTTGTCCTGAGTACGCTGATACCCCATATGTGGGGGGGAACCACTGTTTGGGCGCACGGAAGGGCTCGAAAGGGAAGGAGCGCCGTTTGACTTTTCCAAACCAAAATTGGCTGGAATTGTGAACGATCGCCATGTCGCGTTTGGAGGGCCCCTGATGTGCCTAAACAGTAGAAACCCCCCACATGTGACCCCATTTTGGAAACTAGACCCCCTAAGGAACTTATCTAGATGTGTGGTGAGCACTTTGAACCCCAAGTGCTTCACGCAAGTTTGTAATGTAGAACCGTGAAAAAAAAAATCATATTTTTTCCACAAGCATGATGTTTTAGTCCCCAATTTTTATTTTCCCAAGGGTAAGAGGAGAAATTGGACCACAAAAGTTGTTGTCCAACTTGTCCTGAGTACGCTGATACCCCATATGTGGGGGGAAACACTGTTTGGGCGCACGGCAGGGCTCGAAAGGGAAGGAGCGCGGTTTGACTTTTCCAAACCAAAATTGGCTGGAATTGGGAACGAACGCCATGTCGCGTTTGAGGGCCCCTGATGTGCCTAAACAGTGGAAACCCCCCACATGTGACCCCATTTTGGAAACTAGACCCCCTAAGGAACTTACCTAGATGTGTGGTGAGCACTTTGAACCCCCAAGTGCTTCACGCAAGTTTGTAATGTAGAGCCGTGAAAAAAAAATCATATTTTTCCACAAGCATGATATTTTAGTCCCCAATTTTTTATTTTCCCAAGGGTAAGAGGAGAAATTGGATCACAAAAGTTGTTGTCCAACTTGTCCTGAGTACGCTGATACCCCATATGTGGGGGGAACCACTGTTTGGGCGCACGGCAGGGCTCGAAAGGGAAGGAGCGCGTTTGACTTTTCCAAACCAAAATTGGCTGGAATTGCGAACGAACGCCATGTCGCGTTTGGAGGGCCCCTGATGTGCCTAAACAGTGGAAACCCCCCACATGTGACCCCATTTTGGAAACAAGACCCCCTAAGGAACTTATCTAGATGTGTGGTGAGCACTTTGAACCCCCAAGTGCTTCACGCAAGTTTGTAATTTGGAGCGTGAAGAAAAAAAATCATATTTTTTTCCACAAGCATGATGTTTTAGTCCCCAATTTTTTATTTTCCCAAGGGTAAGAGGAGAAATTGGACCACAAAAGTTGTTGTCCAACTTGTCCTGAGTACGATGATACCCCATATGTGGGGGGAACCACTGTTTGGGCGCACGGCAGGGCTCGAAAGGGAAGGAGCGCCGTTCGACTTTTCCAAACCAAAATTGGCTGGAATTGGGAACGAACGCCATGTCGCGTTTGGAGGGCCCCTGATGTGCCTAAACAGTGGAAACCCCCCACATGTGACCCCATTTTGGAAACTAGACCCCCTAAGGAACTTATCTAGGTGTGTGGTGAGCACTTTGAACCCCCAAGTGCTTTCACGCAAGTTTGTAATGTAGAGCGTGAGAAAAAAAAATATTTTTTTTCCACAAGCATGACGTTTTTAGTCCCCAATTTTTTATTTTCCCAAGGGTAAGAGGAGAAATTGGACCACAAAAGTTGTTGTCCAATTTGTCCTGAGTACGCTGATACCCCATATGTGGGGGGGAACCACTGTTTGGGCGCACGGCAGGGCTCGAAGGGAAGGAGCGCGTTGACTTTTCCAAACCAAAATTGGCTGGAATTGGGAACGAACGCCATGTCGCGTTTGGAGGGCCCCTGATGTGCCTAAACAGTGGAAACCCCCCACATGTGACCCCATTTTGGAAACTAGACCCCCTAAGGAACTTATCTAGGTGTGTGGTGAGCACTTTGAACCCCCAAGTGTTTCACTAAAGTTTATAATGCCCTGGCGTGAAAAAAAAAATATTTTTTTTTCCACAAAAGTGATTTTTTTTAGTCCCCAATTTTTTATTTTCCCAAGGGTAACAGGAGAAATTGGACCCCAAAAGTTGTTGTCCAATTTGTCCTGAGTACGCTGATACCCCATATGTTGGGGGAACCACTGTTTGGGTGCACGGCAGGGCTCGAAGGGAAGTAGTGACGTTTTGGAATGCAGACTTTGATGGAATGGTCTGCGGGCGTCATGTTCCGTTAGCAGAGCCCCTGATGTGCCTAAACAGTGGAAACCCCCACAAGTGACCCCATTTTGGAAACTAGACCCCCTAAGGAACTTATCTAGGTGTGTGGTGAGTACTTTGAACCCCCAAGTGTTTCACTAAAGTTTATAATGCCCTGTGTGAAAAAAAATATATATTTTTTTTTCCACAAAAGTGATTTTTTTAGTCCCCAATTTTTTATTTTCCCAAGGGTAACAGGAGAAATTGGACCCCAAAAGTTGTTGTCCAATTTGTCCTGAGAACGCTGGTACCCCACATGTGGGAAAAAACTGTTTAGGCACACGTCGGGACTCGGAAGGGAAGTAGTGACGTTTTGGAATGCAGACTTTGATGGAATGGTCTGCGGGCATCATGTTCCATTTGCAGAGCCCCTGATGTGCCTAAACAGGAAAAAAAAACCACAAGTGACATAATTTTAGAAATTAGACCCCCAAGAAGCTTCTCTAGATGTGCCCCCCTTCTGGAACTAATCTTTCCTGTAAAGTAAATTAGTAGTGCATGGAGGTGTGGTACAATTTGAAGCAATCCTTCATACACAGGCCAGGTTTTTCGGGGCAGGTGTCGCACTGATAAATGGTGTCCTTGCGTATTCCCCTTTTGTAACACACTCGGCACCTTTTTTGCGACTTACCTTTTTTTGCAGTTTGCGGGACCTCCCCCGGGAAATGCTGGCCTGGTACAATACGAGCACCTTCAGTTCCGGAAGTACTGGGGCCCTCTCCTTCCTGAGCGCCAAACATCAGGGCCTTGATCACTACCTCCTGGAACTGAAGGTACGACGTATTGGTATGGCGTGCACATCGTGACAGCAGGAAAGCGTTGAGCATTGCCATTTGGATGATGTGCACGGACAGCTTCTTGTACCACACCTTGGCCTTTCTCAAAGCACTGTATGGTTGGACGAGTTGATCAGAGAGATCAACACCCCCCATGTATTTGTTGTACCCAAGTACACAGTCCGGTTTGCGGACCTGTGTAGAGGTACCCCGTACAGTACTGAGGGCGCTGCCATCACCGTGTATGGTGGTCAAGAGAAGGACATCCCTCTTGTCCTTGTACTTGACCACCAGAAGGTGGTCGCTACATTGGGCTCTGCTCTCACCCTTTCTGAGCATCTGCCCAAGCAGCGTCTTCGGGAGGCCCTTCTGATTTTTGCGGACGGTACCGCAGGCTGCGGTACCACGCGCAAAGAGGGATTTGTGGAGTGGGATGCTGGTATAAAAGTTATCGGTGTAGAGGTGATAACCTTTATCCAGCAGTGGGTGAACCAAATCCCACACAATTTTCCCACTCACTCCCAGGACAGGAGGACACTCAGGGGGTTCAATCCTGGTGTCCTTTCCTTCGTAAACTCTAAAACGGTGAGTGTACCCTGAGGTACTCTCACACAGTTTGTAGAGTTTGATTCCGTACCTTGCCCTCTTGTTGGGCAGGTACTGACGGAATCCGAGCCGTCCCTTAAAATGAACCAAGGACTCATCCACGCAAATGTCCCTTTTGGGCACGTACACTTCAGCAAACTTTTTGTTGAAGTGTTCGATGACCGGCCGAACTTTGAACAGACGGTCAAAGTTGGGGTCATCTCGTGCGGGACACTGTGCATTATCGTTATAATGCAAGAATTTCTGGATGGCCTCAAAACGCGTCCGGGCCATGACCATTCGGAACACTGGAGCGTTATATAAAATATCAACACTCCAATATTGCAGAAGTTCTGGCTTCTTCAAGATCCCCGTGTGAAGGACCAGGCCCCAAAACTGCATCAATTCAACTGCGTCTACAGGAGACCAGTTAGAATATGATGAACGGGGTTTTGCTCCAAAAATTGACGAGCGTACAAATTTGTTTGCTCCACCATGTGGTTAATAAAATCCTCAGAGAAAAAGACTTTGAAAAAGTCTATTTCTGTGAGGCCAGTGGTGTCAAACCTGATTCCTGATTCTGCCACAAAATCAGGAATCAGTGGCTCGTAATTTTCGGGGGGCGAGGTCCACACGGGATCCGCAGTGGGTTGCGCTGGTTCGGCTTCGGCTTCATCTTCTGGAATGGGGGCAGATGCCTCATCTTCTGTCCTGGGGCTTCTGCGTGGTGGTTCCGCAGGACCCGAGGAGGAAGATGAGGAGGGGGAAGAGGAAGAGGAGGAGGAAGAGGAATCTGAAAAATAAAGAAATGTGGGATCCTCTCCCTCGCTATCAGTGTCGGAGGCAAGAAAAGCGTATGCCTCCTCCAATGAATAGCGCTGTTGGGACGAACGGGACGGGTGGGACATTTTTTTGTAAATGTGGTGCTTGGGTGTACTTTATTGATAACTGTGTATGTGTGGGGGGGGGATAGTGCTTGGTGTAAACTATGCTGAAAAGAAAAATCTAAAAGAAAAAAAAAATGGGGAGAAAAAAATGCCTGTGAAAAGAAAAGTCTAAAACAGCAGGCCCTAGCTCTGATAAGTGAACTGCGTCACTTATCAAAGTTCGGTGGCTGCTAGATGTGGCGCAAGGAGGGGGTGAAAAAAAAAAAAAGGGAAAACAGCCGGCACGAGATCTGATAAGTGAACTGCGTCACTTATCTAAATTCGGCGGCTGCTAAATGTGGAAACGGAGGCGGCGCAAAGGCGGGTGAAAAAAAGGAAAAAAAAAAAAAAGAAAAGGAAAAACAGCCGGTGCGAGCTCTGATAAAGTGATGAAGTTGGGTGCTAATGTCAAAAGTTCGGGACAGGCTGCTAGATATAAGTGGCGCAAAGGGGAAGTGGCGAGGCGAAGGGGGTGAAAAAAAAAAAAAAAGAAAGAAAACAGCCGGCGAGCTCTGATAAGTGAACTGGTCACTTGTCAAAGTTCGGCGGCTGCTAAATGTGGAAACGGAGGCGGCGCAAAGGCGGGTGAAAAAAGAAAAAGGAAAAAAAAAAAAGAAAAGGAAAACAGCCGGTGCGAGCTCTGATAAGTGAACTGTGTCACTTGTCAAAGTTCGGCGGCTGCTAGATGTGGCGCAAAGGGAGTGGCGCAGGGAGGGGGTGAAAAAAAAAAAACAGGAAAACAGCCGGCACGAGATCTGATAAGTGATCTGAGTCACTTATCAAAATTCGGCGGCTGCTAGATGTGGAAACGGAGGCGGCGCAAAGGCGGGTGAAAAAAAAAAAAGGAAAACAGCCGGCGCGAGCTCTGATAAGTGAACTGCGTCACTTATCAAAGTTCGCCGGCTGCAGGGTGTGCGCACGGAGGTGGCGCAAGGGGGCTGAGAGCACGAGTGTTGATCGGTGAAATGCGTCACCAATCAACGCTCGGCGGCTGGGTGTGCGCACGGAGGCGGCGCAAAGGGGGGGTGAAAAAAAGGAAACCCGCCGGACGCGAGCTCTGATAAGTGAACTGCGTCACTTATCAAAGTTCGCCGGCTGCAGGGTGTGCGCACGGAGGTGGCGCAAAGGGGGCTGAGAGCACGAGTGTTGATCGGTGAAATGCGTCACCAATCAACGCTCGGCGGCTGGGTGTGCGCACGGAGGCGGCGCAAAGGGGGGGTGGAGGGGGTAAAAAGAGGGGGAAGGGGATGGGGAGGGAGGAAGAGAGGGATCAACACTTACGGTTGTAGTCTCTCTTCTTTTTTCTATCTTCTTTTCTTCTTTATTCTGTCTTCTTTTCTTCTGTCTTCTTTTCTTCTGTCTTCAGCACTACAAGGCCCAGCACAGGAGAGATCTGTTGTATGACCGCTCTGCAGGAATCCTCAGCAAGTGTGAGGACCCCTGCAGAACGGTCACTCACAGGTCAGAGCCAGGTGAGACAGGTCACAGAGCGGTCAATTCGCTTCTGTGACCTGTGATTGGTGGGATCCATCATAACAAGATCCCACCAATCAGAGCTCTCCTGGTTACCCTGGCAACCTGCCCAGGATCGGAGCTCACAGATCCGATCCTAGGCAGGTCACAGCCAGGGCAGCAGCCAGGTCACCTGCAGGGCACAGCGCGGTCACACAGCGATCAGACCGCTGCTGTGCCCTGTGATTGGCGCGATCGACGATGTCATCGATCGCGCCAATCAGCTCCTGCAGGCCCTACAGGGCCTGTCCTGAGCCTCCACAGCCGGATCGGTGCTTTTACAGCACCGATCCAGCCAGGATCGGTGCTATTACAGCACCGATCCGGCATGTCAGCAGCAAGGCACAGCGCTCCTGGCCGCGGCTGTGCCTTGCGATTGGCGCGATCGACGATAACATCGATCGCGCCAATCAGCTCCTGCAGGCCCTGCTAGGCCTGTCCTATGTTCCGGCCTAGGATCGGTGCTTTTATAGCACCGATCCAGCAGGAACCGGCAGGGCACAGCGCGGTAATACCGCTTCTGTGCCCTGCGATTGGCGCGATCGATATGATCGGCGATCGCGCCAATCCAGGGGGGTCTGCATAGTGCTAGACCCAGGCCTAGGATCGAGTACATCGGTACTCGATCCTAGCCTGGGATCTCACTGTTTCAGCCCATCTGATTGGCTGAAACAGTGAGAAAGGCTGCGATTGGCTGTTCAGAATTGAACAGCCAATCACAGCGATCGGGAGGCCGGAGAGGGGAGGACGCAGCCCGGGATGCCGACGTCATCTTCCTAGAGGTAAGATGGCGTTGGAATTTTAATGCGATCACCGCGACTTTAGTCGCGATGTCGCATTAAAGGGCATGACGTACTATTCCGTCCATGGGAATTAGGTCCAGGGTCACATGGACGGAATAGTACGTCTGATGGCAGAGAGGGGTTAAATGAACGTATTTGGGACTTAAAAATAGAATCATTCTGCAGCCAGCAATAGACAGTTCAACACAGAGTCTGGAGAAGGTGAACAGTTCAAAATTTTTAAACCAATAGCAAAAAATGATTTTTTAGGCCTAAATACATGCAGTTAAGTAAATAAAATATAGCCCTGATCAATGGACAACATCATGTGTGAAACTGAAGTGTTAATAAAATAGAGAAGCACAGTACAGGATAATAGGATGACAATGGATGATACAGTTATCTATTAGGTGACCACTTGTCTTTGTTTCCAGATTGTTCCCCTGTGAGCTTCATTTGTGATATAAAAGTACATTTGAGAATTGTTTGCAGTTTACTTGTGGATCGCCCGCCAGGGCAGTGGGTTACTCAGTACCGGGCCGGTGTCTTAAAGGGATGTGTCACGGCAGTGACCTGGTCCGTGGCCCTGGGCATCCAATGAAAAGGGAAATATTTACAGGGATGATAAAGAATTTGCATTGAAGTGTTCGTGACACCACCTGTGGTTTCTGGTCAGAGGTAACCAGCGCTGCAGTGCAGATCCTCTGGGACAGATGGTGTGATGCAGCAGAGTCGGAACAGCTCTCCACAGGCAGAGCTTGTTGTCCCAGGGCAGAGAGATGTTGTAGAGGGTAATGGTGCTGAGAGATGTAGCAGTGTGGAGTGGGTGCCGCAGGAAAAATTTGAGGAGAATCATTCAGATGCAGTTTTCAAAGCTTTACTCACAGTTCTGTCTGCAGTACAGGTGCCCGCTTGGTGCCACGTCCTCCAGGTAAGCAATCCAGCCAGCACCCAGGTAGATGGAGAACACCAGTCCATAGCTCCCTGTCAGTATGTGCCTTCCCTGGCCATCTCACTGTGCTGATTCCTACTCCTACTTCCTTCCCAGCACAACACAAACAGTGTCCCAGTCCAGCAGCTGCAAATCCTGTCAGACAAATTCACCCAGGAGTTTCCTCGATTCTATATAGCTGTCTTCCCGGAGAAGATGATTGTGGTTGTTGGCTGTGACCCCTAATATAGCCACAGCTGTCGGCTTGCTAGCTGAGTCCTGTTGTACGCTCCACTAGGCTAGGGGTTGAGACCCTTCTGCAACCTGGATTCTCCCAGTTGACGTCCGTCAGCCTGGAACGAGCCCCACGGGTAGCCTTCTGCTTAGCCGTGCCTCTGAGAAATCCCTTTTCCCTACAGGGAACCTTCCTTCTGTCCTTCTGTCTGTCAGCAGCTCCTCAGGACCGAGAGCCTGCTGCACGTTTCTATCTCTTCCCGCCATCCCCTACAGGAAGGTTGCCTATGCACATCTTTCCCCTTCTTCCCCTACAGGAAGACTCACTCTGTTCCCTCTATTCTCCTGCTTTAACCCACCATCTCCACCCACCATCTGATACCCTTTCCTAGCTAGCAGGCATGCGAGGGGAACTGCTACTTGTGTGTGTGATGGATGCAGTGTTGTCAGAGCCAGGTTCAGTGTATCCATCTTACCTGAAAGGTGGGGTACCACATCTCTGGCTGAGATGCAGTACCTCTGTGGTGACTGGACCCTCAGGGCGCCACACTTGCATTCATTTCCATATGCTCACATTTACATCATATAGGCCAAGATAGTGTACCTTTGCCTTTTATTGGGTTTGTGCATTTCTCATATGAGCCTGAATACACATTTCAGTGGGCATTATCACATTTGTTAAGTGTCCTAGACATTTTTGTTCACCCTGCACATCATGGTGTATTTTCTACATAGAAAAAAGGTATGGCTTGCTGGATTTTTAAGGCTTAACATGTCACATCGTAGTATTCTACAATTTTTACACAAAATATTACTGAAAGGTAAGTCAACTAATAAAAGGTGTAAACTTAGAGTCGATAGTCTAAAGATACACAAAGACATCATGAACCCCTTTGATAAATTTGGCACATTTTCAAATTGTCTAGTTTACGCTGTCTGAAAATTAGACAGAATTAGTTAAATGCCCCTACAATGTGTGACAGTAGCCTAATAGAGATTAAATTGAGATCAAGGGTGGGAGAATACAAACACTATTTAAAGTAGACCACTAGGTGTGATTGGGAGGTCTTCATTCTGCTAATGACCTAAGATCCTCTGTAATCTGAACCTTCCACTCTTGTTTCCAGGACTTATATTGTGCTGTACCAGTTTTCTGGAATGGAATACCCAGACAATACAGTTAATTCCACATATCCATAGTTTGAAGTGTGCCCTAAAAAAACATTTCTTTAGACTAGCCACTTGTATAGATTCTGATTTGTACTTGTACAGATATAGGTTGGTGACTATTTCATGCAGATTTATTTGAATGAACCTGTTTATTATACTGATGGCTGGGCCTTACACGGCAAGCACTTTATTTTCACCTTTTACACTACCCCTATTTTCTTATATATTGTAAAAGCGAGCAGTACTCTCACTCCTTTTGTGTTGATTTATGTGTTACTCTGTAATGTCTTATTTTGTTTGTACACGTCCCCTCTGAATTGTTGGCGCTATAGAAGTAATAGAAGTAATAATTATTATTATAATTACTATTAGAAGCATGACTTAATTAAAGATATGCCTCTATATTGTGTCATTCTTTAAACTCACAAAAGTTGGGAGTTATGAGAGAATGCTTAATTTTTGTGCGGTTGCAAAGAAGGAAAAGTAAAGCTTTATTGCCAATTTTCCCCATAGATTAAAGTTGATCCTCTTTTTGTTTGGTGACCCTTCTAACAATATAGGCTTTTTTTTGGGTAATAATGGCCAGGTAAAAAGTACATTGAGGATTTTTTTTACCATGAATTGTAATGAAATTGCACCACAAGATTTCTGTTCTGGAAATAAGGTTAGGCACATCCTTGGCAAATTTCACAATCCCAGTTGGATTTTTTTCAAATGATCAAAAGGTTGCAACGCTCTTGTGTTACCTAAGTGTCACCATGTAAAGTACCCTTAGTCTAAAGTCTTCCATGGTCAGAAACTTCTAGTTTATTTTACGGCACTGTAGGGCAACCCTTCACCACTATTAATTTATCTGTACAGCAAATGTAATAACATGAATTCATGTTGTAAGGGAAAAAGTATTTTTTAACAGTGTTTACCATAAAAAGTTCGAATTCTTAATTCTGACCTTCACAGAGGATTATTTCCCTTGAAACATGACATACTGGAATTTAGGAATCAAAAGCAAGGCAATATTAAAAAATGTAGATGGTGCTTCATAGTGATAATGTATTATTCATTGCTGTGATCAAAAAGTTTCTCTGTCTTATGTCACTGTAAGAAATATTACTGAAATGATACACTGGAAGGAAAATGTAAGGTGACACTCTTGGTATTTAATGCATTCTTTCTAAACTTTTCAACATATACTGTAAGAGTAGCCTAGATAGTGTAAAAGAGGGTCCAGAGGTGGCTAAATTGACCTGAGGTTATTGGTGGCTGAATTACACCAAACTATTGGATTTTCTCCAGATTCTCCGTTTTCTCCTGCACTTCACAAATATAGTTGTAGGTTATTTTTCTTCCAATTAAATTTATCCTAGTGTTTGTATGTGAGACAGGTGCAATATATTTTAAGCCCTAGATCAATATAACTGATGACAGTACTTTGAAATTAGCATGTCACCTATCTCCAACAGTCCCTTAGACAAATGATAGAGCGGTGATCTCCACGCTTTACCACCACTTCATTCCTGGGTCTGCAGAGTCCCATCCTCTGAATAAGCAGGGGTCGAAATGTTATAAAACTGTTGTTTTTTACTGAAAAACAATCTGGCAAAATTTTTCTGTAATTTTAAATAGTTTTGTATAAAACTTATATGTCAATGTATACACTAAGAATTTCATTGTGCACACATAACGATGAAAACTAATGTGCCAGTATATTTTTGAATAATGGGAGAAATCAAAATTGATTTGCAGACAGAAAAAAAAATACAATTTGATAAACACCCCATAATTTGTGGTGTACTTGAAAAGTAACCTCATTATTGCAGAGTAATATGGACGGTATCACTATGAAATAGTAATACCATATGTCTTTATTGATCAGAGATAGAATTATTCAATTGCAAATGAGAAAGGAAAGGTACCTTAGGAAAAACATTGGAAATATTCCCTTCTTACTTGTACAACAATTTATTTCCATTATTATTATTATTATTATTATACATTTATATAGCGCCATTTATTCCATGGCGCTTTACATATGAAAAGGGAAAAATATAGACAGATACAATAAACATGTGCTAGACAAGGGACACACAAGTACAGAAGGAGAGAGGACCCTGCCCGCGAGGGCTCACAGTCTACAGGGATGGGTGAGAATACACTAGGAGAGGGTAGAGCTGGTCGTGCGATGGTTCAGTAGACTGAGGATCATTGCAGGTTGTAGGCTTGTCGGAACAGGTGGGTCTTCAGGTTTTTCTTGAAGGTCTCCGTTGTTGGTGAAAGTCTGATGTTTTGCGGCAGGGAGTTCTAGAGTATGGGGGAAGCCCGGGAGAAGTCTTGTATGCGGTTGTGGGAAGAAGAGATGAGGGGGGAGTCGAGAAGGAGATCTTGAGAGGATCGAAGGTTGCGTGTAGGTAGGTAGCGGGAGACCATGTCACAGATGTATGGAGGAGAAAGGTTGTGGATGGCTTTGTATGCCATGGTTAAGGTTTTGAACTGGAGCCTCTGGGCAATAGGAAGCCAGTGAAGGGCCTGGCATAGTGGGGAGGCTGGGGAATAGCGGGAAGACAGGTGGATTAGTCGTGCATCAGAGTGTAGGATGGACTGGAGTGGAGCCAGAGTGCTAGAGGGGAGGCCAGACAGTAGGAGGTTGCAGTAGTCGAGGGGAGATGATAAGGGCGTGCACTAGTGTTTTTGTGGTTTCATGGTTGAGGAATGAGCGTATCCGGGAAATATTTTTGAGTTTGAGGCGGCAGGAGGTGGCGAGGGCTTGGATATGTGGTTTGAAAGAGAGGGCAGAGTCGATGATCACCCCAAGGCACCGAGCATGTGGGACTGGGGAAAGCGAGCAGCCATTTACATTGATGGATAGGCCTGGTGAGGGGTAGAATGAGGTGGGGGAAAGATGATGAATTCTGTTTTGTCCATGTTCAGTTTGAGAAAGCGAGCAGAAAAGAAGGCTGAGATAGCAGACAGACACTGTGGGATTTTGGTCAGTAGGGAGGTGAGGTCAGGTCCAGATAGGTAGATCTGCGTGTCATCGGCGTAGAGGTGATACTGCAAGCCATGGGATTGTATGAGCTGTCCCAGGCCGAAGGTGTAGATAGAGAAGAGTAGGGGGTCCTAGGACTGAGCCTTGGGAACACCGACAGACAGGGGGCGAGGTGAGGAGGTGGTGTGTGAGAGGGAGACACTAAAAGTTCGGTCTGTTAGGTATGATGGCCAAGTGCATACTAAAGATGACAAATGCATTGTTAATTAAAGGGAATTCTCAATTTCAAAGTTATCCCCTACGCATTGAAAAAAGGATAACTTCCTGACCACTGGGACCTCCTCTGATCCAAAGAACTGGGGGCTGAAGAGCCCCATGTGAATGGATTGGTGTCCTATGGGGAGGTGTCATAATATGTCACTACCCAACAGGGGGTCAGTCAGAGGATGGCACAACGCACACACAACAGGATGGAAATGGGAGAGGAAGAGTCTACTGATGAGGAAATGAGGATAGACACCTCCTGACTAGTGTTGAGCATTCCGATACCGCAAGTATCGGGTATCAGCCGATATTCGCTGTATCGGAATTCCGATACTTAGTTCCGATATTTTCCATATATCGTATACCGGAATCGGAAGTTCCCATAATTCTTTGAGAGGCAATGTGATTTTAGTCAGCCAATGAGGAATCCTAAGAAGTGTGGGCACATCCTGTACTGCTGCGGTCATGTTAACTAATGGCATGGCTGTGATTGGATGCTGAAATGATGTCAGAATGCACTATAAAAGGCGCCGCCGCCATTTTAGCGTCACTGTGCTGTGAACTCAGTTAGGGAAAGAACGCTGCTCTGCTGACTCTGAGGGACAGTTAGAGATTGCGATTTAGTGTACTGTGCTTTAGGCAGGCTAGTTTACCACCGGCTGTGTAAAGCTTCCTTTTGCCTGCAGTGTTGTTTTAACAGCTCTGCAAGGTGTGTGTGAGTGCAGGTGACGCTGCAGTTTGCTCTGTATGCAACGCTGTCTGTAGGCATCTGCACGTGTCACTCACAGACTATTTTTTTTTTCTTCAGTGTAATTCTTGCTGCTCCATGTAATTGAAATAATAGTGTGACGCGCTTCCATCCGTATCCAATACATTGGTTGCAAACACTATAGAAGTCCACGAAGGAGCCTTTCACAGCAAGTGAACAGTTGTGTTTCAGTGTTCACTGCAGTCTGTGTTTTTTTTTGTTTTTTTTTTAGTGCAGATCACGCTCCAGTTACTTCAACTACCGCTGCGTGTACTCTGCTGAGCGTCTGTCACTGGCTCATCCTTGTAATTTTTCAAAAATTGCTGCTGCTTTCTTCTATTTAAAATTTACAAAAATCTATTAGTGTGACGCTCTTCCATCAAAATACAATACATTGCTTGCAAACATAATAGAAGTCCACAAAAAGGCCTTTCACAGCAAGTGAACAGTTGTGTTTCAGTGTTCACTCTAGTCTGAGCTTTAATTTTTTTGTAGGAGTGTAGATCCCGCTCCACTTACTTCAACCACCGCAGCGTGTACTCTGCTGAGCGTCTGTCACTGGCTCATCCTTGTAATTTTTCAAAAATTGCTGCTGCTTTCTTCTATTTAAAATTTACAAAAATCTATTAGTGTGACGCTCTTCCATCAAAATACAATACATTGCTTGCAAACATAATAGAAGTCCACAAAAAGGCCTTTCACAGCAAGTGAACATTTGTGTTTCAGTGTTCACTCTAGTCTGAGCTTTAATTTTTTTGTAGGAGTGTAGATCCCGCTCCACTTACTTCAACCACCGCAGCGTGTACTCTGCTGAGCGTCTGTCACTGGCTCATCCTTGTAATTTTTCAAAAATTGCTGCTGCTTTCTTCTATTTAAAATTTACAAAAATCTATTAGTGTGACGCTCTTCCATCAAAATACAATACATTGCTTGCAAACATAATAGAAGTCCACAAAAAGGCCTTTCACAGCAAGTGAACAGTTGTGTTTCAGTGTTCACTCTAGTCTGAGCTTTAATTTTTTTGTAGGAGTGTAGATCCCGCTCCACTTACTTCAACCACCGCAGCGTGTACTCTGCTGAGTGTCTGTCACTGGCTCATCCTTGTAATTTTTCAAAAATTGCTGCTGCTTTCTTCTATTTAAAATTTACAAAAATCTATTAGTGTGACGCTCTTCCATCAAAATACAATACATTGCTTGCAAACATAATAGAAGTCCACAAAAAGGCCTTTCACAGCAAGTGAACAGTTGTGTTTCAGTGTTCACTCTAGTCTGAGCTTTAATTTTTTTGTAGGAGTGTAGATCCCGCTCCACTTACTTCAACCACCGCAGCGTGTACTCTGCTGAGCGTCTGTCACTGGCTCATCCTTGTAATTTTTCAAAAACTGCTGCTGCTTTCTTCTATTTAAAATTTACAAAAATCTATTAGTGTGACGCTCTTCCATCAAAATACAATACATTGCTTGCAAACATAATAGAAGTCCACAAAAAGGCCTTTCACAGCAAGTGAACAGTTGTGTTTCAGTGTTCACTCTAGTCTGAGCTTTAATTTTTTTGTAGGAGTGTAGATCCCGCTCCACTTACTTCAACCACCGCAGCGTGTACTCTGCTGAGTGTCTGTCACTGTCTCATCCTTGTAATTTTTCAAAAATTGCTGCTGCTTTCTTCTATTTAAAATTTACAAAAATATATTAGTGTGATGCTCTTCCATCAAAATACAATACATTGCTTGCAAACATAATAGAAGTCCACAAAAAGGCCTTTCACAGCAAGTGAACACTTGTGTTTCAGTGTTCACTCTAGTCTGAGCTTTAATTTTTTTGTAGGAGTGTAGATCCCGCTCCACTTACTTCAACCACTGCAGCGTGTACTCTGCTGAGTGTCTGTCACTGGCTCATCCTTGTAAATTTTTAAAAATTGCTGCTGCTTTCTTCTATTTAAAATTTACAAAAATCTATTAGTGTGACGCTCTTCCAGAGGACAGCGTTTGTTGGCCAGTTGTGAGTCTGCAGCACATGGTTGATTTCATGCTGCACTGCCTGAGAAACGACCGCCGCATCGGCCACATTCTCACCACGTCAGATTATTGGGTGTACACCCTCCTAGACCCTCGTTACCGGGACAACTTACAAAGCCTCATCACACCGTTGAACCGGGACCGTAAAATGCTGGAGGACCAAGACACACTGTTGAAATCCATAATGTTCTCCATTCCAGCCGAGAGCGCTGCTGCTGCTACTGCTTTACAAAGCAGCTCTGTGCGTCGAGGCATTGTAGACACCTCTGCAACAAGAGGGAGCACAAGCAGCGCCTCTGCACAGGGCAAGAGCTGTATGTTACAAATGTGGCGAAGTTTTGTGACAGCGCCACCAAGGTGTACACCATAGTGATGGGAAATCTAGTTAATTTTGTTGATTAGTTCACCATGAACTAGTTCACTGAAAAGATTAGTTCAAAAGATTAGTTCATTTAGTTCATTTAGTTCAGTTTTTCTCCACCCTATCCTGTGAGGAGCTGATAGGAAATGCATCATGTGACCTCTGAACTAAATGAACTAGATGAACTGCTGAACAAAATGTTCTATTGAGAATGACTCAGGACAGCCTAGTTCAATCTGATGCCTCTGACTGAGCCCAGCAGTGCCACATAATGATTGTGTATGAGGGGGCTGAGAAGCAGTTCAGCATCCACCATTTTAAGAACAGAACAGGGGTCAGTGTTAAAGATTTTAGCAAGACTGATCTTCTAGGCTAGAGGCATGAACTACACACAGAAACACTCTCTCTTATACACACATATGAGCTGTGTCTGTGTACTGTGTGTGCAATTTCATTTTTTATTAATAATATTATTATTACTGCTATATTTGTATTTGATGTGTGGTATGCCTTGGAGGTGCTGGCTTGCCCTGCTGCCAGTGTATTATCTGAGCGCGTCTTTAGTGCTGCAGGTGGTTTACTAACAGACCGTCGCATGCGACTATCCTCAGACAATGTAGACCGGCTTATTTTTCTGAAAATGAACAAGGCATGGATCTCACCTGAATTTGCCTGTCCGTTTTCAGATTAAATAACTGTTTGCCAACGTTTTCCAAGTCTCCTGTTATGTTCATCTTTCTACCACCTGAACTCTACTCCCTGGGCTACAACACTGCCAGTCACAGGGGAATGATCATTTACAAAACAAAATGTTATCCCCAACAAATAGTAGCGCAACGACTCCAGTGCCCACTTTATCGCCAGGCACTCTCTCTCTACAATGCTGTCTCTGTTTTTTGATGGAGTAAGTTTTCGACTCAGGAAACTAATGGGATGCTCCTCCCCGTTAAGCTCCAGTCCTGAGACAACACGGCACCCATACCTACCTCTGACGCATCAGTCTGGACAATGAATTCTCTTTTGAACTCGGGTGTGCTCAAAACTGGTGACCCACACAGTGCCCTTTTATTGCCCCTGTTGATGACCCCTTGCTGATTTATTAACCGGCTACACCAGATCCATGGGTATTCTCTCAAACTGGACCTCTAAAATTTTTAATGGCACCAAGGGACTCACTAAATGAGGCTGAGGACTGTGTACCTGGCGCATGCGACAAGAGTTACAATACCGTTTAACTTCTTGATAGACCCCCTGCCAGTAAAACCGTTGTATAATTCTGTGTAGGGTTTTCTTTTGGCACAAATGTCACCCTAGTACATGCGCATGCGCTAAGTCCATTACCAACCTCCGATATGACTGCGGTAGCAGCAATTGTTAAAAAATTTCAACATGTATTTTATAAACCTGATACAGCAAATCTTGGTTCAGCTCTAATTGTTGAAATACTGTAGCTGCCCCGGGGTGTTGGGGTTCCCCATTGACAACCAGTAAATTTTCACGGGCTAGACTCAACGTAGGGGCCGCGGAGTTGCGCCTTAACAAATTTGTCACCTGTCACATTTAAGTATTACAATTCAGGTCCCGGTGTCAAATCTTCCATCTCCCCAACTAACACTTCGATAGGAGAGGGGTTTTCCTACTCCACCGAAGGCAAAGGTAATACTGCCCACTGCACACATGTGTTATGCATAGTGAGACTGATAGTAGCCAACAAAGTAGCTAACAAAGGCCACTTGTGATGGCCCTATCAGCGTAGGACCAATGCTACTCAAAAGATCTGCCATGATCCTGGACAAAATCTTGATATAATGGTCAATGAGTGAGAATGTACGATAGGATCCAGGCAGATGTGAATGTTTGTTTGGTTTTAGTAGCAACTTCATGTGTGACATGTTTGAATGGCTGGGCAACCCTCCTGTCTCCAATATATGATTGAAGGTGCGTACCAATGTGGACGGGATATCCTCACTCAATAATTTAAATAATTTGGCTGTAAACCCGTCAGGTCCTGGAGCTTTCCCGTATTTAAAGTAACTTATCGCCGCTGTCACTTCCGTCACCTCAATTTGTTTTTTTAAAAGGAGAAGCTGATAGTTTGTGATGGATGGTAACCGTATTCCATCTACAAAGGTGTTACCCTCCGCACTATCCGTATGTTCCACCTTATATAAGTCTGAGTAGTATTCTTGTAGAATGGTGTTTATGGTTCGAGGGTCTGTGTTCATGATCCCATGTTTATTCGTTAACGCTGTAAATGTTTGATGACGAATGTGATTTCCTTTCGCTAGTCGTGCTAATAGTCTCCCTCATTTGCTACCATAACGATATACATCGGCTCTATAATTGTTATTACTGCTTGTCTCTCGTCGATATACCCATACGTGTAAGTCAGCCTTAGCCTGCTTACATCTATTTTTAACCTGTGTTGATGAACTTGTCTTGTTTGCCGTGTACCTATCGCGTAATATCCTGCTAGCCTGCGATTAGTTTGTCGCGATCTTCTTTTTTAGCGTTGTCTGATAACCTATTAGTTTCCCGCGCATTACTCCCTTCCCTGCTGCCCATAAAAGTTCCGGCCTATCCCTAGTATCTCCATTATCCCTTACATATTAAAAACACCATTGCTTCACGTGATGTCGAAACTTCTCATCCATTAACAAATAGGTCGGGAAGCGCCAAGTTTGGTTTGGCCCCATCTGCACCATATCTGGCAGGGTCACTGATACGGGCGCGTGGTCATATTTAGCGACGTTGTGCACATCTGCCTCTTCCACTCCCCTTAATAGCTCGTGTGCTAGCAATATATAATCTATTCTGGACCAAGAGTCATGTGGCGCCGAATAGAATTAATATTCACTGCCATCTGGGTTCAGGTGTGTCAAAATGTCTACAAAGTTACTCGTGTCTAGCAAGGGTTATTATAAACGTGTGTCATGTGATCGCACATTCATTCGCATCGACCTACAGTTCTTCACTGTTTAGATTCACCATATTTAAGTCACCACCATGGGTGGTTTTAATGCTCTCCTATCGGCCTGATATGCTTGGATACCTGGGATAAATTCAGGAACGTCTCCAAACTCCCTACTCACATGTCAGCGCAGGAACCGTAAGAGGGAACGTGCTTGTTTGTTGCTCATAGGTGGAGTTTTATACAGTAAATGATTACTGCTGTCTTATTTTTTGCGTCCCAAGGGCAGAATAAGTCTGCGTAACGTTACATTTTACAGACACTCATATAATAGACACACGCTACCCTAACCGTGACACAAGGAAGGTATTGTTGCCGGATAAAGCCGCCATTTTAGCGTCACTGTGCTGTTAATTCTGTTTGGGACAGAACGCTGCTCTGCTGACTCTGAGGGACAGTTAGAGATTGCGATTTTGTGTACTGTGCTTTAGGCAGGCTACTTTACCAACCGCTGTGTACATCTTCCTTTTGCCTTGCAGTGTTTTTTTCACAGGTCTGCAAGGTGTGTGTGTGAGTGCAGGTGACGTGCTGCAGTTTGCTCGGCATACAACGCTGTATGTAGGCATCTGCACATGTCACTCTCACACTCTTCTTTTTTTTTTTTCTTTAGTGTAATTCTTGCTGCTCAATTCAATTGAAATTATAGTGTGACGTGCTTCCATCCGTATCCAATACATTGGTTGAAAACACTGTAGAAGGACACAAAAAGCCCTTTCACAGCTAAGAGTTGTGTTCACTGTAGTCTGAGATTTTAATTTATTCAATTTTGATCACGCTCAAGTTACTTCTTCAAGCAATGCTGCTTGTACTCTGCTGAACGTGTCTTACTGCCTCATCCTTGTCATTTTTCTCTAATTGGTGTACATGTACATCAAAGTAGTCTTCATTTTGATTGAAATCCAAGCAGGTACCCGGACACTGTATGGCTGCTTTTATACGGTGGACTGGCTCCAACATTCAATAACACTTAAGATGCAATCGGGCACCTTGTCAAGGCCCAATCCTCTTCTCCCTCTGATATAATAATAATAATAATAAAATAATAATCTTTATTTATATAGCGCCAACATATTCCGCAGCGCTTTACACTTTAACAGTTTCAAAACACAAGTCATAGGTAACAACGTTAACAATACAATAATTAAAGTAAAATAAGCCGACCCTGCTCGTGAGAGCTTACAATCTACAATGAGGTGGGGGAGATACAAAGTACAGGTGTGTATATATAATGGTGCATTTCCAATGATGGTCCAGCCATCTTGAGGGAGTGAGGCATGGATGGAGATAGTGAATGGGCTCCACATACACACTTAAACATAGAACGACTTTGGTTATCGAATGTGATAGGCCACTCTGAACAAATGTGTTTTGAGGGAGCGCCTGAAACCAGGCAAATTGTGGATAGTCCTAATTCTTGTGGTAGAGCATTCAAGAGGATTTGCGCAGCGCGGGAGAAGTCTTGTAGTCGGGAGTGGGAGGTACGGATTACTGCAGAGGTTAGTCGAAAGTCATTTGCAGAGCGCAGCAGTCGGTTAGGCCGATAGATAGAAATGAGGGAGGAGATGTAGGGGGGTGCTGCACTGTGGAGAGCTTTGTGGGTGAGAACCAGTACTTTGAATTGGATCCTATAATGAATGTGCAGCCAGTGTAAGGACTGGCGAAGAGCGGACGCGTCCGAGTACCGATTAGCCAGATGGATGACCCTGGCTGCTGCATTAAGGATGGACTGGAGAGGGGATAGTCGAGTAATGGGGAGGCCAAGTAATAGAGCATTGCAGTAGTCCAGGCGGGAGTGGATCAATGCTACAGTGAGGGTTTTTGTTGTTTCCATGGTGAGAAAAGGGCGGATTCTAGAGATGTTCTTTAGGTGTGTAGACGTTAAATATCTAACAAACAGGTCATGCTGGAGAGACTTGCACCTACTGCCACTCAGGGTCTTCAGCTCCTTTGTGAGAAACTAATGTTTGGCCAGCCAGTATATCAAATAAAGTTCATGAGAAATGGGAACTGTGGTTGGCTTCACTTTTGGTACTGGCTGGGTGCTAATACCAAACCATGGTGTGGCATTCAATGGATATTCCTGGCTGGTTGGAGACAACCTCATTCCCACAGAAAAGTACCTGAAAGCTAAGGAGATGGTGGCCTCTCTCAACATGAAGGAGTTTGCTTGTTGTCTAGGAGACCGACCACCCCTGCTGTGTACCTTGTCAACGTTGTGTTGAAGCTTGCAAGGATTAAGAAGAGGTTACAGTGGTAAGTCTGGTTTTTACTAAAGATCCTGCTGTGTATTATAGTTTTTATGTTTTAAAAAAAATAATCTTAGGAATGTTAAATAAATTTGTTATTTTTTTGGTTAAATACAATGTATGTTATGAATGTTAAATAATTTTTTTGGGTTTTTTATAAAATAAAATGTATGTTATGAATGTTAAATAACTTTTTTTTTTTTTTCAGGTATTTGATCTACCGTAGCTAGTTGCTGATCGTTGACTCTACACCCCTCTCCCCAGAATGTTACTCGGGTTATGGGGAGAAAATCACCGCTATTCCAGACTGATTTAATGTTAATGTGTCTGGCTCTTACACAGCACACAGCACTTGATGTTAGTTTATCTTTTTCCTAAATTATTTGTTACACTGCCCTTCTCACATTTTATTTTCACTTTTTTTTTTAAGCACAAGTTTTTTTACACTTCCTTGTTCTGTAAGTAGGCTTAATGGTTAAATGTTTTATACAAGTTTTTTTACACTTCCTTGTTCTGTAAATAGGCTTAATGGTTAAATGTTTTATACAAGTTTTTTTACACTTCCTTGTTCTGTAAGTAGGCTTAATGGTTAAATGTTTTATACTAGATGTAAATATGTAACATGTAAATTTTAGATTAAGATTTTGCAAATTAGTAGGTCCACACCATCAGGCTCTTTCGTCCCCTCTCCCTCAGAGTAGCGGTAATATATCGGACCCCCGGCTCGCCCACAACAGTTCCTTGACCACTTCTCTGCCTGGCTGCCGCACTTTCATGTCCTCAGAAGTACCAACCCTTATCCTTGGAGACTTAAACATCCCCATTAACAGCCCTACTTCCACACTCAAAACACATTTGTTCAGAGCGGCCTATCACATTCACTAATCAAAGTCATTCTATGTGTAACTGTGTGTGTGTGTAGCCCATTCACTATCTCCATCCATCCCTCACTCCCTGAAAATGGCTGGACCATCATTGTAAATACACCATTGTATATAAACAACTGTACTTTGGAGCTCCCCCTCCTCATTGTAGATTGTAAGCTCTCACGAGCAGGGGCGCCTTATATTGCTTTAATTATTGTATTGTTAACGTTGTCACTTATGACTTGTGTTATGAAACTGTTAAACTGTACAGCGCTGCGGAATCTGTTGGCGCTATATAAATAAAGATTATTATAGTAGAGGCCCACTCAGTAGTGGTGAAGTGAACGGCGCAAATTGCGAGTTGATTGCGACTGATGCAGCTGATACTCCATTACTGCTGGCTGCTGCTCACACAACCGCTACAACATATGTAACGTGGAATTCCACTGCTGGGTACGTCAAATATGATGCGATGTTCAGGAAGGCAAAATCTGCGTTGCAGAGCTGCAATGCGAGATCTGGCCATGGTGGAACGTCGCAAGTTAGCGCACTGTAGGCGGACCTTGTGCAGCAGTGAATCAAGATCCGGATAGTCCCTCAAAAAACTGTGGACGACAAAGTTTAGCACATGTGCCAGACATGGTATGTGAGTGACGTTGCCTAGGCCCAGACCTGCCACCAGATTTCGGCCATTGTCACACACTACCAAGCCTGGCTGGAGATTTGCTGGCAAAATACACATGTCGCTCTCTTGCTTTATGGCATTCCAGAGCTCCAGCACTGTGTGGCTTTGATTCCCCATGGAAATTAATTTCAGGACGGCCTGTTGACGTTTGGCCACGTCTGTCCTCATATCGGTCAACAGGCTCGCTGTCTGGGTGTTATGTTTGACACCAATCTCTCCTTCACCTCCCATATACAATCTGTTGCCCGCTATTGCCGCCTACACCTAAAGAACATCTCTCCCCAATCCAAGACTTCTCCCGCGCTGCGCCAATACTGTGGAATGCTGTACCCCAAGAAATTAGAACTATCACAATTTGCATGTTATTGGGCGCTCACTCAAAACACATTTCTTCAAGGTCTTCCCTCTCCTAGTGTATCCTCACCCATCCCTGTAGACTCTGAGCCCTTGCGGGCAGGGTCCTCTCTCCTTCTGTACTTGTGTGTGCCTTGTATTGCTCATGTTTACTGTACTTGTCTATACTTGCCCCTCTTCACATGTAAAGCGCCATGGAATAAATGGCGCTATAAAAATCAATAATAATAATAGCGGCCTATCACCTTCACTAATCAAAGTCATTCTATGTGTAAGTGTGTGTGTTGTAGCCCATTCACTATCTCCATCCATCCCTCACTCCCTCAAAATGGCTGGGCATCATTCTAAATACCATTGTATATAAACACCTGTACTTTGTATCTCCCCCACATATTTGTAAATTGTAAGCTCTCACGAGCGTGTGCGGATTATATTGCTTTCATTATTGTATTGGTAACGTTGTTAGTTATGACTTGTGTTCGGAAACTGTTAAACTGTAAAGCGCTGCGTAATCTGTTGGCGCTATATAACTAAAGATTCTTATTAAGCGTTCACGGGTCCATGTGGAGGTAGACCGTGACGGCAACGATGTTTCTGAGGAACTGGAGAAGGAGGAGTCAATGTGTACAGACTTGATTCCCGCAATCCTTGTAGTTGCCTGAACACGTACAGCGCCACTCGCAAGATCTGTACCCGGCTCCACAACATTGACCCAATGGGCAGTAAGGGAAAGGTATCATCCCTGGCCATGGGTACTGGTCCACGCAGCGGTGGTCAGGTGGACATTGCTACTGACGGAGTTTAGTAGCGCATGTTTAATTTTAACCTCAACAACATGGTTTTGCAGACCAGGGACGGCTTGCCTGCTGAAATAAAATCAGCTTGGCACATTGTATTGTGGGACTGCTAATGCCATTAAGTTCCGTAAACTGTCAATCTCCACCAGCCTGAATGACAGCATTTCAAGGGACAGGAGTTTTGCAATGCCAGCATTCAGAGCCTGTGCTCGTGGATGGTTTGCCGAGATTGGGCCTACACCCGATACGCCACAACCTGACACCCACAGATAAACAAGCCATAAAATCTCTGAAAGATAACCCCAACATTATTATTAAACCAGCAGATAAGGGGGGTGCTATCGTTATTATGAATAAGACACAATCTATTGCCGAAATTCATAGACAACTGTGAGTTAACCTAACCTACAGACAACTAAATTGTGACCCTACATTTTACATCTGTCAAAAAATTTATCGTATCCTGACAAAACATCTTTAATTGATCACCATAGACTGTAAGACTATGACATTCCTTAATATTCAATACCCCATCACCCCTGTTTTCTACACACTCACAAAAATCAACAAAAAACTACATTATCCACCCGCATACCCTAGAGGGATAATTCTCCGTGTTCTACAGTATCACCCAACATGTTGCCTAATTCCTATGTATATATATTCTTCACCCTATGTATATATTGTATATATTATACATTTCATTGACTGTAAATTTTTCTATCTCTTCCAGCGACTATTTGATGAAGGCCACTGCGTTGCCCAAAACGTCAGTCAGTCGTCTCATAGCTATTTTCTTTTTTCACATCAAGTGTGCAATAAAATTTTCAAATTTAACCATGACATATGCAGTTAAACTTGTGCTGTGATTCTCTATAGACTGTACATCTTCAGTGTGTCTTTGTAACTCAACTACGTGTTTTCTACGCACTATTTTAGACATATTTGTGGTATTGAGGTTACTGACACTTTACCTCTTTTTACTTTTTGATTACACAGCTTGCATTTGACATAGCAAATATCATCTGCAAGTGTGTTAAAAAAGGACCAAGCAGTGCAAGTCCTGGGAGCGTCCGTTTAGACTTTTGGAAGAGAAATCCGAACAGGTGCCAAAATGGAGGCTACAGGCAACAGAGTATGCAGCCTAACTCTCCCTCCTGTTTGTACCGTTGGGGCAATCGCTTCCTCAGAGCTGCTACCACCACCTTCCTGTTCCTCATGCCATGTTGGGTCTTGGACCTCATCATCTCCACTAACTTCTTACAACACCTGCTGCTGTTGGGTGGTCTGGCCACCACCATGCTCAACAGAAACTGGCACCTGAGTCTCATCATCATCAGATGCGTTCTGCGGTGTGCTGACCATCGGCACTGTCTCAACCGCCTCTTCAGATTCAGAGAGACACAGCTGTTGCGCATCACTGCATACTCCCTCTTCTTCACATTCCAGAATGCTGCTTGGCTGGGCCCCTGTTTGCAAACCAACAGATTCTGAGAACAGAAGCAGAGACTCAGCTGGCTCCTGTACAGAACTCTCTGACTGACTGGGCAATTTGGCAGGCGGTGAAGAGACAGATGGTTGCTCAACAGTGCTGTGGTCCTGAGAGGAGGTGGAAGCAATTGAAGTCGATGCATTGGACCCTGGGCTCCAACACCACCAGTTGTTGCCTGTAAGTGCTGTTAGCACAGTCAACACTTGCTCCTGTGTTACTGGTGTTGAGTAATGGCAGCTGTTCCCCTGCTGTGTGTACGACAAAAAGTCATGCTGCCTCCACCCTGTCCTCCTCTCATCCCTGGGCTCCAACACCGCCAGTTGTTGCTCGGAAGTAATTGGCACGGGTACTGACTCAAGACCCTGTTACACAGCAACAGCTGTTTCCTGCAGTTACGTATTAGCTGAGTTTCCTGCATGTTGCTTCCCCTGTTATCCGTCTAGTAGCACAAAGTCATGTGATCCATTGTCTCTTAATAGCTCTTTCCCGTGGAATCAACACCCACAGCTGTTGATTCGGTAACTGAGACGGCATGCGGGTAACTACATTTCATTGCTTTTCCCACCCGGTTCCAGTACCGCAGCTGTTCTCCGCAGTGCACTTTGCCTAGTGCCTTTCCCTCTCGATCCGGTTCCAGCACTCTGCATGGTCCTGAGTGCTTTGAGCAAGGTACTCCTATAGTAACCGTGGTCCAGTAACGTCAGCTGGTCCTCGTTTGTGCCATTGGCCCCTTTGGCACCTGCGTGATTCCAGCAAGGTCGCTGGTCACTTACTTGATTGCTCTTGTCCTTATGCTACCCGTCCGGTTCCAGTACCGTCAGCTGGTTCTCCGCAGTGCCTTTGGCCTAGGTGCCTCCATCTCGGTATCCGAGTTCCAGCAACGTCTGCTGGTCCTTGGTAGTGCTTTGGAGCACAGGTACCTCCTGCTTAGTAACCGTGTCCCAGTAACGTCAGCTGGTCCTCGGTTGTGCCATTGGCTCTTTTCCTTCTGCTGCCCCTCCGGGTTCCAGCACAGTCAGCTGGTCCTCGTTACTTGCATTGGCTCTTGTACTTATGCTACCCGTCCGGGTTCCAGTACGTCACTGGTTCTCGAAGTAGACCCCTAAAGCCACTCCGTACCGAGAAATGCACCTCCCAAGGCTGCGAGCACAGCAACCCTGCCTTGAACCCCCATACAAGAAGAATATAAGCCATTGCCCCAGAAGCCCACAGGAAACAGTAGTGGTCTACGACACACGT
The DNA here is from genome assembly GCA_033576555.1 of Oophaga sylvatica. Classification (NCBI taxonomy): domain Eukaryota; kingdom Metazoa; phylum Chordata; class Amphibia; order Anura; family Dendrobatidae; genus Oophaga; species Oophaga sylvatica. Next base: position 86,627,403 of record JARQOD010000008.1, on the reverse strand, counting down.
ACTAATGCACCAGTCCAGGGTTCAGAAGAACATAAGTCCAGAAGTTAGAAACGCAAAGACATGAAGAAGATACGACCCCAATGAAGACGAACATCAAGCTCTAAATCTGAACAGCATCAAGAAGACTAAGCAAGATGTATGGGGGAATGCAGAGATCGCGTAGTAGCCATGGCAACATTGCCCTGCAGAAAACAGTTTGCCGTGCTCGTGCAGCTGAAAGCCCGGCACAACACACGGACAAATACTGTTGTAATTTAAATCTTTTGTGACAGCAAGAACGGAAGGATGAAAAATTCATACTTTGACAGATTACAAGTACAGGAATCTCTGTCACAAATAGAATATGATGAAGAAGATGAAGAGGAAGAAGATGAAAATGTAGAATATGAAGAAGAATAATAGTTTAATAAGAACAATATGAGTAATGTTAACAAAAAGATGAATAACAAGAAGTTTACGAAGAAGATAAAGAAGGTGAAGATGAAGAATAATTTTATGACAATGATGCTGCTGCTGAAGATTATGAAGGAGAAAGTGTGTCAAAAGTTAAAAAGGTGAAGAGCATGGAAGTTGTGAAACATACATATTTGCCAAAATAGAAAAAAGGTTAACAACATTGTCAATTTGTTAGTCAATCCAAACGTATTTCCAAAAAAATTTTTTAATGCTATTCCATTGGATTGGGTTAAACATGTATGCCTTTAATGTCTCCTCAACCTCCCCCAATACATTCTACATTACTCTTTGTTGTTTTCCTTCATGTACAATTAACCAACAAGGCAAGAATGGGTTTTTTTTAATTCCGATATTTTGTTCCCATAGACTTACATTGGATTTCCGGTATCGGTATCGGGTATCGCCGATATTTTTGGGGTATCGGCGATACCATTACGATTCCGATACTTTTGGATATCGGAAAGTATCGCTCAACTCTACTCCTGACTAGAGTTGAGCGATACTTTCCGATATCCAAAAGTATCGGAATCGGAATGGTATCGCCGATATCACTAAAATATCGGCGATACCCGATACCGATACCGGAAATCCCATGTAAGTCTATGGGAACAAAATATCGCAACTAAAAAAACCTCTTTCTTTCCTTGTAAACACTAAATATACACACATAGAATACATATATATATATATATACATGTCATTGTGACATATATATATACATATATGTATAGTTTATACACTTCTACATAGTAAAATATCCTCTGATTCAATTGCCGGGTAAAGCCGGCTTCTGTGAAAAGACAGAAGCACCCGACATGAAATGACACTTGGTGTACATAGGGTTAACCATGTCTTTTCATGTAGTTTGATATCTGATTTGCACAAACAATTACATGAGTGTAAGTGTGCAAAATTTCACACCTGTAGGGGTTAATTAAAGGTGTAAATTCGTTGTAAAAAAAACGGACTTTTTTGCTACGAATTTACACCTTTAATTAACCCCTACAGGTGTGAAATTTTGCACACAGCCACTCATGTAATTGTTTGTGCAAATCAGATATCAAACTACATGAAAAGACATGGTTAACCCTATGTACACCAAGTGTCATTTCATGTCGGGTTCTGCATTTTCACAAAAGCCGGCAATTGAATTAGCGGCTATTATACTATGTAGAAGTGTATGAACTATAAATATAAATATATATATATATATATATATATTATGTGTCACAAATTCAATGACATGTATTATATATATATGAGGTGTAAAATTGCTGAAAAAAAATGCGTGGGCTCCCGCCCTATTTTCGCAACCAGACAGACAAAGCCAGTGAGTGGGGGCAGATAATAATAGCCCAGAGAGGGACCATTTTTTTTGGCCCCCCCCCGGCTACTTAACATCTGCCCCCAGACACCCCAGAAAGGGCAAATCTCTAATTAGATTTGCCCTTTCTGGCACTTTGCCCGTCTATTCCCATTGCCCTGTAGCGGTGGCGAATGGGTTAATATGGGGTTAAAATGACCTTGCAATTGAAAGGTCACTTTAAGCCAGGTTAATAATTGAGAGCTGTCAATTAGACAACTATCAATTATTAATCATATTGTATGAAAGAAAAATCAAACACACACACTTTAATAAAAAAGAAGTTTAATGAAATAATCACACAGTTTTTGACCATATTTTATTTACCTGCTAAAACCATTTCCTGTAATAAAAATAAAATAATAAAGCAAAATTATTCTTACCAATCCGATGCACAGTCAGGTCCCACGGTGTAATCCTTCAGAAAGGGTTAATGTTTACTGCAGGGACCGCAGCTAATGCTGCAACCCCAAATGAATGAGCTCCTCTCCTGGCTGACAGGAGAGGAAGTGGAAAGCTTAATTGATTGCTTTCCACTTTCACTTCAGGTCAGCCAGGGACACCATCAGTGACGTCAGAGGGAACTGATTAACAAAAATAGGGGTTCCCTTCGAAAAAAAAATGGCGTGGGGTCCCCCCTATTTTTGTTAACCAGCCAGATGAAGCAGACCGCTGAGGCCTGGATTTTCAGGCTGTTAAGGAGCCAAGATCCATGGACCTTGCCAGCCTGATAATACCAGGCCACAGCAGTCTGCATATCTTGGCTGATTAACAAAAATAGGGGATCCCCTCGAAAAAAATTGGCGTGGGGTCCCCCCTATTTTTGTTAACCAGCCAGATGAAGCAGACCGCTGAGGCCTGGATTTTCAGGCTGTTAAGGAGCCAAGATCCATGGACCTTGCCAGCCTGATAATACCAGGCCACAGCAGTCTGCATATCTTGGCTGATTAACAAAAATAGGGGATCCCCTCGAAAAAAAAACGGCGTAGGAGTCCCCCTATTTTTGTTAACCAGCCAAGTAAAATGCAGACTGCTGCGGCCTGGTATTAAAAGACTGTCAAGGCCCATGGATTTTGGCCCTCAACAGCCTGATAATACCAGGCTACAGCAGCCCCACATTTGGCGCATCAAAAGATGTGCCAATTGTGGCACTTTACCCGGCTCTTCCCACTTGCCCTGTAGCGGTGGCAAGCGGGGTAATAAGGGTTAATGTCACCGTTGATTGCACGGTGACAATAAGCCCGGTTAATAATGGAGAGGTGTCAATAAGACACCGATCCATTATTAATCCCAAAGTTTTTAAATGTGTAAAAAAAAGACACAGCGAGAAAAAAGTCTTTTAATGAAATAAAAGAGACAACACAGTTTTCATTTTTTTTATTACTCTCTCATTCCTGCGATGCCATCGATCTCCTGTAAAAAAAACCAAAAAAAAAACCAACAGTATACCACCTGTCCGACGCAGTCCATAACGACAGTCCCACGACGATCCAGCTCTGCTACATCGGAATGACAGGCAGAGCCTGACATCCCGGCGCAGCACAGCTGCTTACCAGCTTCCCCGGCGGTGACGTCATCGGACTGCTTTACGGCCGCGATTACCCAGCAGTCACTGCAGTTATCGCGAGAAACTGCATGTGACCGCCGGGGAGAAGAGGATGGCGGCCATTAAGCAGTCCGGGATGTGACCGCCGGAGATCTTCTGCCGGGTAAGTGCCGCTGACTCCTGACAGACCCGACCGACGGACACTGACAGTGACAGTGACAGTGACAATTCCGATTCCGGTATCCGATATGACGAAAATATCGGTACTCGGAATCGGAATTCCGATACAGCCAATATCGGCCGATACCCGATATTTGCAGTATCGGAATGCTCAACCCTACTCCTGACTCCAATCTGAGCCTGTCCCTGTACTCTCCTAATGCCCTAAGTGGGTCATTCCCCCGCCGCCGTCACATACCTCGTCCCTCGCTGTGACCTCGCACTGATCTGGCTAGTGCACTGGCCGGCAAGGGCAGTAGCCTCACCACTGCAGATGGTACAACACAGGGGGTAGTGACAATTATGAGACAGACAAGGTAAAAACACAACTTAGAGCTCCAGGCTCCGCTGCCAAGATCCACACCACAGAGGTCACAGAAACAGGACTCAAAACTCCAGAAATAGCTGATACAGCGCTGACACCAGAGAGCTGCAAATGCACCACTGTTCTCCATAGAATAACTCTATCACCAACAGTCAGCTGATGCATTAGGTGACCATTTAAAGGATGGTGGGAGTGGTCACCACCCACATCAGCTGACCTAGCAACTCTGCAGTTGCAGCAAGCTGCCAACAAGGGAAACTGACATTAACCCTCACTGGTCTGGAAGGAAAAAACTACATTTAAATTATAGTGGAACCAGAGCTGCCATGCATCCAAAATGGATAGTGACAGATGGGCTTAAGAAAATCCAAACGCATCGCTCAGCTATCTTTGGCGGTTCAATTAAGAATAAATGAAGTGGCGGTGTGCATGATTGACCACCACTCCATTCACACAACCTCTTCAGACCCCAGATTTTTGGGCTTGGTGTGTGTCCCAGTAGTCAGACACCAGTGATTGGAAAGTTATTCTGTAACCCTTGGATATACTGTAGCGTGTGATGGAGGATGTCATATTTTTTTCTTGTACTAAGAAAAATATTAATATGTTTACATATACGATTGGGAGGTACAGTAAGATAACGTAAGGCCCCATAAAATCTGTAGGTACCCTATAACAGCTCAGAAATATGACCGTGCGCACAAGTGTAAGATTTGCACTAATGAGGTGTGTCTCACTGCAGTCCAGACATCATCTATATTGTATGAAAGCTGCAGCAGTTGGAGGTTAATTATCCCTTTCATTATTTTATTTTATTACAAATTTCATAATTAACATACTGAAAATCTGAAATCATCAAAATTAAAAACAAGACCAAACGCAAAAATGCCAAAAAATGATCAGAATTGTAAAAAGTGTCATAGATAATGTGCCTGAGGGTCAAAGGTTACATATTATTTAGTATTTTAATGAGCATGGATGGATAGCACATAAGTTATAATCAAGGCAGAAGATTTTGCATTTGGTCTGGGTAGTCATTTGCATACACTGACTGATTCTGGCTGAAGGCAGGAGAGATGATATCTTCATAGTTAATGATTTTACAAAGCAGCACATTAAAAGAACTGACTATAAAACAGAAGCCTGTCGCAGTGCTGGAGTTCAACCTCAGCAATGCAGTTTTTGTTTTACAAATTAACTTAGTGGAACAGTTTTATATTCAGGTTATGTATTGACTAGCAGGTCTTCTTATTAAGAAGGCAATAATTTACATAAACCGGTATATATATTGACAGGTTAAAAGTCACACTTGTTTATAGAATTTTTAGTCATGTATGACCATTATATACCAGTCAGCCATTCTTTAGAATTAGGGAAATAGAAAAAGCATATATGCAACAGAATTTTTTTGGGAAGCCTTAGCAGCTAAATGGCATTTTTTTTTCAATTTTTAAGGGTCTATCCATAGGCCTATATTAAAACCAGCATTAGACTGTCCAAGCGGAAACTTCTACGGAATCAAAACTTCGACAGAAAAGTTGACCTAAAAGAGCTACAGAAAAAGTGCTTATTTGGATCTGATGGAATCAATAGCCTGCCACTAATGTCTATTTCTTATGGTTTGATTCACAAATAATTTATTACACCTTATTGATTACGAGTCCTGACTTAAAATAGAATAACATTTTGTATAGATAGGGAGTAGGTTCTGAGATTTATTTCCTTTAGTGGCTCCAGTTCAACACCAAAAACAACTTCCATTCTTCTCATGAGACTTCTGCAGGCATATTTTACCATTCTTTTAAACACTCCCAGAGTTAAGTTTTAAAAATCGTTCCACTTTCTGATTTTCAGGTTCTATCCAGAACAGCCAATCCATTTCTTAACACCAGTTGCCTGGCGTACCTCACTGACATCATTACTCCAAGCCTTTAAAGGTCGATTTAGACACATGCGTGTCCTAGCATTCAGTCAGTGTTGTGTTTACTAGGTGTTTGTTTTGGAGTTTGCCCAAATCCTTTTCCTTCAGCTGCAATCATTTCTGCAAACTCCATTGGTTTCTATAGCTTTTTAAATCTACTTCTCACACCTGCTGACTAACCAATTGTCTGCTGTAAGCATTACAAACTGTTATCTAGAGTCTGTTCACATTATGTTGCAATCATCTCTGCAAACTACTCTGGTTTCTGCAACCTGCTGTCACGCTGTCTAGCAGATGTATAAATATATAATGTCAGTAATCTATCAAGTGGGACAACATTCTATATAACATATAAATAGGTAACATTAACATGTATATATAGCATAGTATTACCTGACATAATATCCTGTGGGTCAATACTGAATCCTTTTCACGCTGTCTCTGGCTAGAGGTGGACCGGGGTCTATGCTGACCCTAAACTGGGGTCCTGACTAGTCCCTCTACCTGGAGGTACTGTTAATGGTACAGAGGTCCAGGCCACCAGCGTAAACCCTGTCTCCTATAAATCCCTGACCACTGTAATCTAGTCCTTAGAAGGACCCTGATTACCACCATAGGGAATGGACAGGTAAAGGTAAACAAACAGTATAGACAAACGAGACAGACAGGGGATAAAGTAAATACTGTCTTGCATACAACATTAAAACACAGAGGGAACACCAAAGGTCTAGGAGATAAACTATAAGCAAGGTGAGGAGAAACAACAAAAGAGCTCTTAGCTTAAGTCTTCTCAGAACCGATCCTATCTGCAGTCTGTATGAATGCTTTCACCGGCATCTAACCAGCAGACTGGCAGCTATATAAAGGAAGCTAATTAGAACATAATCAAAAGCAGCCGGGCGAGGCTGGACCTAGTCTTAGCAAAGAGCTAGGTAAAATTAACTCCCTCATTACCAAACACAAAGAAACAGCAACTCAGCTGCGAGAAGTCAGAATGTGCAATCGCGACAATCTTCGTGGCGATGCACCCATGACACCTGCATATATATCGTGGTTTAGATCAGCCATTTCACCCTTTGTCAGCTTTACTATGTTTGTCTACATTTCTGGCTTTAAGGTTTTCGAAGATGTCTTGCTCCTATTGTTTGCTTGCTGTCCAACATAACCTGTTGTTCAGATCTTCACTGTTCCACAAACCGTCCGTTAACCAACCCACTGTGCCATCTCTCTGGTCTGTGTGTTCACCCAGACCTATGGCTTAATGAATTAACCTCACTGGGTGAGTCTGAATAACAACATTGTGCTTGAAGTCATTGTTTTGCTTTAGAAATATTTATTTTCATAATTACAGAGAATGCATCATGATGTGCTAAAATGTGTACTTACTTCATGATGCATTCAACTTAAAGCAAATGATGAACACCAGATGCTGTACATCATCAAACCTGCGTCCACCGAGTTTCAATGATGGTTGAACTTGTGGATCTAAGAGTCTTTCATTGTTGACATCTGTTCTTGCCCAAGATCTAAAGTTTAAACCATTCTCCACACCTCAGCTGACCTGCTTCGATGTTCTGTGCTTCAATGCTTGACTGCTACCCATTCTTTGAAGCAAATGGGGCCACGTATATTATAACGCAGGTTAAAGTCCAAAAGCGATGATGTTGAAAGTTTTCGCATTGTCTGCAACTTTTCCTAATGCTCAACAAATTTGGGATTAAATATTATACTATATTGGTGGCTTTTATATAATTTCATTGCAAAGGATGATCTAGAAATCTCACTAAGTACTTTCAATCTTTGTGCATAATTTTGTCTCCTTCATGTTTGGGGCAGGAATCTTAACCATAAACACTTAAGGTTTCAAAAAGCTTTTATTGTGTCTTGGTAGCAATGTTTATGAAAACCTTGACAGTACATGTTACCTCCATACAACCATGTTGTTTACATCACAATTTTTGTCCCATTTTTCAAATCTGACAGTATCTTACCTTATAATTAGAGATGAGTGACTTTGCCTTCGGGAGGGTCGAGTCGGGTTTCGGACCACCCGACTTTCCCAAAAGTCGAGTCGAACGAAATCGGCCGAAGGTCCGACTGAAACTCGAACCGACCCCAATGCAAGTCAATGGGGAAGAGAAGTCAGCAGGGAGTGGAGGACAGTAAACACACCTACAGTGCCCATTTCAATGCCAACGACATCAATTCTTATTACTTTAGCTTGTCAACCTTAATTTACTTTATAATAATAGTAATGCATTGAAAACTGGGGGCTATTTGGCTAAAGTTGTGGGAGGGGGGCAGGGCTGGCTCCAGGTTTTCGTGGGCCCCAGGCGAAAGAGTCTCAGTGGGCCCTTTAACACATACCACAATTCATGATGCTACAATACGGCAGAGAAATATAGGTATAGTACAATGACAAATACTTCATTTCTTACATTACATGAGTGATATCTATTGTAAATTCTACAATAGCTCAAAAACCGGACATTCAGTATTATGGGCACCACATAGTGGGCCATACAGAATAATGAGCCCCTTATATTGCTCCATACATAATTGGTCCCATATAATGTTCCATACAGTATATGAAGAGCCCCACATAATGCTCCAGTATATGATGGTCCCCATATAATGTGCCATACAGTATAGGACAGTCGCCATAGAGTATAATGAGCCCAACATGTTGCTCCATACAGTATAATGAGTCGCATATAAAGCTCCATACAGTATATGATGGGCCCAATATATTGCTCTATACAGAATGGGCTCCATATAATGCTCCATACAGAATAGGCCCCATATGTGCTTCATATGATGCTCCATATATAAAGGGCCCTATATGATGCCCCATAAATAATGAACCCCAAATGATGCTCTAGTATATGATGGGCCCCATATATGATGCTCCAAATATAATGGTCTCCATATATAATGCTCCATATATAATGGGCCCCATATGATGCTCCAGTGCTCCAGTATATGATGGGCCCCATGGATGAAGATCCAGTGTATGATGGGCCTATATAATGCTCCATATATAATGGGCCCCATATGATGCTAAAGTGTATAATGGGCCCCGTATATGATGCTCCAGTGTATGATGGGCCCCATTTATAATGCTCCAGTGTATGATGTGCCCCATATATAATGCTCCAGTGTATAATGGGCCCTATCTATGATGCTCAAGTGTATGATGGGACCCATATTTAATTCTCCAGTGTATAATGCTCCCCATATATTGCTCCAACATTTTAAAAATGAAATACCTTTACTTGCTGGGCACTGCTCTACTCTGGACTCCTCAGCGTCGCCATCTTCCAGCTCTGCACTGTGACCGTTCAGGCAGAGGGCGCAGAGACGCGATGTCATCGTGCTCTATGACCTGAATGTCACTGTCAGGAAACGCGTAAGACGTCACAGCGGTGGAGCAGGGAGAGGTAAGTATTGCAAGTGCTGCGTCCCTGAGCAAGCAGGGGGGGCCCACTCATGGGCACCGGCACTGGCACAGGACCCCTCATAGTACGCCGGTGTCTCTGACGGCGAGTGTGTCCCCCCACCTTCTCAGAGCCCTGGCACTTGACCGGGTGCGCCAGGTGCTGACGCCGGCCCTGGGGGGTACAGCCCAGTTAGGGAGGTGGAAAAACTGGCATATGTTGAGGTGTAGGCTGGACTGTTATGTTATGGTAGCTGAGGAGGCAGGAGCAAAAAACCGCATAGGCAGCCTAAGACTAAGTGCACACGTTCAGGAATATTTGCGTTTTTTTCGCGTTTTTTCGTGGGAAAAAACACGTCAAAAACGCATGTATTAAGCATCCTATCATTTAGAATGAATTCCGCAATTTTTGTGCACATGGTGCGTTTTTTTCCGCAAAAAAAACGCATCACGGAAAATCTAGCAACATGTCCATTAATTTTGCGGAATTCTAGCGTTTTTCCCGCTATATTATTGACTTAGAAAGTTCAGGAAAAAATCGCGGTAAAACGCGTCAAATCCACTAAAAAAACGCACCAAAACCGCGCAAAATCCGCGCAAAAAAACGCGCGTTTTTGCCGCGAAAAAAGTCCGGTTTTGCTCAGGAATATTCTGCAAACATTCTGCAAACGTGTGCACTTAGCCTGACACCAGAGAGGTTGGAAACTAATAGTTTGCAGACCCTAAACTAACCGCACAACTAGAAGCAGCCGTGGAGCGTACCTACTGTGGTCCTAGACGCCTCGGCACAGCTGTAGAGATATCTATCCCTGAAGATGGAAAGAGGAAAACTAACTGCCCTGGAGTAGACCCCAAAAGAGCAGGAAGCCCCCAAAAATATAATGGTGGTTAGACAAGATGAAAATACGAACACAGACAGAAAATAGATTGAGCAAACGCTTGGGACCAAAACTGTCTAGATAGGACAGCACAGGAGAGAATACTTTCTGCAACCCAGAAAAACCCTAGGAAAAACTCCAACACTTCTGAATCCAAAAACACTGAGACCACACGGTCTCGACCAATTATATAAGATCTCTGGTGTGGACACGTAGCTACCCAGCAGAAAAATATCACAAGAACTGAGCAAATGAACAAATACAAAAAAACGAACGGAAACCAGCCAAAGCCCCCATAGGGGACCCGGCTGAAGACAAAAAGCAATGCAGCAAAAAGCAAGGAATTCAAACCACAGTAAAAAAAAACTGAAAGAGACTTATCTGAACACAAGCAGGAGACAGCAGGAAAGCAAGCTGAATTCAAAACTAAACCAGGAAGCACAATTGATCACCGGCGAGGATCATGGGAAATCAGCTCACTTACATCAGGCCAGTCAGTACCACCTGACACCCACTCATTATCTGTGGGTGTAGGACTCTTGGTATTCAAGATAGGTTCAATACCCTCAGCAACCACCAGAGGGAGCTTCAGCTCCGAAGTTGTCTCAAAAATGTTCACAACACTGGACGTTCAGCAGCTGCAAATGGAGGAATTGGAGAAGTCGGAAGAAGAGGAGGACAAAGCGAGCCATTTTGCTGCAACTTATGTGTCATCAGGGGAAGGTGGTACAAAATGCTTTGAAACTCAGGCATGCTTCATTTTAATGAAGGTGAGATCACCAACATTTTTGGTCGACAGCCGGGTCCTTCTTTCTGTCAGGATTGATCCAGCAGCACTGAAGACTTTTTCTGATAGCACACTACCAGCAGGGTAAGCGAGCTCCTGTAAGGCATATTATGCCAATTCAGGCCAGGTGTCCAGTTTACAGGCCCAGTAGTCAAAGGGGAATGAACTGTGAGGGAGAACATCGATAGGGGAGGAGAGGTAATTTTGAACCATGGTTGACAACTGCTATCTCCTGTCTGTTGCAATCGATTCAGTATTAACAGTCGTGTGAGCGGTACTCGAGAAATCAGTCCACAACATGATCATGAAACCCCTGTCTCCAACGCCACTTCGGCTGTGTGCACCACGAACACCACTTCCATGTTGCCCAGTACGGCTCATGGTAGAACCTGCACCGCTGCTGTGTGCTGGGAATGCCTCTAACAAACGGTTTACCAGAGTTGCTTGTTTGTTCGCCAATATTAGCTCTTGGTTCTCTTGTGGCATGATGTTCTGTAATTTGCTTTCATAGCGTGGATCGAGGATGCAGGCCAACCAGTAGTCATTATCCTTCTTCATTTTGGCAATGCGGGGGTCCCTTTTTAGGATCCGCAAGACATAATCACACATGTGGGCCAATGTTCCAGGTGTCAATGATGCACTGAGGGTGGTGGGTGGTGGAGCACTTTCTGCCAAATCCACGTCCCTCCAGTCACGCACAAACTCTGTACCTGACCTTGGCAAGCCAACATTTTCTCTTGCCCCTGAGAAGCATCCTCCTCCCCAAAATAATCATCCCCTCATCCTCCTCCTCCTCCTCTTCCTCAACCTCGTCCAGGACAGTTCCCTGAGAAGACAATGGCTGACTGTCATCAAGGCTTCCATCCTCCTCCTCATCCTCTTTCTCCTCCTCTGCTGAAGATGTCTGATCCTTAATGTGCGTCAAAGTTTGCATGAGCAGACGCATCAGTGGGATGCTCATGCTTATGATGACTTCGTCTGCGCTTACCAGCCGTATGCATTCCTCAAAACAATGAAGGACTTTACAGAGGACTTTCAGCTTTGACCACTGCACACCCGACAATTCGATGTCTGCCCTCAAATTGCCTGCCCGTGTATCCTCCACAAATGCATTACAGCCTGCCTCTGTTCGCACAGCCTCTCAACCATGTGCATGGTGGAGTTCCACCTTGTTGCAACATCTATGATTAGGCGGTGCTTGGGGAGGTGGAGCGATCGCTGCAGCCTCTGCATACGACTGGAGTCTATGGGCGAGCGACGGATGTGCGAGCACAGTCTTCGCACCTCATGGAGCATGGCTGGTAACTCCGGATAATTATTTATGAAGCACTGCATCACCAGGTACAAGGTGTGAGCCAGGCATTGTATGTGTCTGAGTTTTGCCAGGGCTGTGGCCACCACAAAATTACGGCCGTTATCACTTACTACCTTGCCTGGCTCAAGATGTAGACTGCCCAGCCATGACTCAGTTTCTCGCTGCAAGTAGTCGGCCAGTACCTCCACGGTGTGTCTGTTGTCGCCCAAAGACATCATCTTTAAAACAGCCTGCTAACGCTTACCACTAGCTGTTCGATAGTGGGACACCTCGTGTGCAACACTGGCAGCTGCGGATGGAGTGCTCGTGCGACTGCGCTCTGTCGACGAGCTTTTGCTTCTGGAGGAGGAGGAGGAGGGTCGAACACCTACAGGCAACTGTTGCCTATACCGTGAGCTAGACAGCACTGTCCCACCACCGCTGTCCCCTGTGGACCCTGCATCCACCACATTAACCCAGTGCACAGTGATGGACACGTAAGGGCCCTGGCCATGCCTACTGGCCCATGCATCTGTTGTGAGGTGCACCTTTCCACTCACTGATTGTTTGAGTGCATGGACAATGCGGTCTTTCACATGCAGGTGGAGGGCAGGGATGGCTTTTCTAGAAAAGAAGTGCTGACTGAGTAGGTCATAGCGTGGGACAGCATAGGCCATGAGCTCTCGGAATGCTGCGCTTTCAACAAAACGGAAGGGCATCATCTCTAATGAGATCAGTTTGGCAATGTAGGCGTTCAAAGCCAGTGTACGCGGATGAGAGGATGAGTACTTTCTTGTCCTACTCAGAGTGTCTGCTAAGGTGAGCTGGACTTGAGAGCTGCATATGGGGGAACTAGCGGTGGACATGGTGGACTGAGAGGGGTTGGTGATGGTGATGGTGGTGGTTATGGTCTAGATTCAGTCTTTCATTGTAAAAACATTGTGATTCCCTGACAGCTTTCTTGCTGGTGGTGTGCTAACTGGTGGGCTTACAGTGGGGGAAGCGATGTAGCGTTGCTGGCTACCTTCAGTCGGAGCAGGTGCACATGTGCTAGCTGAGGTATTGTAGTCCGTCCACGCTTGCAAGTGCATGGTGTTTAAATGTCTAAGCATGCAACTGGTATTCAAATTTCAGAGATATTTCCCTTGGCTAAAGGTCCATCCGCACTTCTTACAGATAACCTTTGCCTCTTCAATGGGATTTTGGTCAAAAAAGTTCCACACTGCACTCTTCCTACTATGGGATATATTTTCAGGGCTTGCACGCTGTGCTAATTTGACCATCTGGCCAAGCTGTCCTGCAACTCTTTTTGTTTTTTTAACCGTTTTTGGACTGCTGCGGGGCTGCCAGATAACCGCAGCTGCGATGTCGATGCCTGCTGCGGATCCTCCTCCTCTTCTGAGCTACCCTCTTCCTCCAATGGATGCCAATCCGGGTCAACACCTGGGTCATCCATCACCTCCTCTTCAATTTCATCTGCACCTTCCTCTGTGTCACCCTTTAAGGTGGTAAAGTATGCGGGAAAGGGCACCTAAGTTTCACCAGGGTCAGAATCTGGCTCTGTAGACTGCGAGGGCAATGCAGTGCTCTGGGTGAAAGTACCAGCAGAATCATATAGCAGTGGCTGTGCATCAGTGCACTCCATGTCATATTCATCTTGGACTGGGGAATTCAGGATTTCACTTGACAACCCAGGCATCGTATGTGGAAAAAGCTCCAGGGAGTAATCTGAAGTGTGGCCTGCTGCATCCTTCACTTTTGTTGGGGGTGAAGGACACAAGAAAAGGTGTCGTTCCTGACCAGAAGCCTGCACTGATAACTCAGTGCTTGCAGTTTTTGAAACTTCAGAAGAGGAGGCGATAGAGCTGGAGGCTATTTCGGCAATGTAAGCCAAAACCTGTTCTTGATGCTCCGGCTTTAAAAGCGGGTTACCTACTCCCAGAAAAGGGAGCCTTCCAGGCCTTCTGGAGCCAGGTGATGACGCAGGCTCAACACCTCCTGCCTTAGGTGCTATTGTGCTTTTGGCACTACCAGCAGATGCACCACTACCACCATCTGGCCCCCCCCGCCCAACTCCGCGGCCTCTTCCACCATAATTCCTCATGTTTGGGAAAATGTACCAAAAATACCAGCAGATATATGGTACTGTATCAGAAGCGTACAGCTGTATGCAGTGTAGGGGAGAATTAAAATCTCCGTATATATTTCCGGAGTCACACACAGACGCTCATTCAGTATGGATTTGACCAGAATACAAAAATCAGAAAAACGGTACTGTCTCAGAAGCGTACAGCTGTATACAGCGTAGTGGAAAATTTAAATCTCCGTATATATTTCCAGAGTCACACACAGACGCTCACTCGGTATGGATTTGACCATAATGCAAAAAGCAGAAAAACGGTACTGTCTCAGATGCATACAGCTGAATACAGCGTAGGGTAAAACTGAAATCTCCGTATATATTTCCGGAGTCACACACAGACGCTCACTCAGTATGAATTAAACCAGAATACAAAAAGCAGAAAAACGGTACTGTCTCAGAAGCGTACAGCTGTATACAGTGTAGGGGAAAATTTAAATCTCCGTATATATTTCCAGAGTCACACACAGACGCTCATTCAGTATGGATTAGACCAGAATACAAAAAGCAGAAAAACGGTACTGTCTCAGTAGCGTACAGCTGTATACAGTGTAGGGGAAAATTTAAATCTCCGTATATATTTCCGGAGTCACACACAGACGCTCACTCAGTATGGATTTGATCGTAATACAAAAAGTAGAAAAACGGTACTTTCTCAGAAGCATACATCTGTATACAGCGTAGGGGAAAATTTAAATCTCCGTATATATTTCCGGAGTCACACACAGACGCTCACTCAGTATGAATTAAACCAGAATACAAAAAGCAGAAAAACGGTACTGTCTCAGAAGCGTACAGCTGTATACAGCGTAGGGGAAAATTGAAATCTCCATATATATTTCCGGAGTCACACATAGACACTCACTGAGTATGGATTAGACCAGAATACAAACAGCAGAAAAACAGTACTGTCTCAGAAGCGTACAGCTGTATACAGCGTAGGGGAAAATTTAAATCTCCGTATTTATTTCCGGAGTCACACACAGACGCTCACTCAGTATGGATTAGACCAGAATATAAAAAGCAGAAAAACGGTTCTGTCTCAGAAGCGTAGAGCTGTATACAGCATAGGGGAAAATTTAAATCTCCGTATATATTTCCGGAGTCACACACAGACGCTCACTCAGTGTGGATTTGACCATAATACAATAAGCAGAAAAACGGTACTGTCTCAGAAGCGTACAGCTGTATACAGCGTAGGGGAAAATTGAACTCTCCATATATATTTCCAGAGTCACACATAGACACTCACTGAGTATGGATTTGACCAGAATACAAAAAGCAGAAAAACGGTTCTGTCTCAGAAGCGTAGAGCTGTATACAGCATAGGGGAAAATTTAAATCTCCGTATATATTTCCGGAGTCACACACAGACGCTCACTCAGTGTGGATTTGACCATAATACAATAAGCAGAAAAACGGTACTGTCTCAGAAGCGTACAGCTGTATACAGCGTAGGGGAAAATTGAAATCTCCGTATATATTTCCGGAGTCACACACAGACGCTCACTCAGTATGGATTTGACCGTAATACAAAAAGCAGACAAACGGTTCTGTCTCAGAAGCGTACAGCTGTATACAGCGTAGGGGAAAGTTGAAATCACCTTATATATTTCCAGACTCACACACAGATGCTGTCTAAGTATGTATTAGACCAGAATACAAAAGCAGAAAAACGTTACTGTCTCAGAAGTGTACAGCTGTATACAGCATAGAGGAAAATGTAAATCTCAGTATATATTTCCGGAGTCACAACAGACGCTCACACAGTATGGATTTTACCGTAATACAAAAAGCAGAAAAACGGTACTGTCTCAGAAGCGTACAGCTGCATACAGCGTAGGGGAAAATTGAAATATCCGTATATATTTCCGGAGTCACACACAGACGCTCACTCAGTATGGATTTGAGCAGAATACAAAAAGCAGAAAAACGGTTCTGTCTCAGAAGCGTACAGCTGTATACAGCGTAGGGGAAAAGTTAAATCTCCCCATATATTTCCGGAGTCACACACAGACGCTCAGTCAGTATGGATTAGACCAGAATACAAAAAGCAGAAAAACGGTACTATCTCAGAAGCGTACAGCTGTATACAGCGTAGGGGAAAAAGGAAATCTCCGAATACATTTCCGGAGTCACACACAGACGCTCACTCAGTATGGATTAGACCAGAATACAAAAAGCAGAAAAACGGTACTGTCTCAAAAACGTACAGCTGTATACAGCGTAGGGAATAATTTAAATTTCCGTATTTATTTCGAGTCTCACACAGACTCTCACTCAGTATAGATTTGACCATAATACAAAAAGCAGAAAAACGGTACTGTCTCAGAAGCGTACAGCTGTATACAGCGTAGGGGAAAATTGAAATCTCCGTATATATTTCTGGAGTCATACAGACGCTCACACAGTATGGATTTGACCGTAATACAAAAAGCAGAAAAACGGTTCTGTCTTAGAAGCGTACAACTGTATACAGCATAGGGGAAAATTGAAATATCCGTATATATTTCCGGAGTCACACACAGACGCTCACTCAGTATGGAGTTGAGCAGAATACAAAAAGCAGAAAAACGGTTCTGTCTCAGAAGCGTACAGCTGTATACAGCGTTGGGGAAAATTGAAATCTCCGTATATATTTCTGGAGTCACACACAGACGCTCACTCAGTATGGATTTGACCGTAACACAAAAGCAGAAAAATGGTACTGTCTCAGAAGCGTACAGCTGTATACAGCTTAGGGGAAAATTGAAATCACCGTATGTATTTCCGTAGTCACACACAGACGCTCACTCAGTATGGATTTGACTGTAATACAAAAAGAAGAAAAACGGTACTGTCTTAGAAGCGTACAGCTGTATACAGCGTAGGGGAAAATTGAAATCTCTGTATATATTTCCGGAGTCACACACAGATAGTCAGCAATGCATGTATTTGTCCGTGATACCAGCCAGTACACGTAGTGTGTGAGGAGCGTACAGCTCTATTCGGTGTGGGAAAAAATTAACGGTCGGTAAGTGTGCAGAAAAAAAAGATAAAAGTATTAGTGCTGTGTAAAAAGCAGTCTGCACAGCAGTAGAC